>JAPWTK010000463.1:0-349956 GCA_029963805.1 Aromia moschata
CAAGCAAGAGACTAACGCGGGTGGTGTTCGACACATTACAAAAAATTTGAAAAAAAATTACATAAGTTTGTGACTGATGGTGCGTATTTCATTCAGCGTATTTATCTTCTGAAAGTATCAAAACCGTTCTGATATTTTTATAGCAAAAATTACTCAAAAGATTAAAATGAAAAAATCAATCTAAAAAAAACAAAAACCTCTCTTCGTTTCCATTCATTGCCAGTGGCGTAACCAAAATCAACATGATACATTCAGGTAAAAATGTAATAGTAAATATTAATCGCTTCAAATAAAGCAATTTCCTCTCTTCTGGTTACCCTGGAAAATCGTTTTTCCCCTCTTTTAGACTTAACCGTTTCACCTCCAGTTAGTTTTAGTTAATCCATTTATTTTATGGTAATAAAGAAATTAAATGATGTTAGTTATTAATTTTCTTGTTTCCAATGCTTTTCTTTATTGATTTTATTAATTTTATTGTTTCCAAGGTTTAATTTATCTGTTAGATAAACTAAACCAGACGTCAAAACATTGGACCTTAGTCACTTTTGTACTCCGTAGAATAGGGTGGTATTAGTTCATTGGCAACGCTTTATCTAATTTAATATTATAATACTGCCAACTTCCAGTTTCTAGAAAACAGCCGCTGCCGCCGCTAGAGACTTGTTACGGCGAAACATATTCCGTACTTATCAAAAAAATTGATCTCAGGAGGAGCTGTTACAGTCTTTTCCATGAATATTCACTGATATTAGCTTAAAATACAGCGGCATATTTTCTTATGACCTGATAAATACAAGTTGCGGCAACTTTGTGTTATTTTTTCTGTACAAAATATTCAGAAATAAAATCTATGTACATAGTTATTCTCCGGAGTTACTATAAAAAATGGCTCTGTTGCTCAGATTTATATTATCTGAATTAAGTCAGAAATTACTGAGCCACTAAGTAAATTACTATACATCTTATTACCCTCGCGTAAATGCACAGCATCATTTTCGAATATAACCCCCGAGTTTTTTTCAGCACAAGTGCTTCTGCCCCTTCCAAGGGCTATTACTGTTTTTTTGCGGTCACCTTGTATGTAAGAATTCTATATTATTTTTTTTGTCAAAGACGACTCCTAAGTATCTTGCCTCGTGGTCCATGGAATTTCCACCCTTCCTGCTATTGACAGCTAAGAGACATAGGTCTTAATTCTCTTTTTCTGTTTCCACAATGACGTTTTGTCTACTAAGTTTCTGTCGACTATATTATGTAAGAGCTTTCTGCGAGCACTTTGACGCATGATATCGTAGGTTTGTTCCAGCAGTGAGTTGTTGTCCAACATATTATAAACTCGTGGATGACTTGTGGAGGTCCTGGGGTGGCAATTAAAACAAAGGGCGGATAACTTACTATCTACGAGGTGTGTAATTTAAGTAATGATACTAGTTTTTTTTTTTCGAATAGAATTACAATTCAGTACTGTCTCCTTCAAAATAACTTTTTTGGGAAGCCACACCGCGCTGGAGATGGTTCCTCTATTCTTCACAGCAGTGCTCGAACTCATATACTGGACTAGCCTTTAGCTGGTCGATTACAGCCATTTGAATGTTTTCTATGGTCGCAAAATGACGTCCCTTGAGGTGATTTTTCAATCTCGGGAAGAGAAAAAAGTCACAAGGCCTCAAGTCAGGCGAATAGGGATGCTGAGGAGGCTAAATGAGGAGGCTGACAAAAATGTATATTTGTAAGCAGCCTAGTGCTTTCTTTCGTAGATTCTGTGTAGCTTTCATCCTCTTAGACCCACTTCATCTGCAGCACTCCCACCCTTCTCCTTCCACCCTCTAGATGGAGAATAAACATAATTCTGCTCCATTAATTTCACTGGTATGAAGTTGCACCCCGCTTGAAGCAGTAAAAAATTAAAATCTCAAGAACGTAAAAGACGCTCAATAATAAATCTTCATTAAACCCAAGGCATGTTCATTGGCAGTCTTTATACAAAGCCCATTTAAATCACTTTGGCGCAGGCCGAAGTCCACGCAATAAATTTGCGTTTAGTAGATGCACTTTACGTCAATTATGCGGCGTGATAAATTGTTAATAAGGAAGGTTGCATACACTGCCGCAGTCCCGTAATTAATGCTGCAGTGTTTAGCGTCGAAGCTTATTAATATTTAACGTAACGAAATACTGGGGGCAACGGGAACTGTAATACAATTAAGATGTTGTACTTGCCGGAAGAATTCCCGGAATAATCTGATATCATGCTATAAACCGGCGAATATATCGTCAATGTGCTCATCTTACAGGGACAGCACGCCGTTCCACAAGAGTTGAGATCTTCAGAGGTGACATAGGAGTAGAATGGCCCATATAAACAATAAGTCTATGCAGTAAGATTTACGATACGTACCTTGGTTGATATTAAATACATACTACATAATACATTTTATGTTAAAGTTAGGCGAATTTACTTTCGTACAACAACCCTAGACAGATCTAACTGTAACTCTGCATAATAGTCTTTATAGAAAACCTATATTTATAAAAATTCATTGAAGTACGGTCAATTAATATAAGTCAATTTCATTTTCAAACTGTGCTGCATATAATAAAGTTTACTGTTCTCTTTTTTTTCAATTTAACTACTGTGAAACAATTTTAAACAGCTAGTATTATATTAAAAAGCTTGAAACAATTTTAAAATATCTAATATGAATATTATGTTGATGTGACAACAGCGAAGCAAGACAGAACGGTTCGCTGATACCTACTGCCTACAAAGTTCCGGCGGGTCGAAACAGAGTCGGACTCAGGACACTATTGTTGCAAAGCGATAGTTCGCAGAAAGTGCAGCATAATACGATAGTGAATATTCGAATAAACGTACTAGGGAGCTAACTATTACACGACGGAGTGGTATTTAGGTGTGATAATGTTAGTGGTCACCAAAAATGAAACATAAAAGGACTTACAAATACTCATAAAAAAAAATTATATTTCTTTTTTAACTAGTGTATGATCTTTTCAGAGCATACTTTTGCAACTTTTTTCGGCTCTTGTTAAACAGTTGCAAATTTGTTACAGCTGATTTTGTGTTCCTTAATGAATAATTTTTTAGTTTGGCGAAATATTAGAGTCTTACTTGTCGCAAAGCAGGTATTATGGGAACATGTACTTAGAACATATACCCTTCAAATAGGAAGACATCATACCTTATTGTAAAATTCTAGACATCGACGCTACGTCGTTGTATCAGAATTTAATGATAACAGGTATGATGAATTCATATTTCAATGGCATACCTGTTCCAAATACCTGTTTGGTGGGAATAAAAATTTGGCAAGTAAGACTCGAATATTTCGTCGGTTTAAAGGTAAAATTCATTAAGTAACACCAAATCAATTGTAAGAAAAACTGCAATTTTCTAAAAAAAAGACAAAGAAAGTTGCAATAATATGTGTCATTATGGTACTACTAATATTATTTTTAGTACCAAAAAACTTTTTTGTCCCTTGTTTTTAGAAAATCGCAGTTTTTTAAAGAAGGTACATGATTAGTTAGTTGACTAACGAACCCATATGTGCTTGTACAACTGTAAGGACATTACCAGCTCATTTTTCTAGGATACTGCTATCACAGACTTGTGCTATCGCAGACTTGTGTCTTGCGCAGTGTTTGATAATAATAATAATACGAGTTGTAATGACACTCAAATAAATATTCGAACCTGCAATGATATTGTTCAGTATCTTATAAAATACAGATTTAGTCGTCTTATATATCTATATCTTATCAGGATAAATTGTTTGTTAAAGATTTAAGAATACCACGGCCAGATCTAAGTAAAACTTTAATTAATCAGGGTAAGCCGACTTGTGGTTTTGTTAATACGTGGTATGATATTTGCAAATGGCTAAGTGGTTCTTTAACTTATTATTTTGCTGGCCGTGTGTAATATTTCCCAATTTTGGAGAAGATGCTTGGACAAAGTCTGGATTTGATAATCTTAAAAAATTATCTCGTTCAATTGACAGACATTCAAAAAGTCAGGAACATATTAGTTGTGTTTGTAAATTACATCTTTTAGGCAAACAAAATATTATGAATGTTCTTAATTCAGCCAGTCAAATCTAAATTGACACAGTCCTGGCAAAAAATCCGTATTTTATTTCACTGCATCTTTTAATTTTATTGTAAAATAATTTGACGGAAATTCTACACCTTCCCGATGGTTTTGCTGAAACAATGAAATGTATTAGGTACATTATAGTAAACAAATTTACTTAATATATTTTATTGACCAAGTAGAGGTCCTTCTCCTAGCTATACGGTATATTACTAACAATGTTTACCATTACTGACGGATTTTTCTTTGCAAAAAGGAGGCGCTTAGAATACAATCGTTTGAACATGACTGAGAATGAAACAAAAACGAATTTATTTGATATTTTAATAGAAATATATATTGTCATTCTTTATTGCATTTATTACATCTTCTCATCTTCCCCCACATTTTAATAGAGAAGTTCTTGACCATTTATTACCTAATTTTCTGAAATGGGCATTAGTTGGGGAGTTTGCATTCAAAACGTTTTTTTTTATTGTTCTGAGTTAGAACTACAAACATTCAACACATTATTAAAAGAATCAACTCTGATGAAGACTGAAAACACAATTATTTTCTGAGAAAGTTTTGTTGGCAACTTATTCCATATCCACCTTATTTTCCAGATCATACTTTATTAGAATTCTATATTTTTGATCGTTCTGCAATAAAGTGCAAGGAATTTCCTTTAAGAACGAACCTGTTATAGGTATAAAAATGTCTTTGAATGTAATTAATCTGCACTAACTAGTTGTTAGACTAATTTAAACAATAAGTTTCAGAAGCTCTTTTAATAGGTTGTCCATCATTATCATCTTATAATATGATGATAACCAAGGTAGACCTACAATTTAATTTGCAGTTTGAGTTTCTCTATGTACATGAAACGTACATGTTTTTGAATTTGCGAGCAAATTTTTGTTGGGTATATAAAATTCCAAATAATGACACTAGTCTACAAAAAAAAAAAAAATCAGTCCAAGAGTGCAAACTCCACTATTCTTATGCTATATTTTTAAGTGCGCAAACTGAATTTCATAGTAATAAAAAAAAATGTGAATGAAACTAACCTTCTGCAGGGTGCGATTTTCATTTTTTTTTTTATAACAAATCGTTTTTTGGGGTTTTCGGGATTACTGATAGTGAATTTTATATCAAAATTGAAATTTGACATCATGACAACTACATATTAAAAAGCTGTAAAAATCTCTGAAAAATATAAAAAAATCGACATACATGTACATATTATTAAGTTGTCGGAGTCCCTAATCACGCTGGTCATCAGATTTACGATCAGCGACCCCAAAAACCCCAAAATATAAATTATACAACTCTGTTGAAAATTGCACCCCTCAAAGGCCTAAAGGGGGTGTTGGAGAAAAATAATATTTTTGTTTTTGTTTATTATGAAATACGATTTTAGCACGTCAAAATACATAGGAATAGTGGGGTCTGCACTTTTTTTTTTGTAAACCTGTGTTACCGTGTGTTTTTGAGATTTTTGTTGCTATGTTTGTTTCGTACTTTTCGTTATTGGTATTGGATATCAACAAAATTGTAAAAGAGGAAAAAATTACAACTAATAATTTTAAGTTACTAATTCATATAAAAATGAAAGCTCAGTAGGTACCACTAATAGTAGCTTTATGTACGTTCATAGCCACTTACTGACCAAACAAGGAAAAAGTAAATAAGTTGCCTCCCCAAAAAAAAAAAGTCACGAGCCGCCACTGCTAGTACACATTACAGACTAACCCTGTGTATTAAGTATCCGGCTCCATAAATCAAATTATGAAAATGTATAACTTTAAAGTGCTCCAATAGTGTAAATTTCAACGTTATAGTCGCATAATACCCAAATTCAGTGTAACGTAATGAATCGTAAAAGCACGAATTAGTTGCAACCTTTGGTACAGCATTAATTGTCGCCGAGTTCCGTCTTCAAAGCGAGAGACAGTTCAATTATCGATTCCGTCCCGAAACTTCCAATAAGTTAGAATTATTGCATTAAGTGTTAATTAGAGTTACCGAACTAACTAATAGCTTTTAATGTTTCGAAGTAATAGGTCCGACATGTTTGGGAGACTGGCGAAGTTCGAGACTTGGCAAACTGCACTTCAATAACGTCGTTGCATTTTATCTATGGGGGACGTGTCGGGAAAACTTAATGGCTGCGACCGAATCGAAACAGGGAAGTTTGGTATGGTTGAATTTCCCACAAAAAATATCCCGATTAGACTGCTAACGTTCTGTTTCAATACAGGGATGCGCACGTATCTGTACATCAGAGCTAAACTATGTTAAGTCACATAATTCTTATTTAGAGAAAAACATGTTTTAAGTTTTTTAAGCATATTTTTTATATTGCAGGAATAATGTTTGTTGTACACTCATAGTATTTAAAATTAAAGTTTTTCATTAAAGTTCCCGATGTAATTTTCGGTTATTACGCAAAATAAATATTTAGTTTTTTTGTAAAGCGACTTAACATAGTTTACGTTGCACAAAAAATTTACCTTGCACATGATATATATTAAGTCCAGTTATGAAGTGCTGTCAAAAAATGTAAATAAAATTAAGTCACATTATGTTTATGTATATTTATTATTTATAACAATAATAAACAAAATAAACAATAATATATAATAAACAAAAATATTCTGGTTAAAAATCATTTTCGGTTTTTTCATCACCGTGAGGCAGATTATTATAGAAGTTATGAAATACTGAGGGAATATAAGGCAATAGTTTTTGAAGATGCTCATACTTTTTTGTTGAAATTCTTTTTAAACCTTCTCTAATTTTAGGCAATTCTTCAGGCAGACAAATATTGTGTTTTATTGAATTTCTCGCTACAGCAACAGTCTGGAAGTCATCGTTGAAAAGTTTTGAAATAGAGAATTCTCCGATTATCTCTTCTTATTTGGAAATAAACGCATTGAGAAATTAGGAAGTGTGTACCATCACTTGATGTTTTTCGCATAACAAAAGGTGCGTCGAATCTCTCAAAAAAGACTTTTGAAATCAAAAGTCGTATGTCTCCATCCCCGTAACATTAAAGGGTTTTTTGACAGAACATAATCTCACAACTTGTTGCCAGTCCCATGGCGTTACTATTCTATTTGTAAGTTGTGAGACTTTTTTCCTTTCTCGCTCAATAACTGAGTGATCGCCATCCGCTTCCAAGTGAGTATGCCCTTTGGTCAAAAAATGTATTACTTATGGAGTTCAGATTTGATTTATTTTCCAACATAATAGAGTTGGATCCAACATAAAAGAGCTCTTGTGCTCATTTTTAAAGTTTCTGTTCAAGAACGCGATTATTTAACGTTTTTATCGGACCCACAATACAAACTTAAACTATAACTTGCAAGCAACCTATACAAAACATTTATATAGCGGATTGCCCTGAAAGAAAACGCAGTTTAATAGGACTCCATTGAGGAAAAAATTATCCCCCTTAACCTCCCTTTGCATTTAGCCCTCGTTTTGTCCTCTCTTTTCATTCCCTTGCCTTCCATTTTTCCTTCTTTTGTCTCATTTTTGTCCTTCCTTGTCCTCCCTTTGGCCTCCAATGTCCTTTCTTTGTCTTTTTTTGTCCCTGTCCTTTAATTAATCACCTTTTATCCTCCTTAATCTTATTGTCATCTTAACCTCCTTTAATATTCATTGTCCTTTGTTCTTTAACATAATTGACCTCTTATGAACTTTTCATTTTCTATGTCCAACACTACCTGAATGTTTCTCATGTTTTATTGTAGACACCCCTGCATTCCTTTAAAGGAGTAAGATTTTCTTTAGACCACTGTCCACTTGCTAATTATTACAATTGTCTATTAAAATGTGTATTAAAACATTTTATTTGACGTGTTTATAAATATTTATCCTCCCCCACTTCAACCCGCTCAACCTTCACTCCACTACATGGAAGTGGAAGTAATAAATTATGCCGAGGCATTATGAACTAAGCTCTAATAAGTTTCTAGCTCTAGGAGCAGCTGAATTCCAGCCCACCCTTCTAATATCAGCTGAATACCTTAAATTATAAAATAACTTTTTTTATGCTCCGAACGCCTTACCACTCACACCCCCCTCAGTCGCGAAAGCTGAAATTGTTTTTTAACATTAGCTTCACAACCAAAATCAGTAGCAATGTGCAACAAAAAAGTCGCTGAATCCCGGACTACAAGTAAGCTCTTTTCACGCAATAGTCCTTGCCTTAGGAACTTGTCATAATGCCATAGAACAGTTCTTGTCATAATTCATAATAGTTTAAAGTTCTTGTCTCAGGTTGTGTTAGGCTAAGAATTCTTAGTTTAAAGTTCTTGGTGGCAGCTTTTAATTTTTTTTTTTTTTGGTTTTCTAGCCGCTTCCTAGGTGTTTATTTTTGAGGTTATGTCGAAATTCCTTACTGATCGGCTAATTATGACCTCAGATTCAGTTTCAACGCCTCAAATTACGTACAAACACTTTACGCATAAACACGTAAATTATAAATAAGAATACCTAAACAACTGTTTATGTGAATGAAATGAACATGGTTTTACCTTTTAACCTTTCTGATATCTTTCATCTTTTACCTTTTTCTTTTGACCTTTTTGACCTCTGTCGTCTTTGGCATTAAACTCTTTAATTTATCACGTCCTTAAACTTTTTTAAACTTTAACATTTGAATGCCATTCGACCTCCTTTTTTCCTCCAAGAGAGTTTTTGAGATCTTTGACCTACGTAACATTTCTATGTCCTCCATGTTTCTATTCACTCTGAGATAATTGTCCACCATAACTTCTTACTCTATCTCATTTTGTGTTCTTAATCTTTTTGACCTCACTGCTCTCAATAACCTCATTATATTACCCTCGTTGCTCTTGCTGTCCTTGCCCCCTTTCTTTTATCCTCCATTCCACCTTATCCATTTCTGTTTGTTCTGCTTCTCCTCTTCACCTCCATTTGTTCTCCTTATCCGCATAACCTCCCTTTATTAACCTCCCTTTGCATTTAGCCCTCCTTTTGTTCTTTTCTTTTTCATTCCTTTGCCTTCCATTTTTCCTTCTTTTGTCTCATTGTTGTCCTTCCTAGTCCTCCCTTTGGCCTACAATGTCCTTCCTTTGTATTTTTTTGTCCCTGTCCTTTAATTAATCACCTTTTATCCTCCTTAATCTTCTTGCCATCTTAACCTCCTTTAATATTCATTGTCCTCCTTTGTTCTTTAATATAATAGACCTTGACTTTTCATTTTCTATGTCCAACACTACCTGAATGTTTCTCATGTTTTATTGTAGACACCCCTGCATTCCTTTAAAGGAGTAAGATTTTCTTTAGACCACTGTCCACTTGCTAATTATTACAATTGTCTATTAAAATGTGTATTAAAACATTTTATTTGACGTGTTTATAAATATTTATCCTCCCCCACTTCAACCCGCTCAATCTTCACTCCACTACATGGAAGTGGAAGTAATAAATTATGCCGGGGCATTGTGAACTAAGCTCTAATAAGTTTATAGCTCTAGGAGCAGCTGAATTGCAACCCACCCTTCTAATATCAGCTGAATACCTTAAATTATAAAATAACTTTTTTTATATGCTCCGAACGCCTTACCACTCACACCCCCCTCAGTCGCGAAAGCTGAAATTGGTTTTTAACATTAGCTTCACAACCAAAATCAGTAGCAATGTGCAACAAAAAAGTCGCTGAATCCCAGACTACAAGTAAGGCCCTTTCACGCAACAAATAGTTAGTAACCTCCTGCACTTCAGTACCGTCTTTGTATTTTATTTAGGTGGTACGTGTCGCGAAAACTTAATAGCTGCATTCGAATCGAAACGCGCCACTTCCGTATACTCGGATTCCCTATCGAAAAAAGGATCCCTAGGAGTCGAGATATACATAAATTTCTCGGAATTTCGTCCGTATTAAGCTATATTGGATTTTGGAGTTGCCCCCGCTGAAATATAAAGTACTGGCTTTACCAGCAAGTGAACTTTTATAAGATAAAAGGCCGGTTGGTTATAGAGAAATTGGAAAATATCCAGAACACATATGTCCCCGTCTGACGTGACCGAATGTGGCGGTCACAGAGGCGTGTGTTGGAGAAGGAAAATAATGGTGGTAGGTCAGCACCGAATGCGGAATGTAAAGTTAATATGGGACGTGCTTTCGGCAAATAAAACGTTTGAGAGAATGGAACGTCTAGATTGTAACTCGTTCCCCGCTAATTTTTTTTATTTCGAATTACTGACAAAAACCTAATAACATTTTTATTTGTTCAACTTTTTTACAAATAGGAACGTACTGTTTGGGTACTTGTTTCGTTACTATGCGACAATCAAAGATTAAGTGTTTTAAAATGTTATAGTCCACAGTACGTGACCCTTTTTTTTGGAATGATTAATAACGGAATGATTAATAACACCCACAACCTGTCAATGACAATTCTCAACAGTGACATTTTACGAAGTGTTAAAGTGGAAAACGTGTCAACCGCATGATAATATAAGTTTGATTAATAACAATTAGCTTCCTAGTTCAATTCGAAGATATTCATACAAAATACTCGGAAAACGCTTGCCCTACAAATTTGACAGTTTTCCGGAAATCAACATTTCATTTCAGTTTTACACTATCAACATGCTAAAATGAGCAGATCATAAAAATGATTAAAAACCGACTGAACTTTTTTACTCCTGCTTACTAAATAATTGTATAATGCAATGGTAATATCGTCGTACAAATCCATTGGCATAATTCCTTAGTCCTACTCTTGAAAGTTGTCGAGTTCAGGAGGACATTATTTGTTTGATTGATAACTGTACGACAATGATAGCAAATGAAAGTTTAGTAAGTCAGTTACCGAACTACAACATTGATCTACACGAAAAGAAGCATTTGTCGCTAGTCCGACAAAAATAATAAAAAACAACATTATTACTTAATGCACACCAATTAGAATTTCGAAAAAAATCTATGTTTGTTTTTTTTTCATAAAATGGTTGTATACCATTCCAAGAATATTCCTGTAAAATTTTAGAATGAAATTCGAACTCGTTCCAGAGTTATGGTACCTTTTACGACGAGCGCGCATTAGGGTCTGCGCTGCAAGTATACGTTCGGAGGGGAGCGCTCTCGCTTTTTCTTTCTGTTCCCCCACTTTCTTGCTATTGGAAGACCTTGAAAGCTGGCAACATTGGGATGTTTTGAAAATATTGTGTGAATGCGAAACCTTAAGTCCATGTTTTCTTATAATTCATACCAGTTTTCTGTTCTACAAACTTTAAACGCGTTTTCCCACAACTTGTGTTTTTTCAACTTGCGTAGAAATCTACCCAAAAACTATCCAACCGATCTTGCTGAAATTTTGCGCACACATTCCTTATGTAATTCGGAAATTTATACATATACCTAATTGATTAAAAAATATTTTTAAAAAAGTATTTATTTATAACAAAAAAAAAACAGTTAAAAAAACAGGTAATTTACATTGATTGTCAGCAAATTTACGAAAACGTCTCGAAAAATTTTTTTATATTGTTCACGAAAAAAATTGCCTTTTCGAATAAACCCTACCCCCGCTTAATTTTTTTCATGATCTCATTATTTTTAAATTATGCAGATTTTATTTCATATTTTGCTTTTTTTTATTATAAAAGTAAAAAATATTACAAAATTTGTTTTCATGTAAAAAATGTGAAAATAACTAATCTTCATCTGAATCATCGGAGGATCCCTCATCTATACTATTTATATCATCGTCGTCCTCTTGACAATTATCATTATCGTCATAATCTGTAAAGAATATTTTTTACATTTTTAGTAATTATTGTGTAAATTTTTAGTACGAGTAATTTAGTAAATGAATTTTTCATCGTTATTTGCCAAATTTTTGTAGGACGGGAGTACAGTTGTGTTCTACACTTCAATATCAATATAAAGAAATAAAAATGGGGTTATTAATCAACCAAATGTCCTCATGAACTCGACAACTTTCGATCGTAGGACTAAGGAATTATGCCACTGGATTTGTAGGACAAACGTTTTTCCGAGTATTTTGTATGAATATCTGTGAAATCAACTAGAAAGCTAATTGTTATTAATCAAATTGTTATTAATCAAAGTGTTTTCCACTTTAACACTTCTTAAATGCCACTGTTGAGAATTGTCATTGAGAGGTTGTGGGCGTCTCATCAAACTGAAGCTACTTACGAAAAATCAGCCCGTTATTAATCATTCCAAAAAAGGGTCACGCACCTACTATGGACTATTAGGCCAGGTGGTCTGAAGATGCTGGGCGTGGGGTAAATAAGGAGAAGGACGTCCTAGGAGGTTTTCTATGACTACCTCTTACTTCATCGTGTATAACACCAGCATATATTGTTAGCTGATTGACCATATCTTTATTAGTTAGCTTATAGAAAAACCCAAAGAAAAAGGAATAAACAACACAATCGTGAATCGTTTTTGTCCAGACTGCAGAGCAGAAATGCGGTTGATAGGTGTTTCTTATGAAGTCTTACTTGTCACTGATTGGCTAATAATTACGAACAAAAACCTAGTATCAAAAATTAAGTGTTTTAAAATGTTGGTTCAGGTGGCTTGAAGAAACTGTACATAGGGGTCGCCGACGATAAGGACGTCCTAGGAGGACTACAAATAGAGAAATACGTCAACCGAGAGAGAGAGAATATTGGCGGGAAAAGACAGATTTTCTACAACACGAACTGTGGGAAATGTTTAGAGGGAAACTTTAAAACGAAGAGTGTGTATGGCGTCCGTATATCGTTCAATAAGATCCTATGGACTTGGTTCTTATCGAGGGTTTCTATGACTACCTAAGATTAAGTGTTTTAAAATGTTGGTTCAGGTGGTCTGAAGAAACTGTACATGGGCGTCACCGAGGATACAACATGAATTGTGGGAAATGTTTGGAGGAAAAAATTAAAACGAAGAGTGTCTATGGTGTCCAAATATCGACGAATAGGATCCATTGGACTTATCTTTCTATGACTACCCCTTATTTCGTTCTGCTCATATATAATACCACTATACAGTAAGCAGCAGCCTAATGCGTACATAGGTGGATATTTAATACATATTAAATGATACATTTTTATGTCATAGTTAGGCGAATTTACTACTAGCGTCTAGCCAGCACCAGGTCACGGGCGATCCGACCAATCAAACCGAAAAAGAAAAACGCGCATGCTTCTAAACCATTTTACTGCTGAGAAATAAAATAAAACTGTAAAACCTGTAATCAATTTTCATTAAATAATAGGACAATTTTTGTCTGTATTTCCTTGAAAACTAAATTTTAATATCAAAAAAGATTCAAGCTAAGTTAGTAAGATGATTCCTTTAAACCTTTCATATCAAAGTTTTGTGGCTTACTGACCTCAAGTTTGCCGCCTTCACCGCTTTACACAGGTATTTCTCATTGGCCAGGATCACCTGTGACCTGGTACCGGCTAGACGCTAGTCATTTGTTGTCGTACTTGTCGTTTGGTTAATTTATATTTTATATTAGTATGCGAATAGTTGTTCGAATGAGATGTGCTGGCGTATGTGTTTTAGCTTACACACATATGTAAAATCATTGGCAAATGACAATATTGATTTATGATACGCACTTTTCTAATCAGGCACTTGACCAGAATAAAATATAAAATGGTATTTCAAATTTTAACTCAACCAGCCCTACCGACAAACCGGATGCCTTTCATATGCATGCGTTAGCGATTGGATTGCGATTGGGTCTCACCTCATGTTTACATCTACTGAACAAAGAAGTTAAATCATCAATTGCCCTTCATTTGGCTATGTACGCATTAGGGTGCCGCTTACTGTATATTGTTAGCTAATAGAAAAACCCAAAAAAAAAGGAATAAACAAGACAAACGCGAATTGGTTCTGCCCGGACTGCAAAGCCGAAATTTCTTATGAAGTCTTACTTGTCGCTGATTGGCTAACAAGCCATTCAACTTCACATTTTGATACTCAGACCTGATAAGTTAGAGTAGTCATGTGTATAATGCAGTTAACCTTGACGACACGAAATATTGGGAACCTGTTGCAGAAATACTTAGCGTAGAATTATTACCAAACAATGGTAATTTAAAAATAATGTTAGACATAATAAGATGAATAGACTGCTGTCCTATGTTGGAAACAGAGTTGTAAACTCCGCTGTTAGAAACTCAGTGCATATTTTGTATAGGGTTTCTATCTACAGTTTCGCATGAAATTTATCCCACGAAAAATAATAAATAATGATATGTCACGGAAAATATTAAATCATGAGGAATTCGAATATCACACATTCTAGTGTGTACCCTAAGATAAAATAATACTGAATATATATCTTGAACTGATTGCTACAGCTATATTATGCAAGAGAAAACATTTCAAGGACCACTGTCTGAGGGTCACAATAGTGATGTCACAAATAATTTGCTGATTGAATGGTAACGGCGAGAAATTCAATGTTTTTATTATACTGCTAACAAAAAAGGTAACATTTGCAACTATAACGATACACTTACATAATTCCACTAGAGCTGTCCTCTGGGAAAGGAAAGATGATCGAAGAATGTCAAAAATGTAGACGGTTTTAGTGTTATGTAATGTAATTTATTTTTCAGCAAGTATGGTAAAACCGAATTGAAGACCATCTGACAAAATACAGAACAATCATTTAATGGTCTTTACTATAATGAAATTTCGAGAGGTTGCAAATAATGAGAAAGCACTTATATGAACATATTGTAACGCTTATTTACACATTCTCTTTTTTATGGAAAACACATTTCCTACAAAGATGAATTAAAGGTATTACATGAAAATGTAATGTTTAAATTTCAACTTGGTTCCTGACTCCCATAATTTTGTTTACCTATGAACAGAAATATCGTCGATATTTGTTTGATCGATTTGTTACAATACAAATAGAGTCAACCGATACACAAATGAGGTTGAATTTGCTATAAATGTATGTAATTCTATTTCCAGAATTCGTTAAATAAAGTATTGCAAAGTATAATAGGGATACAGTCCACAAGAACATATACTTTGGCGACCTGCTAGATTGATATTGCTTTATCTTTTGTTTTCTCTACTTTGTTTGTAATGTATCATATGGGAAATGTTACATAGAGTCTTTTTCTTTTTCATCTTCATCTTATAAGAAATTCGGTTAGTTGGAAATGAAAGGCAAATTCCACTGTTAAACTTAATAAACAACATCTTCCGAGTGACGTATCACCACTCTTATGATATATGCTTCTTTGTAAGATATAAATACAGTGGCGGTCGGTGGTATTTGACATGCTCGTATTTCCGCAAGGATGTGTGGGACCTACACTATATTTTAGGGAGTGGTTACTAGACGTATCTAGAGGGCTATAATGGTAAAAAATCTTCAGGGAAAACTTGCGAAAATTGTTTTCCAAAAATGGCCGCCTCCGGGCAGATCTGGAAAACGACTTGCAAAATATTTGCGAAATATTTTTTTCCTTAATCACCGCGTAAATGCGTTTTTCTACTTGTGATTTTTGCAAAATTCTTATTTTGCATAAAGATACAACTATTGTAAAATATCACAGACGAAATGCTAGGATGAAATAAAATATATATGATTACATAATACTCACCATAAGACAATAAAAATGGTTAAAAAAAAAAAAAAAAATGTTTATTTTTATATATAACAGATTTCAGGAATGCGAATTGGACTATATAAAATCAAAATTGTTTAATTTTGGGAAAAAAATATAACGTGACTGATACTATATAGGCCTATACAGTAAAATAAGTAAAGCATACTTCAAAATAATTAAGAAATAAATAAAGGACACTTAAAAATAAAAATAAGTAATTTAATTAACATTGAAATCTCAAACTCAGCATGAAATTGTGAAACGTGTTATCTCCAATGTATTAGAGTGTGTAATATATGTATTAGGGTGGTCAAAAAAAATTGTTCTTCCGGCCCTAGGCTTAAGTCATAGTATTTGATTAGTTATTACTAATTCCAGAAGATTAGCTCATATAATTACGTTTTAGAGGTCGCTCATTGGTGTTTTATTTTCCCATTCAAATTACATGGGAAATGCGTCATTATTCGTTCGTGGTGCCGTTTCGCGAACAATTTATGGCAACTCATATTATTTTCTGTTAGTCGGGGATCGTATAAAACATTTTCAGTGTCGGTAATGTAGGTCGCTTTGTATTCTATTGGAATTTTTTATCCTAATCGCAGCGTTGAACTTAATTAGAATGGGAAAATAAAACACCAATGAGCGGCCTCTAAAACTTAATTAAATGAGCTAATCGTCTGGAACTAATAATAACTAATCAAATACTATGATTTAAGCCTAGGGCCGGAAGAACAATTTTTTTGGACCACCCTAATATGTATAAGGTACTATACTTGTTGCTAGAATGTAAGACTTTCAAATTCATGGATCTAAGGAATTTCTGTAGTTCGAATATTTCAGATTAATATTTTAAATAATTTCCTTTTTATAATTAAATATTAATGGTACACTATTTATGAAAGGATATTCATAATTTTAGTAGGTAAGTATAATAGTACAATTCGCTTCAAATTCAATATTAGAAGTAATGCTTCTTTAGTCTGTGATTTGTGAAACCATACGTACTCGCTTGAAGTATTCTTTAAATTTTACAAGATATGGCATGTCTACACTGAAACTGCTCCTGCGGAATGCCTCGATCCGATATTGGTGCAGTAATTCGTGCTTTAACGGCACATATATTGGCTGGCCTTGACGATAAACTGATCAATGGAGAGCACATTCATCCTTGACAGTACTACGGCTAATTTTTCTCAAATTCTCCTCCATATAACTTTACCTATAAATATACAAATTTTATAAACGTATATCAATAGCATACATATACCAGTGTAATGCGATTTAAATTAAATATTGAAATTTTAATATCGTTATCGGCTAGCCAGAACCAGTCATCAAGATTTGTTGACTAAAAGAACACCATAGTATATCCAGTTTCAGTTTAAAACAATATTAAAAACAAGCTGTACTGATCCCGAACATTTGCCATCCATAGGCACGCGTAACACATACAATAGTACTCACCGAGTATTATTACTTTAGATCAGTTTCGGCATTTGCTTTTCAGTCCCGAGAAAACGCAGAAAATTTTTATTTATTCATCCATATTATACTAGTGTATTAGTGGTTGCATAGCAAATTCTGAGTAAAAAAAGCGAGACAATTAAAAATACTCTAATCGTACGGCACAGTCCGGTTCCAAAAAATATAAATAAATAAGTATTACGACTGGTCATTCCTAACATCAGCTTGCATTCCCTACTGGCCGCAATTGTACATCTAGTCGACTACGACTCATACACTGTGCCATTGTAGAGGAACAACAACGGATATCTCTGGTAGAGGCGCTGAATTTATATTACTTTAACTTGAAACTGGGTATACTATAATAGGCAAGTGTTTCCTTGAATATGTATGTACACATATTGTCTACGTTGCCTCGTTAACCATTATTCTTCGTTGTGAACATTTGATGTGTTTAGTAAATCTAAAAGAATAATTCTATAACATAATTTTTTCGATATTAATTGTTGGTCGTACAGCGGAGATTGTACAACAGCACTAGCTGACATGGGGACGACTGTAATCAAATCAATCGTGCAACTGGCTTCTTCTTGTCGATAAATGCAGGCAATTCCATCACATGCTATGCGATTTTCCTCTGTTGCGTCGCCGTAGCCAATTTTAACTCTCTATTGGCCTTGCTGACATGTAAAAGTGGTTCTGTACAAATTCTTCTTACGTTCCAATTCTTCTGGATATGCATTTTTTTTAAATCTAATACCTAAAATCTAATAAGTACGCAAACCTACGTATAGGTTTACGCTGCCTAAAAAATTATTTCAAATCCCAGAAAATAATTTGAAATATGAATATATCAGTAAAATTACAGTTAAATTTTAGATAAGAATGTGACTGTATACATTAAATACCTATTCAACGTTTTTTTACATCATTCTTTTGATATTATATATTTTATACATACAAATGAATATTTTGATTAATATAAAATTTTATTTTTTTCGCTAGTTTTGAAATAAGATATATTCTTGTAGTTTTCCTACCCTTCAGTTAGACATTAGTCTGTCTGGGTAGCTGTATTAAAAAAATATATATAAATAAAAACAAAACAATCGTTTTCGTTTGGTCTAATCTCTAATCGAAACACCGAAGCACAACACTTTTTAACACACGCGCGCGTTTCATCGAACCTGTTGGCATGGAATGGTAGATGATTAACACATCAGTATGAATGTGAATTAAATTTGTCGCATATGACTCCTTATATCTCACAAACAAAACTTACAATTAAGTTACATGTATTTTTTTAGCTGTCAATAAAACGTCTATGAGGGTGAAACTGACCCTGAAAGTTACCCCCCAAAAAGATATTTTCTGTTATATTTCTGGAACAAGAGGAGTTATCGAGTTCGTTCAAAAACGACATTGTTCCACATTAGCTCTACATTTTGGATGGAACAAAAGTGCCGCACCCGAGGGGTTATTAGGGGGTGAAAAATATATGTATATTTTTTACGATCCCCTCTTATATATTGCATATTTATTATTTCTTTTTATATTCGTAAACTGCATTAAAAAATTAAAAGTTACGTGTGTTTGGATTTTTTTTCTGAATATTCATTCTATAGCAACTACAGTATTTTAAATATATCCTTTCCTAAATTTATTTTTCTCTACGTTTTTAAAATGAAATGCTATATTAAAGTGAATTGAAACCGAAAAACAATTTTATGGCAGGATTACATATGCTACCATGTAAAAAAATAATAATTCGAATATACGGGGAAACATATACATATTCATTTTTCACTGATAAAAAATGGAACAGACCGACAAAAATTTTCTAGTGCCGAATGATATTTTATTCCTGTGAGTGTTTTTTAAATAAATATTTGCTTTAGCTTGGTATCTCGCATTGTCATATACTGTAAAGTTATCAAATTACAAAGAATTTACGAAATTATTGGGGGTTGTTACTTTTTTTGCAGTGGACTTTCTGATATAGAAAAATATAACGAATAAGAACAAACATTTGCGGGTCCAATAACAATAAATATTATTGTTTCCCTCAATGAGAAAATCTATCTATCGGTTTATTTAACCATTGATGTGATTTATTGTGTATTAACAATAAGTGTTTTGGGTAAACATGGTCTTGTCCACAGACTGGTACATAAATAAGGATTAAAGTATATAAGGATACAACCATCAGCGTCGACGTTAGTCAGTACTTGTTCTGATCCTGTTATATATTAAATAGTTTTAATATACCAAATACGTGTACAGAATGGCATATCCCCCCCCCCCTTAATCCCTCAGGCGCGGCACTGACTGTTTTCCCATGCAAAATGTAGAGCCAAAACAATGGAACAATATTTTTTTAATGAACTCAATAATTCTTCTTGTTCCAGAAATATAGCAGAAAATATGTTTGGGGGGGGGGGGGTAACTTTGAGCTCCAGTTCCGTCCTCTGAAACCTTCCATTGGCAGCTAAAAAAATACTGTCACTTAATTTTAACTGCTCTACAACCTGCTAAAATTTTACGAAAATCATAGAGGGACAGTTGCGTCATTTTGCTTGTTAGTGTTTCCAAAGAGTATCTCGGTAATAAAATCGATATACTACAAACATTTTGGCGCATATTGTACAATATACTTTCTATTGCAGACGCCCAGGCCACGATATCCGGTCCTCCGGAAGTGTACGTGAAGAAAGGCAGCACAATATCTCTGACGTGCACGGTGAATGTTCATTCCACGCCCCCTTCGTCGGTGCTCTGGTACCACGGTCATTCCGTGGTAGACTTCGACTCGCCCAGGGGCGGCATCAGCCTAGAAACGGAGAAGACGGAGGCGGGAACCACCAGCAAGCTACTCGTGACGAAGGCACTACTCTCAGACACAGGAAACTACACTTGCATGCCGTCCAACGCTAGTCCCGCATCTACCGTCGTTCACGTTCTAAATGGTAAGAATCGTATTCTTACTCTGTGAAACTACACCTTAACACGCTTTTTATTGACACAAACATGTTAGGTTTTAGTTAGATTTAACATTGGTTTAACCATCTCCTAACGATGCCAACATAGTTGACAAAATTTACGTTGAGTAGAAGTGTTGAGTTTCGGTGTTAACTGAAAACATATTAGGGTATTTGGTAAATACATATGTACTGTAAATAAAGCATATTTCTTCATATAGAACAAATATCATGAAAATATCACTTCAGTGCTTAAGGACAACGTTTCTTTAAGAACTACGCCATCTACACATGAGTTCGATTTGCACTCGGAAGAAAGTTTATATCCTCACCTCAGAAACCTGGAAATTTCTACAAACGCTGAGGCTTCAAGGTTTGTGTGTTTGTGTGGTTTGTCTTGTGACAAAATTGAAGCAAAACTAGAAGCCCGTGTTCATTCAATTCTGCAACTATGAGCCAGGAGGACCATCATAAACAAAGAAATATGGGGTTGAAACATATTTAATACCTTGTATCACTGAAAAATTTGAGTTTGATTCTGGAAATATTTTTTTTACAATTTATTTTAAAAAACTACGTTGGTTTTTTTTGGAAGATTAGTAAAGCATGTTCTTGAGTGCTTTGTGCTCTCCATTTATTATCTCTCTCATACTCCACCATTTATGTTTCAAGCTAATCACCATCTCTTTTCAGCACATCCATCGGTTTTCTCTGGTCTAAAATTTCCCTGGTTGTGGTGTTAAAGACTTATCTGAAAACCAAGAAGTATTAGAAAGAGCTGAGTTTGGTCAAAGACATTCAGCACTCAACCAGCGGCATTTTGGGCCAAAGGAATCGATCAGTTGTCTCAATGATGGGCGACGGTGGGAGAACGAGATGGTGATTACATTGATACATAAAATGTGGAATGTGAGGGAGATAATAAATGGAGAAAAAAGCATTCAACAGTATTTATTTATTTTTCAAAAAAAAATGTATTTCTATATATAAAAAAAAATCCAGTCAAATACGCGGATCTTACTCAAGATTTTCAATGATGTATTGAGTAAATTTAAACCCCCTGTTCCCATGTTTTAAGATGGTTCTCCTAACGCGTAGTTGCGGAATCGAAAGAACTTAGTCTTCGGATTTTACTTTAATTACATCACAGACAGACGTCTGTCAAAGTGTGTGGTGTCAAAACTGTGCATCTTCCAATTAAAAGGTATAAGAGAGATTATCAATAAAGAACACAGGCCCTGAAGGTTGGCCTCAGCAATTATAGAAACTCCAGTTTTGTATCATTTTCTGAGCTGAAAAGAAATATTGTCTTCCGAGTGCAAGTCGCACAAAAAATTGGTGTCCACTCTATTATGCATTTGAAAGGTCTTGAAAATAACTGAATTGGCATTTCTATAATATATTGTCTACGTAAAGAAACAAGCTTTAACTTACTTGTTTGTTTCAATGTTGAAGTTTCCGCTTCAGTTTCTTACATGTTGGCAAATCCAGCATTTTTCTTCACAGTATTCTTGTTCACTATACACAAATAAATCAACTATCGGAAGAGGATGTAAAACTATTTACGTAGAATACTCTGAAAGGGCATACATAATGGCGATATTGCAAATTATTTTATTAACTAATAATAAAAACCATAAAATACTGTATTGAAAATGAATAGACCAAACGCGCTATAAATCTTACGTTTTAACGAGGAAAAGCGTAATTCCCTTAACACCGTTTAAATCAAAGTTATATTCAATTTCAGGACAATATTTACACAAGTGATGAGGGTCTAATTGTGGGGTAGATACCCGTTGAACTGAAATATTTATTTACCCATAGATCAATAGGAATATTATAAATACATATTCTCCAGTGATAAACATGCATATTTTGCCTTTTATATAGGCTGCATTTTTGTCACCTTACATAACTTATAGAACGATGATAATTTCTTTCTAATAGGGCATAGTTTTATAAGTTTAAGTTATATGTATACAGTGTGGTCCAAATTGATGTTGCGTGTATTTGGACACTTGAACACTTTTCACCACGTTTGATTTCTGTTTAGAGAACTTATTAAACTTATTTTTTAAGTCTACTTTTATTAAAAAAACAATCAGTAGTGGTTAATTATATTCTAAAGTTGTTTAGTTATATGCATGGCTAGTTTGATAGTAAAAAAAGAAAAATCTTTGAAAACTGTCAATAATCGAAAATATTTCCGAACATTGTTACTTTAATCCTCATAATGTGCATATCATCAAAAAGATAACTGAGAGTCAGACAACTTAAGCCGAAAACATACAGGGGGTTCCATTTGAACTACACATATTATCTCGATTTGAAATTGGCAAAATGTAACACAATAACTTGAACACTTGCTTTTGCATTTTTGAATTTATTTTAATTGCAGAGTATAGAGCACATTATATTTTTGAATCTGTCAAAAATAGAACACTACTCAAATTACTACTCACACCACTTATTATTATCGCTTTTCCAGACCCTAACATCCGTTTTTTTTTCAAAATCAGCAAATATCTCCAAAATGACTGGGTTTCGGTACAGGTTATTATTTTTGACTCAAAATTGTGCGCTCCTTCCAAATTCATAAAAATATATAGGGTATTCCATTTGAACTAAGAAAGGTAGTCTATCAGTAGTACTTGAACACCCTGTAGATTTGGCAATATTTTTAAAAAGGTAGCAAAAGGGGGGTGCAAACAAAATCACATATTTCATATTAAAATTCTGGTGAAACAGTGATTCAATAGACCAAATACACATTAAAAACTCACTCTATATAAAAAAAAAACTTGTTACTTTTAGTACGGTGAGGATATATAATCTTTTAACATTTGAGATTACCCCACAAGAGAAAAAGTAAAATAACAGTTCGTCTAGAATTACCCATATAATGGGCTTTATTTATAGTTGGAAACGAAAAAACTCGGATGCTTAAGCATTTCACGAACTTTTTGG
Organism: Aromia moschata; assembly: GCA_029963805.1. NCBI lineage: Eukaryota > Metazoa > Arthropoda > Insecta > Coleoptera > Cerambycidae > Aromia > Aromia moschata. The sequence continues at coordinate 23,158 of JAPWTK010000463.1, forward strand.
ATACTCTAGGAATAGCAGGATTTATGTTGGTTAGTGTTACGTAGCGCGTAATATGTCACCCTACATTTATTTTTATGGATAAGGGCGTTTTTGTTAGCAGTTAGGCTTTTATGTTTATATGGGATGGGAATAAAAAACTGCTTGGATGCCGTTGGGAGCAGTAAAATTATCTTCGGTAATTGTCTCACTAACATAAATCTTTTTAAGTTTAAATAAGTAAAAATCGGATATTTACAGTAAAGTCGTTGTAAAAGTGTCACTGTTGGAAAGAAGGGAAAGTTACAATAGTTTTTGTATCTCACTTTTGTTATAATGTATGTATACATGGTCCCAGGATTTATACAAGCTATACTCCTATACTAAAAATACCGCAACAAAAACAACGTTAATTTGTTATACGAGGACTAATTTCTACACGAGGAACTCCAACGATGGTTTTAAAATAATACCTCGTATATTTTATATGTAGTAATATTTGTACTAACATAACTATGTTAGAAAATGCATTTGCATTTTCTACTGAATGCCTTGTTAAAATTGAAAATTGGTCGATAATTAGTAACGGAGATATTTTGAATAATTTGTTTGTGTGTAATATACAATAATATAGGGTGAGCCAAAAGTCCCGGTACGACAGAGTAACTCGACGGGAGTGCATTTTAAGGGAAAATGTTAAGTACACAAGGTTTAGGATTTTTTCATGGCTATTTAATGGTGATTTTGGATTTAACCTTGACCATGACCTTAGAGGTTATTTAAAGGTCAAACCAAGTCTTTTAAATGGGACTTCATACTTTTGACGCCAGAAAAAGAGATAATTTAAAATTTTACGTTCAGATATGTCCCTCAGTGATCCTGTTCACCAATATCCCCACAAGGTCAAACTATGAAAATCTGCTACATAAGTTGGCGACAGTAACTTTAAACATAAACTTTAATGAAATCAGTAGAAACTCACCTTGGGTGCACACATCACCTTGCCTTCACTAGCTGGGTATGCGACAATAACTGAGTACATGGGCAATACCAAATAAAATCGTAACGAAAAGATCTTTACATGTCGCAGTTTGACATTGTGGGGATTTCCAGGATCAAATAAGGGGGTCACTGAAGGATATATCTGAACGTAAAATTTGCGGCTGTCTCTATTTCCGGCGTCAAAAGTATGGTATGGAGTACCATTTAAAAAATTGGCTTCACCTTTAAATGACATCTAAGCTCATGGTTAAGGTCAAATCCTTGGTAAAGGTCACCGTTAAATATAATAGCTAGAAAAAGCTAGGTATGGAGTTATTGGAGGTCAGTTTCTTATGTCAGAGGTTATGGGGTTATACGAGATATGTAAATTATGTAATGAATTTTTTATTATTAATGAATGAAATTTTTTTATTCGAATATAATTAAAATTCATTATTGTCTGCTTCAAAATAACTTCCTTGGGAAGCCACACAGCGCTGGAGAAGGTTCTTCTATTCCTCATAGCAGTGCTGAATCTTATATATTGCAATAGCCTTCAGCTGGTTAACTCGTTTACTGAAATGGCTATGTGACAAGGCGCATTGTCGTGATGCAACATCCAGTTGTTCTTGATGTTTGGTCTCACACGCATGACCTTTTTCGAAGTTTTTCAAAAACCTCTCTGTAAAGGTGTTGATTTACTGTTTGGCCTGGAGGCATAACTTCCTTGGGGTCGATTTGCTATCAAAAAAGCAAATCAGCATACATTTGATCTTCGACTTGCTCATTCTTGCCTTTTTGGGTCTTGGAGAGCTTGAAGTGTGCCATTCCATGCTTAGGCGCTTGGTGTCCAGGTCGAATTCAAACAGCCAGTCTCATCACCAGTAATCATTACGTTCCATAAAATGTGTCATTACGTTCCATAAAATGGGGATCATCTTCAATCGATTCCAAAAAGTCAAGACACCTTTCTGTTCTGATGTCCTTTTGTTCCTATGAAAGGTTTTTTGGAACCATTTTTGCGCAGATTTTTCTCATTCCCAATTCGTTAGTTAAAATCTGATGTGTGATAAAACAGTGGTGTGATTCAAATTTAACTCTTCCCCGATCATTCTCGTCGTCAATGACGGCATTCTTGTCGACGATCTGAACGTACAAGATGACGTATTCTATAGATATTTTCATCGGTTCTTGAAGATTAAGGCCTTCCGATGCGTGGTTCATCTTCAATCGACTCTCTTCCTTCTGAGAGTGCCTTAAACCACCGAAAAACCTGGGCTCTTGAAGAAACCCTGTCTCCGTAGGCAGTGGCGGTGCGTGATATTTCAGTTAGCCATATCTTGAAAACGACGCATGGGGACCCACTTCACTTTTTAGGTGATGACTATACACCTCTTACAGAAAAGGATTTATAGTGAAAAAAATCGTCAGCAAAGTTTGCGAAAAAAAAATTAAAAAACACTGGAGCACTCCCTGGGTTCTCAGTAACGCTCTGTGGAATATTTGCAGTATATATTTTTTTTCATAATCTAGAAACAAATATAAGGAGATGTTTTTTCGATTTGTTACAAAATATTTCTGTTTCAAAAGTTATGGCCATTTTAATTTTGGGAAACAAAATGTTCCTATAAAAATTAAAATTAAAATGGCCATAACTTTTTTGAAAAAAAAAATATTTTGCAACAAATCGAAAAACGTCTCCTTATACTTGTTTCTAGATTACGAAAAAAAATATACTGCAAATATCCCACAGAGCGTTACTGAGAACCCAGGGAGTGCTCCAGTGTTTTTGAAATTTTTTTCGCAAACTTTGCTGACGATTTTTTCACTATAAATCCTTTCTGTAAGAGGTGTATAGTCATCACCTAAAAAGTGAAGTGGGTCCCATGCGTCGTTTTCAAGATATGGCTAACTGAAATATCACGCACCGCCACTGTCCGTAGGTGTGTTGAAGTTTTGATCCGTTGCAATGTGTCCACGTCTGAAGCAAAACCTAATAGCACACCGTTGCTAAAAATTAATGTCACTCATCAAATGTCAGTTACAGTCACAAGGTACAAACAAATGACTCTAACAAGTTCAAACTTGTACTGAAGGTGCATTACATGTTTATCTACCGCCCTTCCAGGTCCCGTTTCCGCAGTGTTGCTAGATCGAGCGATACGTTGTCAGTCTCATTACTTAATTTACACACTTCGTAGAGTCTGAATAGTTCGCTACAAATCTTCATTATAAAGGGTTATAGGATTTGAGATTGCTTGGTTGCAAATATTCCCATCTGCTACACATACATACGTCTTATGTGGTTTTCTAGATATATTTTTCACCTGGGGGAAAACTAGAAACGTGGTTACATCAAGTTCATATTCGTATTTAGGAGTTTCTGTTTTATTTAGGAGTCGAAAAATCATACGCACACCCTCAACCGATTTTTGTTGCGGTCCTGTGTTATTACTATATTTTGTAAACATGTCAAAAATTGGAATACTGGACCAATACATAAATACGGGCATTTGTATTTTTCTCCGTTCGTCCTTTTATGAAGCCATAAAAATTGATATGCGCCCGTTATCCGGAGCACAGGCACACAATGTAAAATTTATGCGCCTCCAGTGGAAGTGTCACGGTTCCCCGTTAAAAACACGGAAATATATGTAATGTAAACACTATCACGACGCGCACTAGTGCGAAATGCTCACCGTAAAACGTTACTTTATAGCTCTTGCATGATTAATACTCTCTTCTGCAAAGTTTTTCGCGTATATCAATTACCCGCAGCGAAGTTTCGCCACAACCATCGGATGCGAAAGTTTGCGTCCGCATCGCATTGTTGTACCAAAAATACTGGTATGAAGGTAAAAGTGCATCCAGTCATTTTTAATGAAATAGCAATGAAATAAGCTCACACTAATGGCCTCAAACTTTTAATGATTACACAGGCATGCGAACAAAAAAAATGAATCTCATGTCCGAGAAAGACCGCTATAGTATTCTTACGTATGAGGTGTGTAAATTAAGTAATGAAACTGACTTTTTTAAATATTTTATTCGAATAGTAGTCTCAATAGTATTGTCACAATACTGAATTGAAATACAATTCAGTATTGTCTCCTTCAAAATGACTTCCTTGGAAAGCCACACAGCGCTGGAAACAGTTTTTCCATTCCTCCTAGCAGTGCTGGAACTCATATACTGGAATAGCCATCAGCTGGTCGGTTCCAGCTGTTTGAATATTTCCTATGGTCCCAAAATGACGTCCCTTGGGATGATTTTTCAATCTCGGGAAGAGAAAAAAGTCATAAGGACTCAAGTCAGGCGAATAAGGAGGCTGAGGAGCCACAGGCTTTACGGAAATGGATGTGTGACAAGGCGCATTGTCGTGATGTAACATCCATCCAGTTGTTCTTGATGTTTGGTCTCACACGCATGATCTTTTTTCGAAGTTGTTCTAGAACCTCTATGTAAAATTGTTGATTTACTGTTTGGCCTGGAGACACAAACTCTTTGTGGACAATTCCCTGGCTATCAAAAAAAGCAAATCAGCATGCATTTGATGTTCGACTTGAAATGAGCAGTGAGCAAAAAAAACAAGAATGCTTGCTTTTTTGGGTCTTGGAGAGCTTAAAGTGTGCCTTTCCATGCGTTGGCGCTTGGTTTCCAGGTCGTAGTCAAACACCTCTCAAACGTCTCATGACCAGTAATGACACGTTGCATAAAATGAGGATAATTTTCAATCGTTTCCAAAAAGTCAAGGCACCTTTCTCTCCTGATGACCTAAAAACCGGTTTTATAGGTGACCTTGTCCGATTATTAACCTAAGAACATGTTTTGTAGGTGGCCTTGGCCGGTCATTAACTTAAGGACCAGTTTGACTTTCACCGGTTATTAACCTAAGAATCGGTTTGACCAGTTCAAGAATATGGACGACATTGACCCGAAATGTGGTGGTAAGGGGGTAAAAATTATGGTGGGGTGGGGTACTGATACAGAACTCGCATTTATACCTTACTTGTCTGCATGTCTTCTCACTCTTAATCATGTTGTTACTATGTTAAGATCACCATTTTCACTGTACTCTAATAATACAGGCATACAAGAATTGTGGTGTGTGTGCTTGTGACAGGTGCATAAAAATGAGTGAACGTGTGTCTGAGAAACTCCACCATGGCATATTTTTTTAATATACTGAATCCGAATCCGGTATTAAAATGCACGCGAAAGTCAAGATATTTTTTAATATAATCTTATTTCTTATTAGCTTCTCTCTCCTTTTAAAAAGATGAAGGCTTTTGGGGGTCTATAGTTGAACAGTCGCAGACGTTACCGACGTAGACACAAATCCCGGTAGAGCCAGGATTCCAACGACCTGCAACAGAGTCGGACTCATGTCTCAGTTATAAGAAGGCAATAGTCACTCATGTCAATTAATTATTTATAATATAAAAATGCATACTTAGGTAATGTCAGTGTCATCAAAAATATGAATAACATGCTCATAAAAACTCATAAAATTTGGGCCTAAAACACGAGAAACTCATGATTCTTTCTTTTTACTTGCCAAAATAGGTATTTGGAACATGTATGCCGTTGGATCGACACATTATACCTGTTATCTGCAGGCACATCTAGGTCATAACTTGTGACCTACTTAAAAACGAGGGTCATACATTATGACCCAACTTTGCCAGTATTTGAACAATCTTTCTTCGTAATCAATAATAAACTAGTTTTTTTTTTAAATCAGTATTGTAACATTTTTTTCGTTAAAACTGAATTGGGAATTAACAATAGCCATGCCACTTCTTATATAAAAAGTCAAGTCAAAATATATGTTTGTCAACAATAATAACCTGAACCAGAATTTGCTTTAATATATTAAATCGTTTGCCAGATGTTTAGAAGAATCCACCCCCCCTCCAATATTCATAATAATAAAAACTCTAGCGCCCTCTAGATGGGGAAGTATTTTTTGATCGAGCGGGTTGAAAATAAAATCTGATTACAAAGCTAGTAAAATAAAAGCCATAAATAAGTTTTGTTGTCCACATGGCTACGAAAAGTAAAAATATTTTCTAAATCAAAATAAACAATGCCGTGATCAGAACATAAACTTTTACCGGAGTTCGCGGGAACTTCGAATTCTCGTAAAATTGTCTGCGGAGATGTTATCAACAACTGACAATGATAAAGCGGCCCATAATTCACAGCGAACTTCATAAACAAAGTTATGTATATTTATGTGGAGAAAATTCGGTTTCATGTGTTAGAATATCTCACATATTTATGTGGGCGTCTCTGTTCTGCTTCCTCGGTAGCTGTGTTATATTATACGTAAAGTTAAATTACAAAGCGAAATGAAATACTTTTCGATATAGTTTTATAACACTCCACATGCATCAGATATTATTTTTGACGTATAGATGATATTCCCACACGTTTTATTTAACACATAGTACAGTTGCACAAAATTTCAAGGAAATTATAATTCGGTTATACTCAAAGAAGATATTCACATTTGAACACTTTTCCACTGAACAACGAAATTATGTTGGTATCATCAAGAAATGATTCAATCTAAAGTTAAATCTAATTACATTTAACAATTTCTATACTTACGAATGCATCTAACTGTTTACCGTCTGTAATATTTTTTATTAATTGTAAGCCCCTAACGTCTGTCTTATTATTTTCAAAACTATATTAGGCTGTGACCTAATATGCTTTTGGAAATTACTGTGTACAGTATTTTCATGTCATGTTTCTCAAATCTAATTATGATTGATCTTTTTGTTTGCCCAATATATTTTTGTTGACAATCTTTCGAATCAATTCACTGATTTATTGATGTGTGTCACATCAAGGTATTCAAAGATATTATCTTATCCGCGGATGAATTTTGGTTCGTAATGTAAAACAACTAATTGATTTTCTCTGAAAAGTCCTGGAATTGTATATCTTCTTATCAATTTCTTTAATAATTTTTCTAGATAACCTTTACTCAAGGCTAATATCATTAACTCATTATTCCAACCCAAAAGATTAAACAAATAGAAACGTTTCATTGCTATTTGTTCTATCTTTATATTATTTATCTTTATCGGTCAGGAATTTATGGAAAAAGTTTGTGAACAAAAGTATATTGCGCAAACAAAATTAATTTTTATCTGGATTAAAAGAACATATCGCTCATCTAAAATATGGTAGAGTAGAAGTATCGTGTATAGCTAAACATGCTTGGGTGTTTTTAGTTACAAAGTAAATTGAAAAGTTACGCAGAATTTTCCAAGGAATATGCATGTGGCCTGAGAATTATTATACAGAGTGTTGTTAACAAGATATTCGCAACAAAATGACTTTAAAAAATTATTGTAGTCGAATTTTAGTACGGAGTATTACTAAAGAATATATAAAAAATATTAGAATAAGGGAAATCAAGATGACTGGCAAGGCCCGGGGGGGAGCGATGGGCGTTTTAACTATTTCTAAACCGTTTTTTCTATCTTTTAAATAGTAGAACTAAGAGGTGTGTAAATGAAATTAAGTAAAATGAGACTCAACCTCCTTATTCGCCTGACTTGAGTCCTTATACTTTTTTCTCTTTCCGAGATTGAATAATCACCTCAAGAGACGTCATTTTTGGGACCATAGAAAACATTCAAATGGCTGTAACCGACCAGCTGAAGGCTATTTCAGTTTATGAGTTCTAGCACTGCCATGAGGATCGGAAGAACCATCTCCAGCGCTGTGTGGCTTCCCAAGGGAGTTATTTAGAAGCAGACAATACGGAATTGTATCTCAGTCTCGTTACTTAATTTACACAACTCGTATGGTGTTCTCTGTATTATCCTGGAATGGGTACTGGAACCTTCGGCGTAGAAACTAAAAACTGGACGTTTTCCACGAAAACACCGAACTACTACACTTTTCTCGACGCGCGTTTCGCCAACCAAGTTGGCATATTCAGGAGAAGATTAAAACTGAGTTTTAATATTATCCTGAAGATGCCAACTTGATTACAAGATAAGATTAAAACTCAGTCTTAATCTTCTCCTGAAGATGCCAACTTGGTTGGCGAAACGCGCGTCGAGAAAAGTGTAGAAGTTCGGGAGGAGAAGATTAAAACTGAGTTTTAATCTTATCCTGAAGATGCCAACTTAGTTGGCGAAACGCGCATCGAGAAAAGTATAGTAGTTCGGTGTTTTCGTGGAAAACGTCCAGTTTTTTTTTTCTCTGTATTATAAAAAATCTGTATAAAAGTTTGTTGGAGCTGTCCTTAACGAGGGCTTTCACTGGGTAGGGTACACTGTTTTTTTTATGAATAAATTTCGGATGTAACGGAAAGAGTTACTAAATGAATTTGCACACTTCAATACATTGAAACCGTAAATGGCTCCCCGTATAAATTACCACCGCTACGACCTATTAAAAACTCCAACTCCATAAACCCCAGAGTCGACGGTTAATATCGACGTCCTTACGTCGAATTTCCCGATTCCCTCGACCCAATAAATTTATTAGCGGATTAATAAATTGCCGTAATTTGTTCTAGGGGAGCACCCAGCGGCGATGCAGACGAGCAGGGCGGTGGTTCCACGCCAGATGGCGCTGCCGGCATTACTTTCGCTGCTGGCCGTCGCCGCAACCAGATGATTACATCCCCGATAGACATCCATTTAAAAACACCGTGCTCATCCCCCCCTCTAGTAGCGGAAATATTAAGTTCAGTGTAAATAACTAATTTATCGACTAGGCGACTCGAACGCCGGATCTCGTTTGTTTCTTCGGTGCTAAACTGTTCTATAAGGTGTTATATAACTACCTTGCGGAGGTGTTGTATAAAGTATTGTATAATAACCTCGGGCAGGTGTTGTATAAGGTGTTGTATGACTATCTTGCAGAGGTGTTGTATAAGATGTTGTATAACCATCTTGCGGACGTGTTGTATGAGGTGCTGTATAACTATCTTGCGGAGGTATTGTATAAGATATTTCAAAAGGATGATGCGGGGGTGTTGTATAAATACTTTGCGGAGGTTGTGAGTGCGATACGTATACGTAATTTGTAAGAGGTGCGAACGTCCAGAGGAACTCTACCCATGTAAATAGCGGTTTGTTTTATAATTTTAGATGGCACTCTAGGAAATCTCATAGGATTAAATTCATTGTAATTATTGATACATGTTGATTATATGTAGATAATATTGTTATAATAATCGAATATCATTTGTTTTGTTGTTACTGTTTCTTTTTTGGGTTGTTGCCCTCTTTGGATTTATACATATTTTCTTGTAACGATCGACGTCTTGAAAATATGGTGATATAAAAAGCTCCTACTATAAAGCGGGTAATAAACATTGATACATTATTTTCCAAAATCGGATATGTCTGAACCAAGTACTTAAGCTATCCTTGTTTAAGAACAATCTACGATCGCCTCAAATGTTACCACTGAACTAACTATATGTACTTACTTGGAATGGTTAAAATAATGTTGATATAAACAGAAGGGAAATTTCGTCTTACCCAAATAAAAAAGAAATGAAGTTTCATATTTCTATCTTGATTCTATTAGTATCAATATCTATAAAAAGTATATATGTTTTATCAATATAATGTTATTACTTTAACGATTTACTGTGTAACGACCTGTGTCTTATTGCTTGACATGAATATTTTGAAAGCTAACTATTTTATAAAATAATATATAATAGAAATAAAAATTATATAATATATAATTTATGTCAGATTGTAGTAATTATTACAATAAAAAGAGAAACAATCCATTAAACTGGCACCTTCGCCAAAATTGTGATTCTTTCTCTACATAACGCTAAAGCAAATGAAAAAAAAACGTCTGAGGAAAATTAAAAAACTTAAATAAATAACGATTTTATATGTTACCAAGTAAGTGATATCCTGTTATCAGAAACGTATTAATAATTATGGGATTAAATAATCCAGCTGGTAAAGTTTTGGACATCTGTTGGGTAACATTTTGCCAAAGTTTTGTGGTTAAAGTCACTAGTACCACCCGAGTTATGAGGTTATAGAGTATTGTATTCATAGGGCAGTAAGATTAATGTTATTTTTTGGTGCAAGGCAGTGGAATTACTCATAATTCTACTGTCAGAAAAACCTGTCAGAAATTAGCTGCGCGCAACAGGAGTACCTACGCATCATAAGTGTATTAATGGGAAGTAACTAGTAATTTAACTAAATACACTGTTACGATTAATTATAACATTGTATGGAACCCTCTTAATAGATGACGAATACCCTCTTAATACCCTCGTAAACGTGAAGAACCAGATAGTTACCAGAGTTATCGACAGCATCATTACGAACTGGAGATGATCCGTAAAAACTGCGACAACAGGTGTGGGCTTCGCAAGCGTGACATCCTGTATTATTGAATTAAAATGCTTCAACTAACACAGCGGAGAGTCCAACGTATTGTCGTATCAACTACGACTAAATGAAGTATGTTGGACACGGAAATTCAACAGCCTTAAGACGTGCTTTGCTGGTCTCCTCCACTGTCCATCGATCATCTACTGACCTCAGTTCAGCGTTATCGCACCATTGCGTTAAAACTGTTCAGACATTAAAGACAAGTTACCCTGATGAATTAATATATAATTTTATCATACAGTTTATCTTCAGAAGCTGCTAATTTTATAATAGATAAGATTTGTATTTAAAGAATGAAATGCTCATTCTAGTAAGAACGTTCATGCCCCAACATGCAGCGGCTATGGCGCGTAGTACTCTTTGACTACATGAGTTAGATGACACCAAATTTTATAGCTTCGATTACGACATTGGATTTTATAGTTTATATTGAAGTTTGATATAAATGTAAAATCCACGTTTTCTCAGAATTTAGTTTTACACTTTCTTGCACTGCCCCGGATTATGGGGTTATGGAGATATAAAGTGGAGGAATAATGAGGTTAAATGGACGAGTTTATATTCAGTTGTATATATTAATATATCGGATGCATGTTTTGTCAACGTTCCTTAGGTACAATTTTGCTACCTACTGAAAAAAGAAAAAAAGCCTATACAAAAATACTTTCATTCACCGTATCTCGATAATGAAAACTTTTTAACCACATATATTCAATTTGACGCTTTTTAAATGTTAATGTATCATAAAATATCATTTGCGCACATCTATAATGCATATTCGAGGGTAGCGAAACAAGTAGAAAATTGCCTGTCTTTGGGGTCGTTTTTTTTTTGTAGAAGCCAAATCTATGACGTAATATGTAAATTATCACTGAAATTGAGTTTCATCCCAAAGTTAATTTGGTTTTATAACATAACCGAAAAGTGTCATTTTATGATTACATAATTTTCTCTTATGTACAGTGGGCTCTGGGACGCCTCTAATTTTGGACAAACACGCACATCAACGACCCCACTGAGATATTTATCCTAATAAAGTTCGGTATTACTGAAGGTACAAATACGTGTCGTGGGGGTAGTTTTGACATTCCGACTACCAGGGAATAGCGTAGACTAGCAGGCTAAAGTGAAGGATGATTGTAAACAGCAGTCTGGAACATTTGCTGTATAATTTAACACTTTGGGGCGCGAAATTATCACTGAAATGTTTATAAAACACAAAGGGTAGAGTAATTTTAGTCACGTATATTATTTAATATTTAAAAATATCAACCTTCTACACTTATATGAACTACTATACTTTTCTCGTCGCGCGTTTTGCCAACCAGGTTGGCATCTTCAGGAGAAAATTGGAACTAACTGCCAACCTACATACTTGCTCTATTCATACTTAATCTGCCGTCGCGTTCACTCAACCGTAATCTGTCTTTGTTTATCAGAGCACACAGTGGACTGTTGGGTATTGGACCATTGTCCATGGAACATTGTTATTGGACCATTCATTACTGTTATATTTAATGATTTCTAAACTTTCAAAAGCATCAAAATGTCTACTGTTTGTTACATTTCTAATTAATTTTAAATTATTTATATCTATCCTAAGGAATACATTTGGTTTACTAGTATTTGTATAAACCAAAATTATTTTCAGTATAATGGTGAATACTTTCAACAATATGAAGGAACCGTAATGGGTAACTCCTTGTCACCTTTCATTGCAAATATTTTTATGAGTAAATTTGAGATAGAAACAAAAGATAAATTCGAGTATTTCCCTAGAGTCGGGTCAGGTACGTGGACGATATCTTCGCGGTATTCGACAAAAAAGCAATAGTAAATCGACTGATGAAAACCTCATCCTTGTAAGTTCACTCTGTCGAAAGATATTAACGATCAAAGAGGGCCAGAATTTTCTGGGACATCCAAAACACTATGTTTTTAAAAAAAAAATTACTGAACCATTTTGAAAGTAAAGTGTATACTATACATATGTAAAACTATGTATTTTTGAATAGCGGGAGATTGCAGTTTTTTTTTGTGTAAACAGATATAGGGTGTTGCATTCAAAACAGTACCGAATTTTAATATTGAAGCTGATCATATTTCAAAAACAACCTGTAGGAGAAGTAACAAGTTTTTATTTAATATAGTACGAAAAAAACTTATTGCAAAAGTAAATCGATTGGCGTAAATCGCATCTTTCTAAGTTCGCTCTTGTCAAAAGATATTTACGATCAAAATGGGTCAGAATTCTCTGGAATACCCCGCTAATATCTAATAGCTAACTAATAGCATAAGTTAAATAAATTAAGACACCATTTCATTTAAAACAAAGAAGTTGACGATGAGTTCCAATATAACCGGAAATGTAGCAATCTTGGATACCTATAAACGAGCCCTAATACTTTTAACGAATAGTTTCAGTCAGTCACCCTGTATTTTAGGATACTTAAGATATAACAGACATAACAGACATCAGAGACATAATCAGACAATTCAACTACATACATGTACGTGAAACAGAGAAAATTGAGTTTTGTATGAATGCCGTAGGACGGTGTCTCAACCCTCAACTCAGTCAGATAAATAGATACTTGTAAAAGCTGATATGACTTGGCAGCAGGATAGTTTAAAATTTAGGAAAAAGACGTGATTTCTTTACTTGTTTCACGAATTTTATTGTGGAAATATTTAGGTGTGTAATAAAATGTTTGAAGTAGAATGGAAGATACAACTCAGCACAATATATACGTATTATAATAATATGTATGTTTCTTTTATTGTGTTGCCATAGCTATATATTAATTTTGAAAATGATGAAATCCAGATATTTTTTTTATATTACCTAATAGCAAAACAAAAAACACAAAAATTTAGATTATTATACTAGTGGGTTCAGAAAAGAAATTACATTACATAAATTAATAAAAATAGTGCATACTGCTACATTTAATCTAAAAAATAAACAACAAATATTGTAGGTCTTTTTAAGCAAGAATTATAGAATTTGCAAATGTTTGCGTAAAAAAAGAAAATAAAATCCTCCCACCGTTTCTATAGCATATTTTTATTATATATGAGACACATTTTTAGGTAATTTGTTGTCAAATTCTATAAATAACTATGTACCTGTGTGAGAAGGTATCTTGTTTGTAAAATTTGTATTGAAAATTTGAAGTCTAATATTGTATTTAAGAGGCTAACAAGCATATTTTTTTTTTCTAAAATCATCTGCCACCATACCGTAGCCATGCTTATCATTCATTTTAGTTTTAAATGATACATTATAACCACAATTTAAAACCTACCTAGTTAGAGAATCAGGACCTCTAGACTCAAAATTGAGGAAACATTGAAGCAAATTGTATTACAAAAAAATTATTTATTTACAAAAATTTATTTTTATGAGCATATATCAACCTCAAAATCAAAATTTTACATGAATTTCCATGTTTCTTTACACTTAATGATGATAATTTTATAGCTAGTTGACATCAGGTTGTCAACTGCCAAATGTCAGAATCATCAGTAAGATATCAGATTTATATTCAGCGACCTCAAAAACAAAATTTCAAATGAATTTCCATTTTTTTTAATTTTTTATGATGATAGCTAGTTGACAGCTATTTGAGAGCTGCCAATTGTCGGAAATGTCAATTTTATTTTCGATTTGTATCCAGTGATCTCACAAGCGTCTCTTAAATGGAAAAAGGTTTCTTAAATGTGTGTAAGATTTCTTATAAAATTCTTTCAAACAATATGTGTTGCAAAAATATATGTACTCATTTTTTTGTAAAAACTGCTCGTGTGAACTTGAATTTCTCAATGTTCCCAATGTTTTTTAAATGTCCTAATAGCAGAGCCTATTCTTTTCTAAGTTCAGTGGCTCATAATCTATAAAATCCAATGGGTTTCTTAGGTGTGTCTCTGTGGCCAAAAATCGGTACATTTTTAATATTCTTCTTTGATGATTTGATTATTTGTTTTCAATTTCACAATTAAAACGATATCCCGCTTTATAGCATTTAATAGATATACATATTATTCATATGGTTATTATTTTTATGGTTATTAGTTTTTAACTCATCATTTCATCTTTTACGAAACATAGTAAGTTAAGCCAAATAACAAAAACAGTTATTATTAAATGCTGCTGCCTGCATTCTCATAAGTCAAATCAGACAAAAATATACTCAACAGTAATTTTATCATTTTCGAATAATGCGCCACATAATAATATTACACATCCCCACAAAAAAATATTCTGTGCGTCAGACTACACCATACGTTGTATTTTTGCCCGCTGATACCAAATCTGACCTCAGTTTTGCCTTTACATGTCAGGTCAAAAGTTATCCGCATTTCTAGTGTGTTTTTAACTGTGGAAATAAATCTTGACATTTAAGGGCAAAACTGGATTCATATATAGTTTCAGTGGGCAAAAATACATGGGAATTATATGGCCCGATTTGATGCACACTATATTTTCGTTGTGAAGCTGTAGCCCCACAAAAATACGATGATACCTTACGAAGGGTAACTATGCACACGTCAAAAATATTTTCTAGATTACTATTTCGACATTACTTTGCAAAAAATTAAAACAAATACCTGCAGTACACCAAGGATAACTTTAACTTCGGACTACGCAAAATGAATGTAATACAAGGTGGAACGACCATACACAAGAAATATGTGAAACACCCACAAATAAACAATAACAAACTGTAATTCTGGAATCGTTCACGGCTGCAACTATTGGGAACTGACCACTTTGATCACGACACCTGGTGGTTAAAATTATAACTAAAACGAGGTTGCACCGCATGCCATAAACGCACGTAATTCACTTAGAATAATTAAATAATAAATAATAATTATTAAATTGTCATGGATATTATTAATTCTCCGGTTCGAACTAAATCTACAGCTCGTTATATCTGTGTGGTTAAGGGCTGAAATAGTAAATCAAATAAAAACTGAAATCTAACCTTTCATTCGTTTCCTGAGTCTGGTGACAGTGTTGTGCAAGTCGAAAATGTATTTGGAAATTTTGAAAAATTAGACAGATTAAAAGCATGGAAACGTCTTAAATTAAAAAATGTATCTCCAAGAATGCGAGTTTGCTCATTGCACTTTAATGAATGTGATTACATAATTCCAAGTAAGTAAATGCAGTCGTCTAACCTCAAAAAAATAATAACACTAAAAACAGCAGCCATCCGAAAATTTTTAAGTTTTTTAATGAACAAAGAAAAATTTTTAAATGCCACAATTTTCATCAATTTTATGTTAATAATAATAAACTATTTAACTCCAAAAAATTACCAAATTTTTCAGATGTGTATTTTTAATATGAAAATTCAAGTGTTAGTATTGACTTAAAATGTATGTAGTAAAGACATACAATACATCTGATTTATTGCCTTTTCTGAAACATCATCACATGATTTTATTTATACTTCACAAAAAAAATATAGTACAATATTTTCGAAATTTTAAATTATGATTTGAGGTTAGAAATGTACATACATGCCGGTAATAATATAATAAACTTGCCACTGCGTGTTTGCACTTTTCACCTATCCCTGGGGTGAAAGTTACTACGTCCGTATTCAAACTTTCTACATTTCTCCCACATTTTATTAAATGCCTAGCTTCTAATTTTTTTTCGGCATTGACAAAGTTTTTTTGAGCGACATTCGAACCTGCCCAGTTAAAAATTTCATTTAAAGAAAGCATTTAATAATCATTAATATTGATAATGTTTAAATTTACAAAGTTACAACCAAAAGCTACATATTTTTTTAAATATATAGTGCTATCCATAAAGTTTGCACCATAGGGAAATTTTTTTTATTTTCATTTAAGAAATTCCTTTGACAGTCAGTTGTTTAAACATATCTTTAAACTATATTATTATAAATAAAATAATGTTTATTCTACGTCTCTCTGTGTCTTCCTTCATTTTGGATACATAAAATAGTTCTTTTGAACGTTTCTTTCTCGACATTAACAAGAAACTGTGGGGATATTTCATCCACGAACTCACAAATAGCTTCTTCTAAATGACCAATATTGTGAAAAGGTCTATGCATATAAACTTTCACCTTTAAATATCCCCACATAGCAATTAAAATTACGTTTTACAATATTTCAATTAAAATTTACTGCATTTTTAAGGAACATAATTTTGCATGTTTTTTTAAATGTTATTACAAAAGTATCGCCTCAAAAATTGCGCTTTCTATGAATTTTACCACAATTACATATTTACTTTTTGTATTATTCGTGAACATAAAGTTTGCACCAAAAATTTGTTTAGTTCTTGCTGACCTTTTTATAATTGAGTGACTTGTTGTCCATTTACATTGTTTTGAACTATAACAATATTTTTCTTGGAGAAGAATCTCTAAAGAATATTTTAATTAATCTAATTTTAATGATAAGCGATTTCCTTTATGATTTCCTTGTGGTCCTTAATGATAAGCGATAAGCGAATTGTGGTACGAGTGTAAGTTGACAAAATGTCAAGAACCACTTTTTCACGATACTGCACTGAAACTTCATATTAGGGCTAATCTTATAGGGTTGAAAATAAAGGTAATTTATTCTTGGGTCAATTTTAAATTTCCGTATGCTACTTGTATCAACTTTTTAATAGGTTTGATTGACGCTATTTTAGTTATTAAAAACATGCCCAAACAACTGGCGGTCAAAAGAATTTCTTAAATGCAAACAAAATTTTTTCCCATGTGGTGCAAACTTTATGGATGACACTGTATATACTATTGGAAAACAAAAATGGTTTATGTAAGACTTGCTGTAAGAGTATGTATATTTTTCGCTAGTAGAAAAGATAATACTGTACGAATATGTAATTCATGTGAGTAACTTAATATTCCTATGGCTATACCTCGCCTTGTACGCATCGGTTACCCATAAGTCTGGTTATAAGTGAGTGTACCAGCTGTTATAGACGGATAGGTTTTAATAAAACTTTTATTAAAACTCATAATGTATTCAGCAATATGTATTCAAATTACAATACTCTTTTTTCGTACTGGCAGAATTTCCGTAGAAAGAGACACGAACAAATCTCATTTTACATTCCTCGTATATTGAATGTTTTTAATCTTCTAGTTTCCAGTTTTCGTGACACATTTTCAATACATGTTTGTACGTTTCACCTGTTGCCAGTTACTTTTGTTTGTGAATATTTATTAATGCATTAATACCTGAATCTCTTTTAAATAGATGAAACGGAGCAGACATGGATATGCTCTTTCTGAATATAAGTTACTATTTCATTATCGTTTATATACAGGGTGAGTCAGAAAGAATGGGCCTATACTAAACTGGAGATACTAGACCATCAAAATATTATGATTGAGCTCAAAATGCCTTATACCAATGTCGTTGGTTTAAGAGATACAGCGTGTTCAAAGTTTAAATTTTATTCTGAAATTTCACAGTAATTGAGAAACTTTTGATAGTATAAATATAAAAACTGGTAGTTTTTTGGTGTGAGAATTACGAATTTTAAGCTTATTTTGACGTTGCTCCTTGAGGGCACTGTTTTCACCGTATTATTTAGGTAAATTGAAACATTTTTTTATCTGTTGAGTGATGCGTAAAACACGTTGAGAACCTAAAAGAACGCTCAATTCTGCAGAGAAAATGTACTTTTGTTTAGGACGTCTAAATCTATCGGTTTTTAAGTTATTTGCATTTAAAAGTTTCAATGTATTTTGTTGAATTTTTAAGCCCTAATATTTGTATATATTTTTTTAAATAGGCATGTGTCAACATTGGCTAAATTTACATATCATTAAATTATTAGATTATTACTTGTACAAGAGGACTAGCTAGTAATCAGAAAATGCCAAGACAATAATTTTTGTAACAGTGAGATTCGTTATATCACAGTTTATGAAGATGGAATTTTAATACGTGTTTCAAAATCCAGGTCTGAGTACTCGTCGGTTAAGTCTGACAACGGGGCTAAGCGAGTCGTCCATTTGTAGAATTTGGAAAAAAGAAATGCTCGATCCATATCATATATGGATCGATATAGAGTATATATGGATCATATATAGGTACTCTGATTCATCAGTTATTGCCTCAAGATTTACCAGCACGCCTACAATTTACTCAGTTTCTACAAAATATGCAAACCGAAAACCCAGATGTTCTTCATAAAATTTTATTTACTGATGAGGCGACATTTACTAGACGGGGATTTTTTAATTGGAGGAACAATCATTTGTGGGATTCCGGAAATCCACATCCTGTAAAAGAAAGACATTTTCAACGTGAGGGTAAACATTTGCTGTCGTGTAATTTCTAATTTTGTCATTGGACCTTTTTGAATTGCCACTCAATCTAACTGGACCTCGATACTTAAACTGTCCTCAACATCATTTAAACAAGCTTCTGGAAGATGTATCACTCGCATTATGAGAAAACGTGGTTTATGCAAGACGGATCACCACCATATTTTGTCTTGCCAGTACGTCAATATTTGCATGTGCATTTTCGCCATCGGTGGATTGGCTGTGGAAGTGAATTTGTTTGGCCACTGAGAAGTCCAAACCTTAGCTCTCTGGACTTCTCGGCATGGTCAAATTTTAAGGATTTAGTTTATCAGGAAGAAGTTAATTCTCTTCAGGAGTTGCGGCAGAGAATACAAGCCGCGAATATATTTAAAAATAATAGAGAAATTTTGTTTAACATTCGGAGACATTTAAGAAGGTGTATTTTAAATTGTATTGAGGTAGGTGGTGGACACTTCGTACATTTGATTTGAAGTTTGTCATTATCACTATTACCAAAAATTGTTATTGTTATTTACTGTTGCTTTGTTTGCTTCTATCTATTAAAAATCATAACAAAATACATTTAACCTTTTAAATGCAAATAACTTAAAAACTGTTAAATTTAGACGACTTTAGCAAGAGTACCTTTTCTCTGTGGAATCAAGCGTTCTTTTAGATCCTCTCTTGTTTTATGCGTGGCTCAACAGATAAAAAATATGTTCTAATTTACTTAGATAATACGGCGAAACTAGCGCCCTCTAGAAGCAACGTCAAAATAAGCATAAAATTCGTAATTCTCACACCAAAAAACATAGAACTACCCATTTTCAGATTTATACGAGCAATACTTTCTTAGTTAGTGAGAAATTTCAGAATAAAATTTAAACTTTGAACACGCTGAAATTTTAACCAGGTCAAACCTTATATATGCGATGGCGACTGTTGTAGCCCAACTAATCGGCATAGGAACCATAGTCACAAGACACAGAACTTGCATACATACGGTAACTGATGCTATAATGTTTCCGTAATGCAACTCTAGTTTCCATAAATTATCAATAACATGATTAATTCACGTTATTATTATACGACACAGTAGCTACACTACTTGCACATGGCGTTTATTTAATTCAAAGTTCTCCTCGCCCAATAATGACTGTAGACTGCTAGTGACACACTCACTAACTGTTTCCGCATTTGTGGTTTCCAACACATTTGAAGCTATCAAATGCCCTTCCATGGCTTTTGTCTCAGCCAGTCCCCCCAACCACTACGTTAGCTATGTTATGTCCGTCGTTTTGTTAATATTATGTCATATAGGTTTATCGTTCAATTCCGAGACGATATTTGTTTATGTCCTCACACGGTGGTGCTAGGTATATTCGTCGTAATAAGAATTGTTTCTGCAGGGAGACTAACTTTGCTGTAACTCTACACTCGCAGCATTCTGGACAAATTGTCTGAACCCGGGGTGATCTAATTTGTCGAATTGGTTAATACACGCTACCATCATTATGACTAAATCCAATTTAAATTTTCTCTGTCTGCCTCGCACCCTCACATCACCACTTACACGATACACAGTAAAACGAAGTTTACAGCAAAGATTTATTGCACACGAATGATGCATCGACCAGTTTAACTATTATTAAAAATTATGTTCACGTTCGTGACTCAACCTTTGGCACATGCTGTAACTTGGTGGCACACATAACAGTAGACCAGTTGCATTAAGACTCGTCCAGGAATCTGTTATTAATCTACAGGCTCTAGCTGATTAACTAAAAACTTTCAGGAAATATCCTTCGGATGATTTATTTTTACAAAATATGTCAAAACCTGAAAAATGTTATTAGCGACTTTTTTACTGGGTATGACCTAATAACGTGAATGAATTCACTTTCCTGTCACTGTGAGTTTGTCGAATTCCGGTAATGAGAAAATACGCGGGCAGCAACTGCCAACGAGCGAACAGGGAGGCATTGCGGGATCAAGTCCCCCGAATATCCATTATCGCTGCGGTGGCGTTGGGACCAAAGCTGGCCGTCCGGACGCCTGAAGGATACAAATGCCTCGAGTTCGGACGTCACCGTGAACCGTCGCCGTCGTAATCTGAATTAATAGCGTTTCACGGGACTAAGGAAATCGACGAGGAGAGTGAGATAAGATTTGAGAGATTTCGGTACGACCACAGAATGATAAAAAAACGGGTGTTGTGCCCAAGTTCGAAGGTTGTTGTAGTTGTCGGATATGGGGTGGTTTTTTACTTTTTATTGAAATCTAGAATGTATATCAAACCAAAACTAACCAGAACCGCATTTTTTATTTTTCAGGTCGTCGCCATTCAAGCTGTTAAAAGAATAAAAAAAATCTTGCTGTTAAAAGTTCATTATACTATTGTTGAAGATTTCTTAAACAAATGACTTATTTGTGTCCTTCCATTATTGTAAAACACCATTTTCAATATTATTTCTTTATTTGCTACTAAATAATAATAGTTTACTAAATATATATGCTAAACATAAATCATATCAAATAAATTCCAATTAATCTCGATTTGATGTTGGCAAAATGCAATGTACTGGATTGAAGACCTGATATTGAATTTTCGAATTTATTTTTACAGCAGAAGGAAAAGTAACTTATGTTATTAAGCCGTTCCAAAAATGAAATGGGAGCCTATTACACAAAAAAAGTTATTATTGGTTATTCCTTACCCCAACATCTGTAAAATTTAAAAAAACGTAAAATATATCCGAAACAACTAAGTTATATATATATGGTATGGGTTATATATGTATATATATGAAGAATTCTCTAGGAGCCCTCCCCCCAATAATGACATGTTGAATGTGAGTTTCAAATACATATTTGTAAATACATTTTAAAAACCCTGTATAATTGACATTCGAATATTTGTATTTTTAAGATTCTTCTCTCTACATTATTAAAATTACTCAAGACAAATAAAACGGGACTGCGTTTCGTAGGTCTGGTAATTTGAAAGAAAACTCAAATGGGTTACGGAAATATTTACTAGGTTGTATCACATAAAAAATAAATTATAATTAACTAGACATAAAAAATTCGTTGGCAAACCTATTCCCACAGTAAAAGTTTTTTCTAATATGTACAGAAATAAAGCACACTACGCGAGTTCAGATAACCATGACTTTATTAGCTGCTTGGTTCTTAAATCTTGTAAAGAAAGTGTTCTGGTGTTCTGAATTAAGAGAATAAATGAGAGAAAGAAAATATGTATAAGTCCAAACTGGACCCTTATTAAATACACCCTCATGAAAATCAAATCTTCAAATCTTGGCAATATTACTTGGAATACTATCTATTTTATAACCTTATCGATATTTTTATAAAAGTGCAATGTATTAAACATTTCAAACACTTGTAATTATCATTGTAAATATTATGACTAATAAGAAATAAAAATAGTTCGTATAAAATTGTGTTTATTTATATATACAAATATTAGAGATGGTTGTATTATCTTATTCTACATCACAGTAGAGTAGGATTTATTTTACGAATTTCAAGTCACAGGTCCTTTGAAGCTGCAGAGTGAATGTAAATGTTTGATGTAGAATACGGCGTTCTTCGCAAGTAATTTTGTTGTCGACGGACTCTTTGAGAATCTCATTCTGGGCAACCTTAATGTTTTTAAAAAGCAATGCATGCTTCTGTCTTTTTCTTTAAGAAGCAACTAGGAATTAGAAGATAATATTGAAATATGAAGAATGCAAGGTAGGTTTTATATATTTTAATAAAAGTGTACTATCTTAAGAAGTATATTTTTTCCTTTAAATTTTATGTTAAACGTTTACTAATTTTACTGGTTTCATTGATGCTTTCTAACAATACTTGGTTTTCTTTTTTACATTCCATTAAAAGTAAGCAAGTGTCTATATTCGGTTTATACAGGGTGAGTTAGAAAGAATGGACCAACACTAAACTAGAGATACTGGACACCAAAATATAATGATTGAGCTCAACATGCCTTAACCAATGTCGCTGGTTATAAGGGGTTACATGGGTTTCAGATCTTCAAAAAATCGATTTTTTTTTGTATTCGATAAAATAACTCTAAGAATATTTTCCCAAAATCTAAAGTCGATCCGAGTAAAATTGTAGGAGCTACAGCCATTTGAACGTTCCCTCCTTTTACTGTACTACCGAGAGCGCCGCTGGTATATCGACTACACAACTTTAAACGCGTTTTTCTCGAAACACACTTTTCAAAATCGGTGGACAAGATTTCTCGAAAACGAATCGACCGATCTCGCTCAAATTTTGCACACTTCTTTATAATAACATTTTCTAGTCATTGAACGAAGGATTTTTTTTCCTTCAACAAAAAGAAAAAATTATAAGGTAATAAATACCGAAAATTTTACCCGCAAAATGCATTTTGTGCTAAAACCTCTACCAAAAAATTCAATTTTCAATTTTTTTTAAATCCTTCGTCCAAGGACGAGTGTTACTTTCATACTAAAAGAAGGTATTTTTTTTATCAAATGAAGCAGTAGTGAGTAATCCTGTCCACCACAAACCACCTTTTTTTCAAGATGTCTCCGAAAAATGGCTATAACTGGCTTAATTCTCGGAATTTTATCGTCAATATTTGGCAAAATATAGTTTAAAAAGTTATTTTATATGTACAAAAAAATTTAAGTAACAAATTGCATATGTAAAAAAAAAAACGCGAAAATGAGCTTTTTTGGCATCTGAAATCCATGTAACCCCTTAAGAGTTACAGCGTGTTCAAGATTTAAATTTTATTCTGAAATTTCTCAATAATTGAGTAAGTGTTGATACTGTTGATAGTATAGATCTGAAATTTGGTAGTTTTACGTTTTTTTGGTGTGAGAACTACGAATTTTAAACTTATTTTGTATATAATAATATATACTATATAATTGTATATATCGTATGTCCTAAAAGTTTTGGCACAAAATTCATGAACTTAAATCTTAACAATAATGAAATAATATCAAGTCGCCTTTGGTAACAAAAGATTGTTTACTTAGTTGACTGTCAGTCGAGGGTTATTTATTTTGAAGTTTATGCTTTCAAATGTCGTATAAATTAGAAATAAGAAAAAGTATCTATAACTCAGTTGGGCGGGTACCCAAAGTTGAAATATTTCGAATATTCGAGAATGAAAATATTTCTCGCAGAACCATTTATCGAATAATAGTGGAGTGCGAGCAGGGAATACCTTGTTTGAACCTTCCAAAAAGTGGAAGACCACGAGTATTTACTGCACAGAGGGAAGAGGGGTTGGTAAGAAGAGCAAGAAACCAAGTTAGGATGTCATCAAAGAGACTGGCTCGTCAATATGACACTTCTAAGAGTACGGTATCGTTGACATTGAAGAGGAATGGTCTGGAATATCGAAAAGGACGTAAGTGCCCCAAATACACTCAAGGGCAGCCTCTACGTATACCAAGATGCTGCCGTCAACTGAGACGGGTCTACTTTGCCGATGGCAAGAGCATTATTTTAGACGACGAAAAGTATTTCACTTTGGCTAACTCCGAAATGAAAGGAAATGATGGGTTTTATACAAATAACCTAGAGGAATGCCCTGACAATGTAAAGTTTAAGACTAAAGCAAAATTTGCCGATAAAATCATTGTCTGGTGCGCAATTTCTAACAGGGGCATATCCCGACCTTTTGTGGGAAGAGTGAGAGGCGAAGTTTTGAACAGTCAGGGGTATATTGAGAACTGTCTTTCCAAATTGCTCCAGTTTGTCCAAGAACATCATGCTGAGGATGATTCATGTTTTGGCCAGCTAGCATCGTGTCATTACTCTAGAGATACCCAAAACTGGCTTCGTCAACACCGCATACCTTTTGTTCCTAAAAACGCTAATCCTCCTAACTTGCCTCAGGCTCGCCCAATAGAGAGTTTTTGGGCTTTATTGTCGCGGAAAGTTTATGACAGAGGCTGGGAAGCCCAAAACGAACAGCAACTAAGACGTGGAATTTTTGAAAAATTGAGAGAAATTGACTTGAATTCCGTCCAGGGCCTCATGAGAGACATCCGAAGAAAGTTGCGTCTGGTAGAGGAGTATGGGCCGCTTCACATAATTTGATAGTATAGTTTAGTTAAGCATTAAGATGTAGTTTATGATAAATAATTGATGTTTCAATAAATCTGTTCATTAAAAAAAAAAACTGCTATAAATATTTTGTGCCAGAATTTTTAGGACATACGTTAATATAGCAATTCATTAAGTCATAATTAGTAATTAAAAATAAGCATACGGTGAGGTTACATTGGAGATATCATCCCTAAAGTTTAAAGTGTGTTTAACTGGAACTAGACATTTATGATAGGTCCACTAAATCAGGAACTATCAACTGTCCTTCCCGAGAGCACTCCTTAACGGTAAGTCTAAGGTAACACTACCAAGTGCTCTCCTGGCCAGGGATATAGCAGACATTCATTCAGCCGGCTCATCCTTTGTCATTCGCCGCTAGATAAGTCTCACTTGCTTACAGGAACGACAATGTATTTTAGACCGATCAACACATTTTTCATAATTTCAAAGTGGGCCGCTGTTTTTACCCTAGATAGCCACGCAATTTTCCAACCACTCTTAACAAAAAACTTTCGAAATTTTTCGGATTTTTTTTTTTTTCCTACCAAAAATTACACCAACCAACGGAATTTTTTTTTTTCCTAAAAAAAAAAAAAAAAACACAAAATTAAAAAAATAACAAATTTTCCCCCCTTTTTTTTTCTATATTTTAAATTTTACATTTTGAGCAAAAGTGAGTAGTCATTCGTCTCTTTGTTTGATGGGCAACTCGTACAAGTGGTTCTCTTGGACATATTAGGCACTGTTTTCTCTTCCAGAACTGTTTCTCTGTCTTATGTTACTGTCTCTTTTAGAAGCTGACTAATACTTTCACGGAGTGAGCGCTGCAAAGTGGGTACTTTGACTCGTTCTTGTAGCCATGGCGTCACTAACAGCTTATACAACTCCATCATGTATGCCTTTCGGGAAATCGAAACCTTTTGCCCTGCCGGGAGGACTATATTCATCTTTGCTATCATCCTCTGAAGGTTCATATTCACTTCCGCTGTCCTCAAAATGTTCAAACTCCACGGCCTCCTCAGTTTCACTACCACTATCTCCTGGACACTGTCATCATCCGATTCAATAAACAAGTTTTTTGCAATTTCCTCAAGTTCGGCTTGCGTCATAGGCCTGTTTTTGTCTTGTTGTTCAGACATATCCTTTAATAGTAACTTGCAAGTCCAATAAGTTCAATATCTAAAGGACTAATCTAAAAAAAAAACAGTTGTTTTTTGTATGGTGCAATATGGACACAAGTTACGTTAAGACTAACCTTTCGTAAAATTTACGACGCTCGTCTTATAGCTGCTCATACGTTACACTTAAAAATCGACCAACACGCTTGGGATAAACACCAACAATGTCAAAGAGAATACCTAGATGCAGAGCTCGATACGATAGACGGTGGCCGAAAAGAAATATTGCCGTCGTAAAATTTACGAAGCTTAGCGTTCTAGGGTTAAATGCACATTAGTGACATACAACAAATAACAAACATACATAAATTTTCTTAAAATTAAAAAATATTCTTAAAAATAAAAATATAAAAATAAAAGTCTAAAAAATAATAAGTTTGAATAAAAAAATTATTGTTTTAATAAAGAGTTGGCAAATATAAAAAAAAAAAAAAAAAAAAAAGGTCCTCTCGTATATGTTAAATTATCAAAAAAAAAAAAAAAAAAATTATTTTTTTAAATTTTTTAAATCAAAAAATTCTTAATAAAATTTAAAGAATTTTATGTATAAAAAGTTTCTAAAATATTTAAATGGTTCCTTTTCGTGAGTAGTGTATTTGTAATATACAATTATATAACTATAGCTAATTTACTCTGTTTTTATGTAAAATTCGGGAGGTGTTGTAAATAACCATGTAACACTCCTTTTGAAAAAGGGATACTGTACTTGTAGTGTTTTGCCTTTTCAATAAACTTATTTATTATTATTATTATTATTATTATACAACAAACAACTAACCCCGATCCGATCCGAATACATCCGATCACAAGCCAATATTGCACGACAATTTGAATTGTCCATATACAGTGTGTCAAATGACATGTGGATGTCATTCCAACGTTGGGAAGAAAAAACACTTTGTGTGTATAAAAATAATTTCGCAAAATAATAATTCGTTTAAAAACAATTATGATTCTGTTATAACATAAATATGATACTTGAAAACGAAGTATCGATAGTAAACGAAAATGCAAAATTAAATGAGACTGATAATAACCCCTACGATGTGTAACAGTATGACGGAGCAGCCGGTTGAAAATTATGTATTTCTAATTTTTATTGTAGAATATTTTATTTATCTTTGAGATGAGAAAACGTGGCAGTTCGTCACACGGAGTATGTCATAAATTTAGTTCATCCGGTCATTTAAGTTGTCTAGAATCTCTTATTTCGGTCCGTGACGAATGGATTTTTGGGAATATTTTCCAAATTATTTCATTTCGGAGAAACCGGTAGAGAGCAACCAGAGAAAAGGGAACCAGTCACTTCTGACAATTACCAAAGGTTGAGTGGTCAACGGGCGTTGGTAGGCCTGGGCCAGAGTCTAACTCTAAATAAATTTGCGTGGCAGCCACGACAGACGAGATAAATTATACAAAGAAAATGATTCAGTGTAACTAGTATGTAAATGATGTGGAAACGGCAAGGGAAATCTGCAGTGGTTCGTACACGAGAGTTTTTTTGGAAGGATTTTCCCTCTACAGGTTGTGACAGGGAGCTGTACGAACCACATAATGGTATTGTAAATTACGGCCCCTTCCCGTATGCACATTTCAATGGGAGAATACAGAGATTTTCCTCCGCTTGATTCATGCTGACTTGGCCGCTGTAGCTCTAATTAAATGTTGAGGATTGCTATTATTGTGTTTGAGTATATTTTTGCTGTCTGTATTGATCAGAGCAACCTCAATAATTAAGTAGCTATCGTCGGGAATAACACGTGTGACCAGGGGTTGGTACGCGAGTATTTTGTATTGTTTAGGTGTAAATTAAAGACTCCCTTATTTGCAAGTGTTTTATTTTCGTACCGGAACACCAAGGAAACTGGGCACCTATCGTCGGCTAACTGAGGAATTATCAGGTAAAACAATCTGACCTTTGTGACGAATTAATCAACGAATTCACAGTATCATAGCTATGTATATTAAGACCGCTCGGAAATCTACAAAGTAACAAAGGAATTTCGGGGTAATTCCACGTGCCCCTGGATTCCACACATGTTACAGATGAATGGAAAACATTAATCTGTGAAAGATTCATTGCAAATACATCAACGTATGATATCTAACTAGTGTGAATTAATTTCAAAAGGTATGAAAATTTAGCTTTGGTCCTTTTACAGTTACTTCTTCCATATTCTGCAAAATAAAACTGAGTTTAATGTATATATCATATAAAGTCTCAACTTAACACGATAATGAAGTAACCCTTACATATATTATGGGTGGCTTGATGTAGTTTATATTGTCTAACATATTAATGATTTATTTACACTTTCGAATAAAGTAGCAATGCATAGATATGTATTGCTATTTTATATTGCGATATTGAGATCAATATAGCAATATAATTCAAAGTGTTGCCATTCTGTTTCCAACATGCAGTTAACGTGAAACATAATGTAAAGTTTAAAAAATAATATTCTGACTATCCCGAACTTACCCTATACCTTTGACATGAAAACTCTAAAGGTTTTGTTAAATTTTATTTTGTCGTTCCAACGCTATTTAGAAAAAAATTTCTTATACACGGCATAGATCAATTAACTGAAAGTGATAATCCTTTTTCAAATCAATAATTAAAAAATATACACAAAAATGTTGGTTTCCAGGGACATCTTATATCTTTCAGTATTCTGCGTTGCTACTGAAAAAAAGGTCACATATTAGCTCTGGAAAAGACCTCAATAGATCCGGAATCTCATTTTCTTACAAATTCCGTGACAGTCATAAAAAGAGCCGTATTTATTTTCATTGTAACACTTTTACTGCTCCAGAATTTATATGGCTTACAATGAAGCGGAACAAACTGGTTTAGAGGTTGCGATTTCTGATATGAATAAAAGATTGATTAGTTCCATCACGTTGGTCCCTATTTCAATGTCATATTTTTTTAGCGTCCTCTGAATACATTTACTTGGGTTTTTTGTTCACCGTTTTCTCCATGGCAACTCTTTTACTCCATCATATATTTTATTTATATATACCTTAACTTCAATACCTTATTTTGTTGGCTATATATATATATATAATTAGATAACAGGTAGACATTAAGATGTTTAATTAGTGTTCTGAATTCATTGGAACAAATTCGTCACATAGTTTGAAAAATCATTTTTTTCAAGTTAAATGGTCGACATATACAAGACGACAAAAATGGCAAATAAAATAACACGGGAACACAAAAAATTGCTCTTAATAAACTACCCTACCATACCAATTTGTTTCCAGGGTCACTGAATCCGAATCCGTAGTTGGTTTGGTTTTAATAGTTGGTTTGCAAAATCATTTTTTGTCAAGTCAAATCGTCGACATAAACAAAAAACATCATTAGCCAATTAAATATAAATTCACTATTTGACTAGGCATAAGTTTTCGAATGTTTTTAATATTTTACTCTTATTTTAGTTCTCCCTTCCCATTCTCCGAGGGGAGATTAACAAGAGTAGGTGGTTTTTATAGAACTTTTTTTCAATGTGAAATTATCAAAATTTATGTTAAATATTTCTAATTTACTTATTTTAAATACTTACCTCCTTCAGCCCCTCAACCCCCTAAGTCAGTAAGTTAAGTGCCTTTCTACTGGCAGACTGTTATGTTTGTATGTGTCAATATGCAAATTTGGAGTGCATATTTTGCATCATTTGCGAATTACTTATAGACAAGAAGAAATTATATTCCCTCCATTTATTCTCCAACTCCTGAACCTGTTAAGTTCAAAATCTAATTACCTCCAGACCTTATTATAGTAGGTACTTAAGTGTTTTAAATTTATTTCAAGTTTCAAGTTATATTTTAACGCATTTTCGAGTTATTGTGTACGTAAAAAAAGGTTAACAGAGAGACAGGCGGACAGACCGCTAAACCGACAGACAGACTGAAAATTGTTTTCACTTACACTTAAAATATCATCGTTTCTAAACATTTTACGCCTATTTTTAAGCCAATAAAAATTTCTAATACGACTCATACTCTTATATTAAAATATAAGAATACTATTATATTTATACTCTGCTACGCGGATGTGGAAGTAAAATTCTCCTTGAATAGTAAAGACTGATAAATCTTTGAAACGATTAGACCTCACCTAGCTACTCTTCGGTACCGTCCATTTAGAGAAAGTAATTTTTGTAAACAAAAATACAGTAATGTATCATAACTGTATTTTTGTGGCTACAAAACACACGAGACAAATAAACAATTTCAGTAGCTGTCGGTAACATTAGAGAAATATTTATTTACATACATTTTCATTTGTATCCGGTATCATATGAACCGGCACCCGATGTGCCCTTTTCTCCTATGTTTTTTTTCCGTTTATTCAAACAAAATATGCTTCTAAATGTATGTGTGTCGCAGTACGTGAGCCTGAATTTCTACCGGTTTATTTCGGGCAAGGCCAACTTTCATTGGTTTATCGACGACTTTCGATACCCTATTCGGGGCGCATCTATTTCCTTTTACATTCGCGGTGTATCGAATTTTTATTTTTTACTAGATACATAAAACGTCGAATTTGGGTACCTGCCCAGAATTTTCAATTTCCTTGGGAAAATGTTTTATTGTCGTCCTGAATATTTTATAGAGTAAAAGATACTTTAATGGACACTATTACTCATCAAACGTAAACAACAATAATCTTGTCAATTTACCTGCATATGGCCAGTTTTTTTTAACGTATGGTTAAGTTTTCGATGGTTACATCTGACAGTTAACGCAAGAAAAGATTTAAGTGTTTGAAGATTTTCCTGTAGCAAAAAAAAATGGAACCTAGAGTATATAATATCTTTGCCTGCGAATTGCTCACAACGAACATAGTGCGACGTAGTACTACCATATTCCAGTGATATAAGACGTGCCCACAAACAAACAAAAAACCGACTGTACTTCTCGAAGCGTTCACGGCTGCAGCTTCAAAGGAAGTGAGGAGCACAATTTCAGGTTTTATCTACTGCGGCCAGAGGCAAAGTTACTGTTGCTGCACTGTAATTTAGATAACAAAATATATTTTGGTGTTGCGTTTGTAATGAAATAGTTGAACATGCCAGTAACATATTTTGGCTAATTGTGCACAAAATATGTCGATGGATGTGTGACCAAGTAACCTCAAATCCTATAAACCTTCAGGATAGATGGCTGCGGAAACAAATATTACGTATCAGACGTTCAGAATCATAATCCGGTTTCCGTATAAGCCAAAAACACCATGCCTATAAACTGGGGTGAATGAGTATGTAAAACCACAAAAGTCTAAGGAATCATAGATCTTATACATCAGACTACCATAACTATATCTCTGGGTTAGCAGACTACCATAACCCCGAAACCAACAAAGATGTCTTCAAAGTTCAGCTTGCTTTCTGGTTGTCGGCTGCCTCAAGTGTCAGTGTCAGTCGTGGCAAGCTGAACGTCCCCTTTGGCGACATCTTGATGAATTGCTGATACCTCGTCTTGTCAAGTGACTGCACCTCTGTTACTACACCGGTGCAATATAATGCTATCAAAGTAGCTTCCCCTACTTTGCTGACTTATCACAATCAGTGCTTAGCGGCTGTTCATGCTGATGCCTCATAAAAAGTAGATGCCGCCTCCTTTAATGCAGGGTTGTTGTCAAGTAGCGCGCATAGTTGAGTTTTGCCGTGTTAAAAAGGGACTGACGTTGTGTCACAACCAGAGAAGGTGTGAGCAAAAATAATGTAGTCAGGGTCATACTTGTACGATGATGTTGACAAGATTGTCAGGTGTCAGGTTTGCCACTCTTTTCCTGGTTTTGCCACGACATTTTGGAAAATATCGTCGATGTTCAAACTTCCGTAGAATACGAACCACACGACGTCAAACAACTTTGACCAATGCGTGTTTTTTTCGCCTGCCAAAAGTTCTTCCCCCGACATTCGAGGTCGTAAACTTAGTTTCAAACTTCTCACCTTACGCGGTGTGGCTATTAACTAACCGAACTGCTGTCATAACACTTTTTATTCGTTACCAATTACAGTAGCAGCTTTTTCTCCTTGAATGTACTCCCCTTGGCGATCTCTACACTGCTCCATACAACTTGAAATTAACCCGTTGCTCCATCTGAACATATATTTTCGACGCGTTTCTGGTGCGTAGACTAATTCAAACGACTGCTACAGTCAAACTGAGCGACCCTCTTGCTTGTCCAGCGAGCTCAGAATGGAGAAAGTATCACTAGACAGTCCAGAAAAAAAAATCTGTTCTAATTAATGAAAGCTAAACCCTTCTGAGGCTACGCATCAACTGGGCTACACAGTGTGGAACAGCCAAATGGAATAAATTCAGTAGCACCATTATTATGCATTTTTTTAGAAAATTCTGAGACACGTCAATTTCTAATTTTAAAATGATATCTTCTGACGTAAAAATGTCATGCCTAAATTCCACCCTCTTCAGGTGACAGCTACAACCCCTAAATTTTCAAACTGGAAGTAGGGGCCTGTGATACTTCATTTGAAAGTCATTTTCATTGTCTATTCAGAACTGCTATGGTTTTAAATTTTATTGCAGAAATTAACAAGAAAAAAAATATTAGTTTCTCCAGCGTTTGAAATTCGTTACATTAAAATAAAACTTTATTTAAGTAACACTATATGTTAATTTTAGGTTCTGAAATGTTAATAATAACGAAAAATAAATGTCTGTAATTACCGACATTCCCTACTTTGAGATAAAAACTTGCTAATAAATACGTACAATTTTTTTCTTGACAATCGAACGATAAAAAAGGGCAAGCAGCAAACAACAAACCTGAAATTTAAGAAGTTGGCCATTAACAGCTTTAGTGAAATTACGAGGTTTGTCAGGAAAATACGTATAAAAAAATCGGGGCGGCTTGTCAAGGCGTTGTGGAGGGGCGGCCCGCCCGGTGGTTCCCCCGCTCTATGCAGTCCCCTCAACGCTCAGTTCGAGCCAGAGCGCTCTACGAGTAAGTAGGAGTTTACGTCTGCTTGTTGAAAGTAACCCTTTTTTTGCCTGCCGTCGTTATGGGGCTCTCTCTAATTGAGGAACAGCGCATCAGCATCAAGTTTCTCGCAAAGCTAGGCAAGTGAGATTTTTGAGTGTTTGCAACAAGTTTACGGAGAGAATTATCTGCAGGAACCAACCGTAAACAAGTGGTTAAAAAGGTTCCGGGAGGGCTGAGAAGAGGTGAAAGATGACCCTCGCCCAGGACGTCCCTCCACATCGAAGTTCTGAGGGAAATGTTGAACGAATTCGGGCTTGTGTTCTTAAAGACCGTCGATTGACAGTTAGAATAATAGCTGAAGATCTGTCAATCCCCAAAACAATCGTTCACGAAATTCTGACAGAAAAACTTGAAATGAAAAAATTGTGCGCGAAAATCGTTCCGAAGCTTTTGACTTCAGAACAGAAAGCAAGGAGGGTTGCTTGCTGTGAAGATTGGTTGGAAGCAGAGAAAGGGGGGACTTTCTCAACCGGGTTAACTAAGGAGTGGAAGCAAGCAGGGGAACCGAGAACAAAAAAGTCGCGAAAATCAAGGTCCAATGTGAAGACAATGTTGATTGTTTTCTTTGATTCTCGGGGCATTGTTCACCAGGAATTTGTCTCTCCCGGCCAGACAGTCAACGGAAATTTTTACGTTAAAGTTTTGAGACGTCTCAGAGCTGGTGTGGCCCGAGTTCGACCGGACTTGGCACAAGGGGGCTGGTGGATCCTTCATCACGACAATGCGCCCGCTCACACGTCGCTCGTTGTGCGTGAGTTTTTGGCCCAAAGCTCGATCACCGTGACAGAACACCCGCCTTATTCACCCGATTTAGCCCCTTGCGACTTCTTCCTGTTCTGGAAATACAAAATGGTGCTTCGGGGGCGGCACTTGGGGGATGTGGAAGCCATCAATCACTTTTATACGTATTTTCCGGACAAACCTCGTACCTAGAAATGTGATTGTCATTGTAACAGTAGTTAACAGATATCCGTGTTAAACTTTGCTTTAGTTTTCGTGTTGCAATTCAGAGATATGGTTTACCTAACGGAAATGAATAAGATAACGATTCTGCAGATGTTTGGTTACGGAGGCAGAACACGAACGCAGGCCGAAGTTGTTCGCCTATTTCAAGAAAAATATCCGGAGTTGCCGCCGATCTCAAGGTACCGTAAGTAAAATAGAGAAGCAGTTTCGGGAACGTGGACATGAACGGCAGCTAAAGAAAAATCCTCCCAATAAACTCAGTGATGATCAGAAATTGGATGCTTATGCTTGAAGAAAATCCGCATACGTCGAGTCGTCAAACAGCAAACTTGTATCCAGCTGAAGGAAACCCACAACCTCCAGGTAATGCAATATTGGTCCAGCAGGATGGTGCACCAGCACATTACGAAGTCAATGTCCGGAAATATCTCCAAACAATATTTCCAAATCGCTGGATAGGGAGGCGGTTCTGTAGAATGGCCTGCACGATCACCTGATGTATGACCTTTACGTCGCAAGATGCTATCTTAGAATTAGAAATTGACAAGTCTCAGAATTTTCTAAAAAAATGCATAATAATGGAGCTACTGAATTTATTCCATTTGGCTGTTCCACGCTGTATAAGAAAAACATAGAACTGTTAGAGAAGCGTTGAAATGAATGTATCACTCTTGAGACTATGTAACGAAAAAAATTATATTTTGCCAAAAACTTGTTTTATTAGTCATCCTACGAACTTAT
The DNA here is from genome assembly GCA_029963805.1 of Aromia moschata. Classification (NCBI taxonomy): domain Eukaryota; kingdom Metazoa; phylum Arthropoda; class Insecta; order Coleoptera; family Cerambycidae; genus Aromia; species Aromia moschata. Next base: position 57,875 of record JAPWTK010000463.1, read on the forward strand.
CGAGTGATGTTCACTTGGGCCCTAAAATGGAAACAGTCCACAACACACGCTGCCTCCTTTATACGAGAGCAATTTTTTGTTTTAAAAGCGACCACTTTATTTCTTTAATAAATACGACGCTCTCTCGCCTCACGCCGCGTTATAAATTACTTTAAATATCGCACTTTATTCGGCCGGCCAACGTGTACTACCCAACGGCGAACGCGAATACATCTTATCCTTTTCAATGTATCTTTATTATACGGTTTTACGAGACAAAAGGGAAACATCGCCGTTCGGTTCGGATTATTTTTCGGCGCGCGCGAACAATTTTAGCGCCGCCATCGCCGCCATCCATCTAAATTACTCGCGGAGTAAACCGTTTGTTTAAACTTAAATTAATTTCTCCGGGTTTTAAGCTCTCGGACGAGGAGGCGGCCGCGTATTTTAAGTTGGCAGCCGGCGGAATGTACGGAGCGAGGCGGGGCGGAAGAGGAGAAATAATTGTATTTTGTTACGAATGCAGCTACCTAGAATATAAAGTGTCCTTTATAAAGTGCGCATCGTATGGGAGAATTTTTTATTAACAACATTTTTTGTAATCCAAGTTTGTGGTTAAACTGTGCTTTAAAAATTATGAAAAATGATCTACTCCTACGGGTCGGGTCATATGACTTTAGGTGCCTGTAAAATTTTTCAAAGAAAACAATCGCTCAAAATGAGCCTATTCGTTGCAATTGAAGGCCTCGGTACAAGAACTGGTCAAGTCCAATTTTGACCAAAATCATTAGGGTACCGAACGTGTGCTCTAACGCAGGGCTGGACTCGTTCTCATATGAGAGATCAAAAAGACAGGAGTAAAAATGTGTTAATAATGTATGTACATACGTATTGCTTGTACCATTCAGAAACGTCGACTGTCCTCATTTTAGTTATAGTATCATGATCCTCATTGCTTGAGCGTACATTGCCACGACCAGTAGTCTTTCAGCATTTATTCTCGTTAAACGTGAGCGATTTGGCCAGTACCATTTGGTTGTAGAAGAAAAATGATCGTTCCACATCTACTGAAGTTTGAGGTGCAAATTCAAAATAGTTCACATGGATAGAGGACGACACACCACGCACATTACTTTCACAAATTTCGCACAGTTGTTTGTATCACTAACAGTTTTTTGTTGTCACTAACATCAGCACATTATTAATTATTATTTATAACGTTTATGAATGATTATTATCGGGGGTATTAATGACCTTATTACCGCAGTCTGTTGTTTCGTCCACTGTTAGGCACAGAAATTTGTTGTGATGTCTTCTTTAATTTTTCCCACGACACGTTGATATGTCTTCTGTAAATAAGTTTTACGCAACATTACTAGGCAATTTAAAATCGGATATATATTTGGCAAAAAAACGTCTAAAGTAAATATTGTCGACCACGTTCCACGCAAGGCTACATTCGTAAAACATTATGAACAAATCCAAAATTCCTCTTTTTTAACTGTACCAAGTACATTTTTTTGATGGATATTCTAATCTAAATGTCTTTTTACATTCTCGGCGGTCACGAAATATATATCGACGATTGCAAGGAATACATCAAATATGTGATCTGTCTATTGTAAAATCCTTGTAATTGTCAATCATCAAGTCTATCCACAAATGGTAACGACGGTACAGAAATACATACAAAATCAGGTAATATGTAAATACAAGGTACACGAATTCACGAGTGACTAACTGGCGACAAAAAATTGTTTTCAATTCGGCGGTCGACCCGTTTACACCGCCGCGCCATCGGAATAGTTCGCTGTTTTACGGAGAAAGTATATTACAGAGTTCTGGGTTCCCGCGAAGCCTTCGTTAGGGATAACATTCTACTCATATGGACAGTGGTGTGGGTATGGATGAGCAAGAAATTTACGGTTTATAATTTCATTATCATAGAGTTGTATAACATAGTTGTATAGTGCCGGCTCTGCGAGACAGCATACAATTCCGGAACTTAGTTATCATACCCAATTTATTAAATTAACCATTGCGCATGTTTTGATGCAAGAATCAGGTAAATCTATGGCTTCAATAGAGAGTTATCGCATCAAAAGATTTGTATGATGAATATTTTGGTATCAACTCCTGGACTTACCTGATTTTAGCACCAAACTATAGAGCCATCCAAAAAAAACGTCATCAAAGTTGGCCGAGAAAAAAAGAGGTACTTCTATTCTTAATCGAATTTATAACCTTATTTACTTGTCAAGACTGTCGCATCATATGACCATTTTACAAATTGTGACTGTCACTTGTCAAAAGTTTGACATAACCGAAAAGCTTAGACATGATCGCTATTTCCATCTCACTCGTTCATAGCCAGAGTTGATGACATTTTTTTGGATGTCTCTATATAATAGCATGTGGCGGGAGTTGTCTGGGAAGGGGTTGAGAAGGTAATATTTGTGTAAGCTGGTAAACAAAAATAAAGAATATAATTGAAATATGTCACCAATATCCAGAACCGTGGCATAGTTTCTTGCCCTGCGACCGGTCATTTGGATTAACAGAAATAAAAGAAAGGAAAGAGTATACCTACAATCGGAATTGAGAAAATTATACCTACAGGAGACATCAAAAAAATTTGTTGGAGGTATTCATGTAGAAAAAGATATTATTCTTAACTTTTCAGAACATTTGAAAGAAGTTTTCAAATCAACTATAGATTGAAACAAAAAAAGATAAAGTCCTATCATCATACAGGTTAATAAAAGATTCAAAAAATAATAACTCCATAGAATTCTCCATAAGCACATTATTTACTTATTACGACAAGAGATAGTAATATACAACTTTCAAAGAAATGTGTTCCATTAAAAGATTAATGGCACTATAGTGAAATCTTTCTTGTCAATTACATACCTGCTGATGCATCAGAGTGATATATCCGACGACGAATGACGAAGAACAAGCCTGTTGGCTTATATCTTAACAAGGAGAGCTAACAAGTTGTTTCCAATGAGGTATCGCTCTCTAGTGCTAGGGAAAGAAGTTGATGGTTGGAAGGAAATAAGTTTGACTGGCGCTTTTTTTTGTAAAAATACTGCAGCACTTCTTCAGCAATGTTGTATTCTAATTCTATATAATCTAACACATATGTATCTCAAAATTGGAACTTTTTCTGAGGTAAAATTACATTTGTCTTCTTTTCTTAGATAACCACATTGCACTAATGACACAAATACTAAATACTTTTAACGATATTTCCAAATACTTTTTATACCAGTTGTGGATAACTATATAACTTCAATGAAAAGTCTTTGAAATAAAAACAATATTGGAATGTCGAAGTTGCCGTTTGCCTCGTTGAACTGAAATGACTTCAGAATGTTCTCAAAGCTCTTCAAACAGATTTCGGATGAAATAAGATTACAGACGTACGACTTCCGGGATAACGATTTCAAATTAATTTTAGTGAAACAGTATTCTAGGGAATTGAGAAAAGCTTTAAGGTAAATTAGTTCTTCGAGTGCTGTAAATGTAGCTATTTGCACTACAGGATTGCATGAGTATAATGGAATCGTTAAACATCCGGTCAAATCGGTTAGATTTATATACTGTATGTCCTTCATCAGTGAGGGTAAGTGAACATTAAAACTATTCAGATTATGTTTGAGATACGTCGAAACTTATTCTTAGGTAATTGTGCAAATTAAAAAAAGTACGTGAAATATATTTGAAGAAATAGAGTTATTTTCTACAGCAACGAAAACAAGCAAAGTGCAAAAAAAATCTCTGAAAAATAAACGAATAAATAAATATATAATCCGAAAAAAAAAATTCTTGCAAATCGATTTTTTGAATGAAAGGAATGATTTCTGGAACAGTGTAATATTCTGTATAAAGAAAGAAAATAGAGTCAACTAGCAATGGTATGACGAAAGACAGGAGTAAAATGTGTTAATAATGTATGTACATACCTATTGCTTGTGCCATTCGGATATACCGACTGTCCTCATTGCTTGCGCGTACGTCCAGTGGTAATTCTGCATTTATTCTCGTTAAACGTAAGCGAACATATATATGTTTGTAGAGGGAAAAAATATCATTCCACATTTACTGAAGTTAAAGGTGAAAATTCCAAATAGTTTATATGGACAGAGGATACCACGCACATTATTTTCACGAATTTCACACAGTTGTTTGTATCACTAACAGTTTATTGTCACTAACATCAGTACATTATTATGTTTTACATGTACAGAGGACAATGCCCGTATTTCTACTATTTCTATACGTTTAGTCGTTGTTTGCAAAACCCGTTTGCTAGCTATCGATATGGGGGCGAAATATCTGAAATACCAAAATTTCGTATCAGAACATTAACGACTTATTACCGCGAAAATCTGTTGTTTCGTCCACTCTCAGCCACATACATTTATTGCGTATGTCTTTTTTAATATTCCCCACGATACATTGATATGACTTCTGTAAATATGTTTTACGCAACGTATCATTCGTAGGCAATGGAAGATCAGATAGATATTTGCCAAACAAACGATTAAAGTGAATATTGTCGACCACTTTCCACGATAGGCTACATACGCAAAATATTATGCACAAATCAAACAAAAATTCCTCTTTGTTTACCCTGGTTGTCCTTGTGCAACATCTTCTGAAGTCTTGCGCCTTCCGAGGTTTTCTCGATTTCCTCGCAGTGCTTCTTCCAGGATTTTTCTTTTGCCTTTCTAATGGCATATACATATTCTTGACGGTGTATTTTGTATTCTTCCCATCGTCCAGTCCTTTCAGCCTGGTTAAACAATCTACGAGTCTCCCTCCTCAAGGAGGAGAGCTCTGAATTCCACCAAAGGGTCTCCTGTCTCGCTCTCCTTTGCTTAAGGGGGCAGCTTTCCTCGTATGCGTGAGTGATAGTTTTCTTAATAAATTCATTCATCAGTTCCACTTCCATAGGTGTCTTTGGTCTAGCCGGACACTGTTCCAACTGTTCCTCTGATGCTTCCCCTATAAACCCAAGGTTCCTGTATCAGTACAATATCTATATTGGTTTCCTTTACATAATTCTGCAAGGCCGCTGATGCCGCCTTGCAGTGATGTAGATTTATCTGTAGAACCGTGAATGTAACTACCTTAATTCTGGGATGTTTCCCCCGACGTCGACGCAGATGGTTCCCTGTCTGGCGGGGACCCTCCTGTGTCGACTTTCATCGGTTCCTTCGCAGCCCCCACTGTCTTTCTCCCCAGGGATTTAAAAGGACCCTGGTTAGGTAGAAGTAGGTCTGCATTGGAGCCCTTCCAGCGCCCTCTAATATTGCTGGCTCATTAGTATGATAAGTTGCTGTCCCTTAGGGTCCAGCTTCTTATCAACCGGGAATCCGTACCCGTGTCCTAACTGGTTTAGGGACGTCCTTTTCATCAGTGATGATAAGTTTCGCCCATGGCCAGGGTTCGTTCTCCGCTAGCACACGCGCCGCCCAGTCCTTAGGGAACTGGTCAGCACATGAAGCCAGCAGGAAGCCCCCTTTCAAATAAACTCCAGAGAGGTCCCGGTTCTCCTCATTTAGTCGCCCTCAAAGCTTGGCGGAAGGCGGCCCTAATTAGGTCCACCTGCTCCTCGCTTAGGGCTTGATCTGGATAAGCTGCCTGCCTCTTTTTTTCCCGCTGCGTTTAACGAGCTGGACCCTGGTTGCCCAGGTCCTTCAGGCTACATCCGCAGCCGCTTGAGTTTCCTCTTTGCGGCCCCCGAGAGTTTCTTGGGTGGGTCTCTCGTTGCCGAGTCCCCTTCCCTTGTGGTTTCTTTCTGGCCAATATAAGTCTCACGAGAAGCTAGGGAAATATCGGTCCGCTTCCGCAGAGCCCCGCATGTGGAAGTAAGGCTATAACAACGGGGTGCGCCTGGTGCCCCGAGGTTCGTCGAGTCAGTCGCGACAAAAAATTGTTTTCAATGCAGTGGTCGATTCGTTTATACCTAGGGCACGTGGCAAACTGCCGTAGACATCCGATTCGACATTACCGGAATAACGCGCTATCTTACAAATAAAGTGTATTATGAAGTTCTGCGTTCCCGCGAAGCCTTCGTTCGGAATAACATTTTCCGCACGGACAGTGACGTGGGTATAAAGGGGCAAGAAATATTCTCTTAAAAAATATGGTCTATACTTTAGATATAGAGTTGTATAGTGCCAGCTCTGCGTGACAGCATACTTTTCCGGACCCTACTCATTGCCTTCTTTTTTCAACATTAAAACATTTTTTTTATTTATTTTGGATTGGCATTGGTTGGTGCATAAATATGCAAGTACAAAGCAGAACAGAAAAAATTAGAGAATATGTTTTTTTTTTCAATGAGAAAAAAATTTGTAGAAAAAGGTACACGCAAAATTGAGTGAAAATAAGCACACTAAAAAAGTGTCACACAAAAATCAATTAAAAAAAATCCTACGTACTGTTGAACCTAATATCATACTAAATCGAAATTTTCTTTGAAAAAAAAAATCCCAAAGTTTGCCTTATTTTTTCGGCCTCTGGGGTGGTTAATATCCTCCATGCCGTTTGAAAAATTTATAAGAACATTGTCCATTTATTTAATAGTTCCGGTCGAGCGAATCATAAATTTAATTGCAGCCTTTCATCAGCGTCGGCGGAGGCAATTTACTGCACGTTATTGACCGCAGGCGATGGTGAATCAAAATGCAATGATGGGGGCTAATCGGGCGCGTTGAAAAGAAAATAACTGTGGTTCGCGTCAGGGTCGGCTTCAGATTGCAGTAATGTCAATAGGAGAACAACAGGAAACAAAGCGCCAAAAAAACAAAAAATTATGTAGTAGGTATTGTTATGTGTTTCGCCTTCAATAACTCACTTTTCTTCTTTGAACACTTTTATTAATACTTTAAAACTCTGTAGTTACAACTCTACACCATTCGAATCACAACTACCTAACCACTAACAATAACACCGCTATTTATAGTTTTTTACATGCTTTAAGGGCCTTTTAGACGGTCATTTCAGTCGTCAGTTCAGTTTCAGTTTCTGTTCCCGTTTCATTTCAGTTCAGAAGCGCGAGGTTCTTTTACGCGATCCGTTCACTTCTCACACTATTCCCAGTCGTTTCAGTTCTCTGTAGAGTGTAGTTGCGAAAATGTTTGTTGCACGCAAAAGTTCATCAATTAAAGGTGTTCAACATAGTTCATTCTGGTTTAAAAGTGTACATTTGTGGTATTACACAATAACTCATGGATGAAGACTGTCTCATTGCAACAGCCTTAGTTTTGGTTCTGAAGAAAGAGCGGAAGAAAAGAAGGCAATGGAGTAAAGCTTGGCTTCTGAAAAGAAATTCATTGTCGCATGTAAATTTAATGAAAGAACTTAGAACAATGTGATTAGTTGAATTATTTACGTGTGAATCAGGATTTGTATCCTGTTATTAAGCACATTATTTGTCAGCAAATTGAGAAAAATAGTCTGCAACAGATGTATGGTTTCCTTGTATCTCAAGAGGTGATATATTCGTGGGAAATTGGCCTCGCATTGGTTGCAGAGTGGTTAAATGGGCTTGGGATATCTTGCGAAGTTGAAAAATGCCCCGGTGCCGACAGTGGCGGCAAAAAATATTGTTGTGATGTGTGGCTCTTTGGTTCTTTCAAGAAAACTGACGTGAGCGAACGAATAGAGGCATGACGCCCTTGTTTATACATATGAATTCTGAGAACAAAAGGAAACAAATAGGTCTATCCATCCCGTCAGTTCTCAGTCTCCGTTTCCGTTCCCCTTTCAGTTTTTACTTTTTACACGCAGGAAAAAACTGACCGTTCCACGGAAACTGAAACTGAACTGACGACTGAAATGACCGTCTAATAGGACCTTTTTAGAATGTTCATCTATCATTCTATACAGTTCTTTACTAGCTAAGTAGTACATAAACTATATAGATTTAATATATGAACTACAAAACTCAATAACTTTCAGCTGTCACTAATGGCACTTAAACGTTAAATTATTATTATTAAATTAAACGTAAATGTCACAATGCTCCCTCTTTCTAAAGTTATTCGCCGAATAACACTATCTTCATTCCTGATGGAGCACCTTTGGTTTACTTCTTCGAGAAAGCTGAATACGGTAGATCAGCTCGTTTATTTTCTTATGATGGTGAACGGGCCTTCCCAGTTTCTTTGGAGTTTTTGATTCCTTCCTTTCATCCTCTTTGTGGCATGCAACCATACGGCGCCACCAGGCTTAAATGCAGTCTGTGTTGATGCACTGTCGAAACGCTGCTTCATTTTGTCACTCTCACTGCGTTTTCAGATTCTCGGTCCTTAAAAGTCTTTCCCAAATACTGGCAGAGGTTACTCTGGAGTTTCTTCTAATGGACGGTCAAACAAGTAGGCAGCTTCACTTCTCTTCCAGCGATTAGCATAGATTGAGTGTAGCCAGTTGATTCATGCTGAGAACTTACTCGTATATGCAAAAAACTGGCACCAATTTGTCCTAGTCCCTTTGGTTTTCAGATACCAATTTAGACAAGTAGTGATATATAGTTCTGTTGTGGCGTTCAACCGTGCCATTTGACTGGGGATGAAGTGCTGTAGTTCGCGTTTTTTTCTTCAGCTATGACTCGAAGTTTCTGTCTTGATCGGGATGGCATCTAGTATAGTTCACGTGTGTACCTGTGAGTTAGAAAAAGGTACAGCAAACAACAAAAGGTACATCGAACAAAGGGTTATTAATATATGTAATACCAAAGAAGAGGGTCAAACTATCTGAAATTTATAACACTTAAAAGAAAGTTTGCTGAACAAACACTAGCAAATATACGTGAGTATAAATGGTGGTTGGTTTTCAAAGATGGCCGTACACGTGTAGTGTTCCTCTAATGAAGGGGTTACCGAAAGTATTTAGGAACGAAGACTCCTTGAACCAAAAAACTTCTTAGAACGAGAAATACAGAAGTTACCCGAATGATAGCTTAATGGGGGAAATAGGTTTACACGACTCAAAATATTGATTTTTTTTATTCTATAAATTGTTAGTACAACTTTACTATTTAAAAATATGTTCCCAAAGTTTCAAATAAAAATTTCAATTTGTTCTGTTGTTATGAGCGGTTAACTGAGTGTCCCTCGTTATGTGCTGAATTTGTTGTTTTCGGTAATTCTCTTTTCAAATACGTTTTTATCGAAACGACTTATTTTGAATTTGTGTACACTCTTGCTCAAAAAGTTTTTAACCAATCATTTTAAAATTTGATAGTTAGATTCTCCATATACTTACGCCCTGTATGAACCTAAACTTAGAATAATATTATTGTTTAAAGCATTTTTTTATTGCAAACAATTATACAAAACGGCAGAAAATTATGCTATTTTGTTTAAGCAACTCTAAAAAATATATTTTTCATTTTTTTTGGCAGGAAGTTAGGTTCATATAGAAGAAAATTGTGGCCTTCAGAATGTACACAAACGCTGGTGGTGATGGTGACCTCTGATGGATGGCAACTGATGTCTTCCATATTTTCTGAGAAAATACTTTTAAAAAAATACAGAATTTATTTGAATATGTGTATTAAATGTTCTCAAAGTTTTAATTAATTACATACATCCTTTTCTTGCTAAAACAATTCATGCAAATCGCTAAAAAAACGTAGTCCTAAACCTTTTTCCCCCTTAATTGCATAGGAAAAGAGTTGATTATAATTTAAATTTGAGCACGGCTAGATATATCTTTGTTTATTTGGCAAAATGCAGTTTTCGACAGTTAAATCTACAATATGGCCACCCTGTAGGTGTACTGAAAAAAAAAACTGAACTGCTGACGTTACGTAGACATTTAAATAGGAAAGTGGGAAAATAAGAAAATGAACGATCTTCGCTAAGCTCTACGAAATTACGATCGCGCTGCTATCTATTACTGCATAGATATTAAGGAGTTTTGCTAGAGAAACCCACTTAGCCGTTCGCATTAATATTGTACCGACAAAATTAAACCTCTAACGGCTCATTTTATCTTAGAAATCCCCCAACGAAAGAGCTCGTCGATTATTCCTTAAGGTCGGTGCCAGGGCTGGTCTTAGTTGTTGAGTCGGAAAATCCCATTATTTAAACGGTATTGAAAATATTTCAAACTATAAAAACATCGTGAGTATCACATAAGTAACACATTTGATAGCATATTCATTTTTTTAAATACAATTTAATTTTTTCGGATTTTTTTTTTTTAAAAAAACGGGTACACCAATCGAATTGAAATTTTATACGTTTATTCTACATATCGTCAATAATATAAAATAAGTTTTTTTCGCTGAGATTTGCAGCTTTCTTTTACACGCTATAGAGGGTGCTCGATGATGTACGAAAAAGTGGCGTTGACAGCATAACTCCAGCTGGGAATGTCTGAAATCAAAATTAAAAAAAAATCATTAAAACATAGGTCGTTGGCTATTGCGGCATCGTATAGAATTTGAATATTTTGATTAGAAAATAAATAGCGACCGATTGAAAAAAAATCGAATTTTTTTAGTAAAATTTTGCAGTAAATTGTTAATAAAAAATACGCAGTTTAGAAAAAACTGTACGATGCTGTAATAGAGTCACGTTTCCTGAATAGAATCCGTTTTGAATCAGGTTGATCAGGAAGATCGTGTACTCGGGAACTAACCTATATACCAGTATATATTTTCGCACGCTGAACCCGAATCCAGGATAAAAATTGGCCAGTAGGGTCAAAATTGGCCGCAAAAATAAAAAAAATGGCCGGAAATTCGCCAAAGTTCTGGTCAAAAAACATTGAAGGGATTGACGTGACTTAACCCATATACCGGTATGTATTTTCGCACGAAGAAACCGAATCCGCGGTCAGAGTTTGACCCAATGGGTCACCATTGGGTTAAAATTGGCCGGAAATTTTAAAAAAGGCGAGAAATTGAAGTTGAAATGATTTTACCTTTATATCGATATATATTTTTGGCCGCTGGTCCAAATCTGGGTTCAGAATTAGGCTAGAGGTTCAAAATTGCCTAAGTAGTCAAAAATGACGAAAAAAATCCGGTTGACCGTTGCTGCTAAATAGCCTACAACATATTTTCCTGTTCCCAGTATTTTTTCGAAGCGCTCACCAGAGTCTTTTTTTCATTTTTGTCGGTTATAACAGACCCGTTTGTATTAAAAAACTTGTGCAAGGGAATTATTTTCCTTTGCCTTCCCTGAGCAGGCAAATCTCTCTTGAGCATCCAGCAATAGTCCGCCATAATATTTACGTACCACCTCCCTTGGTAGCGATGCTCCATTTGTCGCAGATCTTGGAGGAATCTTTCTCCTTGCTCCTCGCTATAATCCTCCAGATTATCCGGGAAATAATCCGCATGCGAATACAGGAAATGTAATCTTAAATTCACTAAACACCCAATTTTTCGAAATCCCTAACCATTTCAGCTACCTTCCATTCGACACATATATTGTTACCCTAGAAATTTTCAAAACATTTCTGGGTTCCAAAAGCATGATAATAACAACACAGCACCACAAAAAAAAAGTGAAATGTACCTCTAACCAAACTTGGCGGATTACATGTGTTTGGGGTCGCTGAATCCGAATCTGAAGCCCGTTTTGCGCCATCACGTCACAATTGTTTTTTATCCTCAATAAACTGCGGAAAAACGGTAAAAAATGACAAAAAATACTCTAGAACACAATCAAACCTCATAACCCAATACTTCAATAACTTCACATCTCTAATCCCATAGCCCTCACAATCAATAAGCCCCAAAGACCCCAATTAACCATATAACCTTAAACCATTAGTGTTATTGAATTTGGTCGCGATCGGACTAATAACGTGAGAGTTATGGCTAAAAATGTATCTCGTCGGAGCTTCGCAGTGACATTTGTTATATTCAAAGGCATATAACTCTGATAGTAGTAATCTGATTATGATGAAAATTTGCTTAGATATCGTCCATGTTGTAAGTTAGAGGTTGAACACAACAAACGTCATCGCGGAGCTCCGACGAGATACATTTTTAACTATAACTCCCACGCTATTAGTCCGATCACGACCAAATTTAATAGCACTTGAAACCACATTAATTGTATTGTGCTTGTCAATTTTCATCGAAATCTGATGAATAAAAATGCACTTATGGCGGGCCAAACGAAATTTAAGTTTTAAATCCTTACTACCCCGTAATCCATCGGATAAGTCCTAAAATTTAACTGTAAGGAATATTTACGAGCACCAATATTTTATGCAAAATTTCATCTCAATCCGATCATTACAACACGAGTTATAATGCGTTAAAATCTGCGTACACAAGAACGTACATACTTATTACACAGTACATACGTACATACTAAGTACGTACATACGTGTGTACATAGTACGTGTAAAATGATTAGTATTTACTAAATCTTCTACCTAATTTAGAATTCGTGAGAGGCTAAAGTTCGAACAAAGTACTTCGAGCTGTGAGAGAATAAAGAACTCACGTTAATCGAGAACTCCGAAACTTAAGAGGCAAAGGGATTCACAAGAATCACGCACTATAATGTCGTAGTGTTATTGTGGGTTAATGGGGTTCTGACCTTTGCTTTGGCTCAGCTACCCAATTCTAGGCGTGGATGTGTCTGAGATTTCGGGGTGTCAGTCTCCCATGCGGCGTTTCGAAGTTATTAACTTATAAAATGGGGCCATTGGGTTATTGGGTTTTTAGGTGTCTGGCCTGCAGTTTGCCCTTGTAGAAATCCTCCATTTTTCGACCATTTATGAAGCGATTTTTCGACCATTTTTTGGCCATTTATGGCTAAAATACCCGTTTTGAATGACTGCACAACTTTGGTTTGAAGTTATATGTCTAATTGAGGTATTTGGGGCTTATTGATTGTGGGGGCTATGGGATTAGAGATATGAAGTTATTGAAGTATTGGGTAATGAGGTTTGATTGGGTTCTAGAGTCCCTTTTGCTATTTTTTGCCATTTTCCTCAACTTATTGAGGATAAAACAAAATTGTGACTTGATGGGGCAAAACGGGCTTCGGATTCGGATACAACGACCCCAAAAACATGCAGTGGACAAAAATACATACTAACACAATAGTCGAGTCACCTAAACGTCATTCAATGTTCTTTTTTTCCCCAAATTTTCTTTGTCCCACTTTGTCCCAGTTCTTTGACCCACGATTTTGGCCAATTTATGGCCATTTTTTATTTTTTTAGGCCAATTCTGTCCCCGGATTAGGGTTCAGCGGGCGAAAATCCAGATCGGTATATAGGTCGGTCCTCGAGTACATGACCTTTTTTTGTGTGCCTGTGTTATCAATTATCTTAATTGGTGGATAAGAGTTGAATTAACTTGTGATTATCTAATTTTGAAACTGGTACCGACTGGAAGTAAAGCATTTAATATTGAAGTTCCCAAACACACTATTTAAAATCAAATGCATATTCATATATTGTCATATAAATGCATATTCAAGTAACGAGAAATGAGTGGAAGCCCTAATTAATCCTGGAATGAAAATGTGAGTCATACGCACTGACGCAGGGGTTGAGGTGGTGTCCCCCTACCCCACTTCCAGCTATGCTTTTTTTCACTATTCACATTCCAAAAAAAGCTAACTTTACCAAATTATTGTGGAAAAATCAATCAAAAATCGAGTTTTTGTTCAGGAAGTGGGGTTTTTATTGTGGTTTTAAATCTTTTGTGGCTTCTAAAAAGTAATACAAGTTGTTATACTGTTCAAGCTTAAGAAATAATTTTATAATGCAGGTAATTTATGCTTATTTCAGTGATGAGTCAAATTGACTCATGACCCTTAATGAAACTTCCATTAAGGGAGGTTGGGAGGCCACTTCCATTCCAGGATTAATTAGATTTTGGCCAGAATACTTTGATGAGTCTGATAAAAAATCTAAGAGCAGTGGAGAATATTCTGGGTTAGATGTTTTAAGTATTTTGTGACCTTTATCACTTTCCTTGCTGGCAGTTCTTTTGAGTAGGCTATGAGACCATAATGATATTTAATTGTTTTCACAGAAACTATGGTTGACCTCAGATAAAGTGGTGCACAACTGGAAGAATGTTATCTGAAGTTTTGATAAATAACTGTTGTTGTATCCTAATATTTCGTTTCCTAAGTATCCTGATTTTACTTTTGTTCACAACATTTTTTTGTGAATATTTTTTAAAATTTCCACAAAATATTATAAAATTTTCACAGATGGTTCCTAATTAGAAAATAAATTAAGTGGTGTCTTTTATGTCCCATCTTACAACTATAAATATTCATTTACTCTGAATAAGGACCTAAGCATTTTTACAGCTGAAGTAGCATCCATATTATCCGCCGTTGAATGGGCCATTTCGAATAAACTCGAAAATGTATTGATTTGCTCAGATTCTCAATCGGTCCTCAAAGCTATTGTGAATTTTAGTGAGAAAAAAACTTTATCTTTCCCGTGGGCGAGTTTTGTATGTATAGAAAACTACAATTCCCTGACAGACCCCTGGGCGAAAAGTGGGTGACCCTGTCTATTCCCTCATTATATTATATCCCTCCTTAAAACAAACAGTTACTAATATATAATTTGTGGCTAATACACTTGGCGTGTGAGGTCAAATAATCAAAAGAAAAAAAAACTGTTGCAGTAGTTGGAACTACTTTTCTGATTTGAAATCCATTGTGAGGAATAAAATTTGCACTCTTAGTTTTATCTTTTATCAAGTTTTCCTCCATGTTTTTTGTGTCATTATTTCCATACATGATACTGTACATTTCACCTAATTAATATTATTGCACACAAAATACGCAATAAAAACGTACCTATAAAACATAATGGAGTACACAATTATACAAAAACAGGGATATTGCTACTAAATTTTAATATAGGTTATGTTTACAAATAGAACACATAGCATTTTCTTTCTTTACAAAAGTCCATATTTTAATTAAAATAACCTGGAAATATAACAAATAAATATAGCAGATAAAAACATGATAATTTGATATAATGAGAAATTGTTTAATGTGAGATATCTTCATTGTACAGATTACATGAAATTAGCTAATTAAACACTAATTTCTGAATGAAAAAAACTCGAAGAAAATTGATTCACAATTAACTACAAAGGAGGAGGGTCCCTAAGGCCGGTTTTCGGCCCAATTTATTTTTGGTCAAAAAATTAAAAAAAAAAATTAATTTATTTATATATCATTTACAATGGATCTGACCACAAACGAACCCACCCTCAACGCTCCCTCCTCTTTTTTACCCCCCTTAATGACGCAATAAACAATTTGCTTTTTACCAACTTCCACGGTATTTTTTTGGCTAAAATAAATATATTTTATCAAAAAATATTACCCTAACCACTCACGGGTATCACATATAATCTCCCCCTCCTGAATTACCTCCCCCCCCCCGCCCGGAATTCTGCACCCCTCCCGTTATTCCTACTACTCACTTCTACGTATAAAATGGATTTTTGGGAACTGACTGGTATGAATATTATTGACAATAATAATGCTTGTACTACAAATCAAACTCCAACACCCCCACAGATTATTTTTTATCCGTGGACGTTGGTAAAAAGCAAATTGTTTATTGCGTCATTAAGGGGGGTAAAAAGAGGGGGGAGGGTTGGGGTTCGTTTGTGGTCAGATCCATTGTAAATTAAAAAAAAAAGAAAGGGCGAAACATTCTTCAAACGTAAGCTTACAGTGTTTATTACAATTAAGTACTTAAAGAAAATAGATGACGTTTCTTTTAAATTGATACGTTTTTTTTGGATGTCTCTATATATAAATAAATAAAACAAAATTTGATTTTTTGACCAAAACTAAATTAGGTCGAAAATAGGCCTTAGGGACCCTCCTCCTGCTTTACAATTCTCTCCTCCTCTAAAATTCTCAGTTGTAAAACTGGACGTAATCCTCTAAAAACTCTCCAGTATCGTAATTACCTTAATTGTATTTATTTATGCAAGTACAATATACCCAGTTGTACAGTACAATTCTCAAAATATAGCATGTCTAAAAGATATCTGCATAAATTAACAAATATAACTAAAACAAAACTATAATATAACTAAAAGTAACAGTAACACAATATAAATAAAAATGTGTTTTAAATACAAAAAAGAATACACAAATGAAACTATGCTTTAATAAACTAGGTACCAACTTTTTTTTCCATCTCTGTGATGCCCTCTCACAGAGAATCTTTGAGCTCACTGGGGCCTCTGGGCCCATTGTGAGGTACTCAACGTTTGTAGGTCAAAGGGCCTTTTACCCTAACTTTTTACCTGTTTCTTTTTTCATAAGTCGTATTTATTTCTCAACCCTAATCCAAACGTTGTTGGTGTAATTTGTTTTTTATTTAAGATTTAGCATTGGCATCTCTGCCATTTTTTGAAATTTGCCGAAAATATTCTAGTAGAAAAACGATGAAATATACACGTGTTCAATAAAATGATAATAATGAAAAAATAAGAATAATGAATAGATAATACAGAAGATTAACTTAAACATTGAAATAAAACAGGACTTTTTTTCTGTCTCGTATAATATACCCAGTAGGTAAGTGGATGTCAAAATATGACATCCACTGTAAATGACATTTCTGTACATTTGGTATATTTTGTACATATATTTATAACCTCTGTAAATGAAGTGTGAAATAGGTTCTGTCTCTTTTTGGGAAAGTTTTTACAAAAGTACTCGGACACGGCGTATATGTTTTTCACCCGTTTTTCTATCAACAAAATTCCTAGATTGTCGAGATTTGACGTCATCGGCCATTTTTTTTAAATGGCAACTGTGGTATGGTATAACTGTGATTTTCAGATTTATTCCAGACTTTTGCCGGATCCTGTAATCAGGGTGTCTAAATAGATAGGATACACTCAATAACTTTTTAATGGAAGGAGAGATATGTTTCAAGTTTTCACTGTTGAAATGGCTTGAAATTTAATCTTTTAGCACTTTTCTATTTTTAAATTTAACACCATATCTCTATATTTTTTCCGCTATTTAGAAATAGTAAATAAATATTTCTAAACTGTAAGTTTAGGTGTGTGTTTAATAAAGTTGATCTAAAATTTCTTTGGGTATCTAAAAATGGGTGTTCCATTTCAAATAATGTAGTAGGGTGTCATATGAAATAGAGTATATACGATTATAAATTAGAAATAGAAATAGTTTACTAACATGCATAGCATCATTTTGGGCAACTTTTATTTGAAATATTTTTTCTTACATTTACAATAATTAGAATTATGAAAGAAATTGTCTTAGATGAAACACCCGTGTACCATAAATGTAACCAATATATCATAAAAATAAAAAAAGTGATGTTGATCATACAGGTTATGGGAGTCATAAGGGTCCAATAGGCAACAAATGTTATTTTTGTAACATATATTTTTAGATATTTAGTTTAATTAATAATAAAAAAAATAGATACGAAGTTAATGTTTCATTAGGCAGCGATTTTTTTATATTTTGATGTGCAACTCTTTAGTTACAGGTCAGTTACCTAATATCTTATGAAAATATTTGAGTGTCTTATCCTTGTCTCTAACGGGGGTGGAAATGCACAACTTTAAACACGCAAAATAAGGGATTTATGTTGACGTTGAGAAGAACGCGGGTCAATTCTAATTAAACTCCGCAACAGGGGAATACCTACTCTAACAGGAAAATGTAAAATTTCAACTGTTATTATTACATTTAGCTAACCAGCAAGAAGGTTGAGCAAACAATGAAAGTAATCAGCCCAGTGTAAATACAAGGAGATTAAGTACAGACTGAAGCATTCCATGTTAGTCCAACAAGTTTTTTTTTGAAGTTTACTTAATTTTTTTACTTTGAGAGGTCCGCTAATTGTTTTGCATGTTTATGCTCGCTGAATACTAAATAAGTTGCAGTTAGGCTAGTAAAGCCAAAGTTGTTGATTAAATTTTGAATTACTAATTAAACGCTAACATTTTCGAATGACGTTGTAATTTGCGAAAAAAAAGGAAAATACTACTTGATAACCATTTAAATAACTTTATATATTTTTAATACAATAAGCATATATTTGTTTAACTAATTTTATTTATTTACACATTACCACATCAGTGGTTAAATAATTATCCAAAATATATGTGTTATAAATCTATCAGGTCATAGAGGTCATAAAGCCATATAAGTCATGTTAAGCATAAAAGTCATATTGGTTATAAAGGCCATTTCGGACATAAAGATCATATTAATCACATAAGTCATATAGATTTTAAAGGTCATTAGGTCATGAAGGTCATATTCAAATATCACAAATTTAAAAACATAACCTGACGTTTTTAGTGATTTAGTCTAATTAAGTGTGAAAGTATTGTATGGAATAGTATAGATACATTATAATTTAAAGCAAAGTAAAAAAATGTATTAAAAGAATGAGTTTGGACAGCTAATACCTAGTTAAGTTTTTAATCGTGTCTTCACCAAAAAAACGTCCCTAGTTTTTCTGATGCATGGTGAATTCCAGAGCCAGAGAGCATTACGTAAAAAATACTGTAAACAGTTAAAAATGAGATGATTACAGGAAACATGAATGGGATGTACAATCCGCTAGATTTTTTTTTAAATAGCTGGCTAATGTCTATCTCTCCATCTAATTTCACCATTTTAAGTTCCTCAAAAAGAAAAAATAGTCGGGGGCTGGTTCATGAGATTTTTGAAACATTTTATGCTTTCCATATAGAAACTACTATTTTATATCGTGGGCTTGCTGCAAAAACGCTTTTTAAGTCCATATCTGACCAAGCTAGAAATATTTCAACTAATAAGCCAAAAACTAGTAGAATAATAAGAATAATTACAATGCAGATTGTACTGCCCTCTAAATGAGCTTTTTAGTTTTTCCTAAACCAAATACACACACCTCCAAAATACTTGGCCCCCCGGGTATTTAAAAATCTAATTTCATTAAAGTTTAAACACGTATTAGATTTAATTTATTGCTTTGTTATTAATAATTTGTAGTCCTAAATTTTCTTATTTTGCTGCTTAAATTCTGTAAAAAAAAAATAAAACTAAAATATATGCAAAAATTTATTTAATTTTTGTAATAAAAAAATGTGAGGATACAACATAACAAAACTTTAATAATCAGTATAGTTGCCCCTTCTCTCAATGAGTTGACCAACACGTCTTGGCATACCGTGAATTAGGTTGTCAATATAATCTTGATGCATGTTGGCCCATTCCTCTTGAGCGGCTATAACAAGTCCTTGACGGGTTACAGGAGGGTTTTCTCTTTCTTGTATTCCCTAGAAATATGGTCTCAAACGTGTTGGATGGGATTCATATCTGGTGAGTTCGCAAGCCAGTCCAATCGTTCGATATTTCCTTCTCGAAGCAAATTTTGTATCATTTGAGTACGATGTGGCCTGGCGTTGTCATCTTGAAAAATAAAATTTTCACCAAATTCATTGCGCAAGGGTTGAATGATAGGTTCTATAATGTGTTCAGCGTATATGGCACCTGTCATGGTCCGCTCGATAAGAACAAGCGGAGTTCGCCGCCCGTATGTACGTACCCCTCCAAAACATGACTGTCCCCCCTTGGTTCGAAACAATTTCTCTGCTAAAAATAAGTCGCTATAGTCTGCCTGGACCCTCCATACCCGTTCCAGGCGGCTGTCACTTTCCAGGCCAAATCTTGTTTCATCGGAAAAAAGGACATTTCTCCATTGTGGCAAAAGCCCATTTCTACGCTCCTGGCCCCATTGCAATCGTGCAGCTTTATGTTGAAGTGAAAACCTAGGCACTCTTAAAGATCTTCTGGCTCTTAAATTGTCATAATGTAATCGCCTTCGCATTGTGCTTATCGAAATTCGTCTGCGGTACGTACGTAAAAAATGACTTCGGAGAGCTGGTACCGTTATTCTCCTATTCCTCCGGACATAACCAGTCCCACAACAGTCTTCTCTATGTGTCGTTACTCTAGGACGACCAGTTCCTCGCCTTCGGTCAATATCTCCAGTTTCTTGAAACAAAGTTATTATGCGTCTCACTGAGGTCCTGGGGATGTTAAGACGGTCCGAAATTTGGTGGTTTGACAAACTTTCTTGGTGTAAAGCCACTATTCTTCCTCTATTAAACTGAGAAATCGGATTTCACGGCATTCTGCACATAATTTGTTTAAATGTATTCTTTCGATTACAATTTAAAACTGCTTGCTTTTCAATATACCCGTTTATTTTCTGAACAAAACAATTTTTTGCTATCAAGTTTTTTTTAATCTTTCGATAAGAGAATCAAGTTTGTATATATAATTTTTTGTCGGTCTACAGTAAACGGTTTAAGATTATACCAGGGGGGCCAAGAATTTTGGACGTATGTGTAGTTTGATAAAAAAGCAGATTTTTCCTTTGACAAAAAATGTTAATGTTCGATATCTCAACAGTTACTTTTTGGGACTTGCAATAACCCCATAATGGATATTTGCAATAACCCCACTATATGGTACTTAAGATACCACATAAAAACATCTAAAATGGTCCACCCGCTCCTTGTAGCGGCAACGGTATCTCGCTCCCTCAATGGAATCCAAAAAGTTTACTTAACACCACCACTGCCTACTCAGTATATGCGTACACATGAATTATTTATCTTCGCCAACAAAAATAGGATCCTGAGTGCGTCGGACGGAACCCGACCGAAAAAATACACACACGAGAACGTTCTCCCAAATCCTCGCTAAATTGTTTTAAAGGCCGCAATGTCGCAGAGAATGCCGCGCTTGATGAAAAGATTTATAAACGAAAAGAAAGCAAAAGCGACCACAAAAGGGAATCTCTTAGCGATATTACCCGGGACAGGATACAAATGGTCCCCTTTGTGGTGGGCCGTTACGTTCACAAATTAATCTCTTTATAGAGACGGAAGAATGCGTAGAATGGAAAGCACCGCCGAGATAATTGTCCGGTAGATAAAAAATGAACGAAGATATCGATTAACTCTTGCAGATTTATTGTATTGTAGTTATTTAGTGTCCCATAAGAATTACACAGGAATACAAAAAGTTTTTCCAATGCGCGGAAGGACAGACCCGGTCTCTTTTATGTTTTTGGGGTCACTGAATACGAATCAGAGTTCAGTTTCCTCGTTCACCGCTAGTTTTTTTTTTCTAAAATCAAGAAACACATTTCACACGGTAGCTTGATTATACAGACACACAAAGCCAAATAAGACCATTCCCCTTATAAGTTTTTCAACGCGCTGAATCAAATTCTGAGGTCAGGATGCATTTACGACTATCAATTCTTCCTCTAGGAACAAAACTCCCTATGAAAAATACTAAATTAGTAACCGTGTCATATAGCTAATGAGTTTGTGATTATAATGTTACGGGGATGATATAACAACAACCCTAAACCTCAGAAACCTTCAACCCTACGGCACACATTCTCAAAACCCCATAATCTCAAACACATATATGACAAACACAAACGAAGAGTGGAAATAACAAAGGTGTTAAGTGCCAAAATCAACAAATCGAGTTATGATAAAAAAAGTGACAATTTTAATATTTTAAATATTTCAAACGTGAAAAATTAAAATTTTAGAGATACATTTATTCTCTAAACAATCAAAGCAATACAACTTCAAATTGACAAATATAAAAACACTTCTCTGATCAAAAATATAGAAAGGGGCTAAGTCTCTTATTCAATATTCAGCAATTTTTGTAATTTTAGTAGAAAAGCTTATTGTTGGTGTTTTGCAGAAAATATAAGATGTTCTCTAGGTGCTTTTTTCTTATTATCTCCTATCTTGTTTGTGTCTAATAATTGGGAAATCATTGTTTTCTTCAAATCTAAAAACAGTTTTACCTTTCATCAGGACCATATTTTCTTTCCAAGGAGCAAGATGAGAATAGCTTTCTTTTTGTAAATAATACCCCTGGGTGGTTTCTACAAACTTTAATATGAACCGCTTTGCTGATATTGACGTTAAGTTCAAAATCGAATCAACAGAAGCTTGGATATCGAAACATTTCAGTTTTGTCATGTCGACAACGGAAAGACGTCCTGTATGTGTACTAAACATTATAATATCATGTAATTTATCTGGAACTATTTCAAACACCATCATGCGGTTCTTATTTTAATATGGGACATGAAACTTTCCCCTCTTTCCCCTCTTTCTTTGGAAACAGACTCGGTGGATGCCTACGGAGTCATCTGTTTTCTCATATTAGTACTATAATATTAAAGCTGGCCCTTAGATCTTTTCTCAGGACATACATGCTAGCACATAGTATCATTGTACAGCAAATTCTCAATTGCGAAAAAAATGGCACTTAGCGCCTTTGTTATTTCCACGCCACAAATATGATTCAATCATGACCTTCAGTTCCAGAAATCTTGAAATTAGGTTATGCAATTTCACATTGACGGAATTTCGAAGCTATAGAATTTCGAGGCTATTCTTGCAGAACACAGATGTAGGTTTTTTGAGGTTAATATTTTTGAGGCTATGGGGTTTTGAGGGTGTGTCGTAGGGTTGAAGGTTTCTGAGGCTTAGGGTTATTGTTAAATCGTCCCCGTAAAGTTACAGTCACCAGCTCGTCAAGTATATAACATGGTGTCTGATTTAATGTTTTTCATAGGATTTTTTTTCCTAGGGGGAAAAACTGAAGCCGTAAATGCAGGATGCTTTTAGGACGCCTCAGATTTCGATTCGGCGCGTTGAAAAACGTAGAAGAGGAATGGTATTCTCTGGGTTTGTGTTTGTGTGGCTGTGTAATCAAGCTACCGTGTAAAATGCATTTTTTGAGGTTAGAAAAAAAATTTGCGGTAAACGAGGACAACTGAGGTTTAATTCGTATTCAGCGACCCCAAAAACATATGGCAGACCATTCCGCGTTTTAGAAAAACTTTTATGGTCCTGTGTTATGGTCCTGCAGCTGAAATACCATCAGAGGAGTTAAAAATAAACTGTGTTATAGTCGAAGAAATCGTGTCAAAGAACTGCAAGTGTTTTGTAAAAGTCCATATTTAGAGATAGTGTTGTATAAAGGGTGTACATGAGCCAGCAACAACTCGCAATATTAGATAGCCGAACAAATGGCGGCAGCGTGCGTTGAAGTATGTAGTAAAAAACACAGACGCAAAAGTGTTTTTTTAATTGTTTTCAGTTTGTTGGTTTTTAGTAGGGTTTGGAACGTGTGCTGTAAAGCAGGGCCGGACTCGTAATTTGTACTGTTATTGACGGAAGACGACATGTGAGAGATCAAAAAGACAGGAGTAAAACTGTGTTAATAATGTATGTACATACCTATTTCTTGTGTCATTCAGAAACAGAAAACAATTTGTCTGTTTGAGTTTTATCAATACGTCCCTTTTTATCTAAACTTTCAAGTCTATTGCCATTGGCATAGGTGTGCACGCGTGTATAATTTACAAGGCGCTTAAAAAATACGGTTTATACTTTCATTATCATAGAGTTTTATAGTGCGGAGTCCTGCGTTGCAGCACATATTTCCGGACCCTAATCATCAGCTTCTATTATTACTCTGGTATTACATTTATCTGATCTACAAATGATAAGTTCATGTATTCTTTTAGAAATGATTTTGTTTCATAAAAAAAAATTGTTTTCGTTATTTAACTATTACTATTAGTTTTGTTTAGATAATTCTGAATCAATTAAAAAAGATTTATCGTACGGCAAATTAAATTTCTCACCTAAAGCTAAAAAGTTCTCTACATTTTTTTAGTATTAGGTATAGTCTTACAGATATAAGTTAACAAGCAACTTTTCACTATAATTAAATTTAGGTACAATTTGTTTTTATGAGTTAATCAAAGTGTTGAATTTTTTAATATGTTTATTTCTAACTTATTTGTAATTACTATTTTTTTTTTACATTTGCATTTTATCAGCCATACGTATTTGAAATATATATATACATGTTTTTTTTGTCTATGGGGAACTTGAGATCAAATTTATTTGAATGTTCGTTGGTTAAGGATGCATAATAAAAGTTGATTTTTTAGACTAGTATTAACTTATGTTATAACCTATAAAGGTTATATGGAATAATGAGCTACAGGAGTTAATTGTGTTAAGGCCTTATAATTATAAACATAAAGTGAAAGTATCAAGGATAACATTTTTTGTAATGTTGACCTACAATACTTAGTATAGCGCAAAAGTAACGCTTCGAAAACGTGATAATAAGGCAAAACCCAGTGAAACTACTCAATAAGAAGCAACTCATTTAATTTGGTTTATTAATTCCAATTATGTAATTCCTGGTTATGCACACTTCAGTTCGCTTCATTTATCAGCTAACGCAGTTTGAATATTCAAACAGCTAGCCATTTGACCATGCAGTAATTGATTACGATTATGTTGCCTCATTGAGCAAATGCTACATTAGCAATAGTTCAGAATTGAATTGCTCTTTACTAAAAAAAGTGTCCAGCCTAACTTCCATAAGCGATGGTCTCTAATCGGACGGTTCATACAGCATATCTGGTTGGACATGCAAAGTTTTAGGAGTTAACTGTCCTGCCCTCTTCTGTAAAGTAGAGGACAGGACAGTTAATTTAGTAAGAGTATGATTACTAGCGTTCCGAACATGTGCTGTAACGCAGGGCCGGATCCGTAATCCGTCATGTTATTGACGAAATATGACATATGAGAGATCAAAAAGACACGAGTAAAAATGTGTTAATAATGTATGTACATTAGGGTGGTCCAACAAAAAAAAATTGTTCTTCCGGCCCTAGGCTTAAATCATGGTATTTGATTAGTTATTACTAATTCCAGAAGATTAGCTCATTTAATTAAGTTTTAGAGATCGCTCATTGGTGTTTTATTATCCCATTCAAATTATATGGGAAATGCGTCATTCATAAAGTTCGTGGTGCCGTTTCGCGAACAATTAAAGAAATTTATGGCAGCTCATATTATTTTTTGGTAGTCGGGGATCGTATAAAACATTTTCAGTGTCGGTAATGTAGGTCTCTTTGTATTCTATTGGAATTTTTTATCCTAATGGCAGCGTTGAATGGGAAAATAAAACACCAATGAGCGACCTCTAAAACTTAATTAAACGAATTAATCTTCTGGAATTAGTAATAACTAATAAAATACTATGATTTAAGTCTAGGGCCGGAAGAAGAAAATTTTTTTGGACCACCCTAATGTACATACTTATTGCTTGTGTCATTTGGCCTGTATACAGGCGCTGTCTGATAAAAAAACGCCGCGAGCCATAACTCCGTTATTTGTAGCCTGATGTTAAAAAACAAAAAAAAAACACATGAAATGGCCCTAAATGAACTATAAGGGAGACTACTGCAGTATTTTTCAATATTTTTTTCTGAAATGCGATAGTCAAGTTTTTTTTTCAAATGGCAAAATAGGATTTTTTTTGTAAATTACTATGCAAATTTGTTTTCTGAATCCAAAGATGTATAACAAATTGACTTGTGAAATATATTTTTTTTCTCGGTTAACCTTATTCCAAAAAAAAATAACCTAATGCAGAAATGATATAAAGTAGAATGCGAAAAATGACTGGGACGCGGACGCTGAAATTACATTTATTTGCTTTGTTGTATTATTTTTTGTTTTCCACGGTATACGTGATTAGATTAGTCAAACTACGTTTGGTATCAGTTAGCCGGTAGGAGGCCGATTGCGATAATGACAAACATTTTGGCACTTTTTCTGCAATAAATGTTTCACAAAAGTCAATTTGTTATACATCGTTGGATTCAGAAAACAGATTTGCATGATAATTTACAAAAAAAAAAACCTATATTGCCATTTGAAAAAAAAAAAGTTGACTCGCGTTTCTCAAAAAAAAAAAGTTGAAAAATACTGTAGTAGTCTCACTTATAGTTCCTTTAGAGCCATTTCATCTGGTTTTTTGTTTTTTACCATCAGGCTACAAATAACGGAGTTATGGTTCGCGGTGTTTTTTATCAGACAGCCTGTATATGGTTGTAGATGGAAAATGATGTAGATGTGATGGAAAAGTTGAAGGTGCAAATTTAAAATAGTTAACATGGACAGAGGACGATACAACACGCACTCGATTTTCACGAATTTCGCACAGTCGTTTTTATCACTAACATCAGCACAATATTATTTTTTACATCTAAAGATTACAATACATGCGTTACTACTATGCCTATACTTTTAGCTGCTGTTTGCAAAACCCGTTATTTAGTTATCAATATCGGGGGCATTAACAAGCTTTACCGCAAAATCTGTTGTTTCGTCCACTGTCAACCACATAAATTGATTACGTATGTCTACTAAAACCTCGTACTTCTTTGATATTTCCCATGACACGTTGATATGTCTTCTGTAAATATGTTTTACGCAATGTATGGCTGGTTGGAAAATCGGATACATATTTGGCAAAAAAACGTCTAAAGTAAATATTATCGAGCACGTTCCACGCAAGACTACATACGCAAAATATTATCCGTCTATTGTAAAATAATTGTAATTTTCAATAATCTTTTTAAGTCTATTCACAAATGGTAACTACTGTGCCATTATTGCAGAAATTCACACAAAATCAAGTAATATATAAGTAACTAACTAAGTCGACACGTTTACACCGCCGGCAGGTCGCTATCGGAATAGCTCGCTGTCTTACGGAGAAAGTGTATTACGAAGTCCAGGGTTTCCGTGAAACCTTCGTTAGAGATACCATTCTACGCTCGGACAGTGGCGTAGGTATAGATGGGCAAGAAATATGCGCTTTAAAAATACGGTTTATACTTGAATTATCATATAGTTTTATAGTGCTGGCTCTGCGTGACAGCATACTTTCCCGGACCTTAATGAATTTCTTAAGTGATTCATTCTATCATTATTCTACAGTAGACTTACGATGTCAATTGGAAACAGTGTTCATGTGGTATTTTGTAAAATGCTCACAAAACAGTTCCCACTTTATTAAGGTCTTGGTTCGTAAAGTGTGTTCGATTTAAATTTAAAAAAGTGGAGGCAATTCCATAATTGGTGTTTCCATATGTATATAGAGTATGAAAATGATGACCTTAGCAGATTGTAACAGAGTGAGTAGGAGTGAGAAGACATGTAAATAAAGACAGAATATATTGCTTTATTAGGCGTAATGATTGGCGATAAATTTATTGGATAGTGGTTTTTTGTTATAGCCTCCTTCTGAAACGAATAAAGGTTTGGGGATGTGTAAGTGGCACAGTCGCAGACGTTACCGATGATAGACAAATTCCGGTAAAGCCAGAATTTCGACGAGCCGCAATAGAGTCGGACTAATGGCACAGTTATTAGAAAGCGATAGTTCACAGAAAATTTGTAATAATATAATAATGAATACTCTAATAAACATGTGGAAAAACTATTTATAAAACTCAGAGCCGTACTTAGGTGCGGTAACGTCAATGTCACTAAAAAATAGCCAGATAACATACTACTGAAAAGACAAGAAGAAGAAAGAAGAAAAAGAAAAAATAATAAATTCTAATAACATTTGTGCCTAAAATGCAAAGAAACTGAATTTACAAACTGTAAGTTTGCAATTACTTTGCTTTTACTTACATAAATTTTGAATTCCCAATTATGAAACTGGGTCATACAGCATCCGCATTCTTGCAAACCAACTGATTACTCTATACACGGTGGAGACTTTAACTGGAATATATTCGCTAGCGGAGTGGTGAATGATTTTTCAAAAAATTCCCGAGACACGTCAACTTTTAAATGTATTTACCTACATTTTGCAAGTAATGTGAAAAATATAGCCCTTCAGGGGTGGCTGAAACCACCCTCGACATGATTTTTTCACATGCAACCCTATGGTTTGTGACCCCTCATTGTAGAGCTGGTGGAAAGAGGAATCCAACGCACTGATCAAATTTTAATTTTTAGTATGTTTGTAGGGTTGCATACAATTAAAACGTAATTTTATAGTTTAATTTATTTTTAACGCAACAATTTCATACTCAAAATGTGTGTTGTTTAGTTTTGGAATGTAAACCTTACTTTTTCATATGTCCCCACAAAAAATTCCAAGCAATTTTTTGCCACAACTGATATTTGTTATTTTTTGCTAGTGTTTTTACACGGCCGCAAAAAGAGTAATTTAGTTTGTATGCTGTATTCAGAGTTTGCAACGAAGTGTTATTTCAAATTGGTGAAAATGTCTTATTTAACTGAATCACAAAAAAATCGAAATTTTGATGATGATTGGATATGGTGATAGGGCGCGAACTCAATGCGAAGTTGTTCGCTTGTTTCGAGAAACGCATCCTGACTTGCCACCACTAAATCAAAGTACCATTAGTAAAATTGAGGCACAATATCGAGAGATGGGTCATGTCAGGAAAGTACCGAGTAAGAGGCACGCTGTTGTTGATGACACACGAAGTTGAATTTGCTTGCTTGCTCTAGAAGAAAATCCAATCACTCCAGCCCGTCAACTGGCCCGTGATAGTAATCTTAATCACAAAACAGTTTTAAAAATACTTAAATATGAGAAAAAACGCCCATATAAAATGCAAGCTGTTCAAGAGCTACTTGAAGATGATCCAGATCGACGAGTGGAATTTTGCGATTTATTGATGACTTGTATTGATCAAAACCAGTTATCTTTAGAGCGGATACTCTTCTATGACGAGGCTACTTTTACATTAAATGGGCACGTAAATCGCTAAAATTGTCGTTACTGGGCTGGAAGAGAACCCCCATTGGATGAGGGAACTTCATACTCAGCGCCCACAGAAAACTAATGTGGGCCGGAATAATACAAGATAGAATTGTAGGACCATTTTTCTTTGATGGCACTCTTAATGGAGCAAGATACTTGCGTTTACTCCAGCACGAACTAATGCCAGTGCTATGTCATTTATTTCCAAACCCCTTAAACCCTAACTTGACCGACGAGAGGTTATGGTTTCAGCAAGATGGGGCCCCACCACACTATGCTGCCATTGTTCGTCAGTATCTGGACAGTATTTTTCCCGGTAGGTGGATTGGGAGGCGAGGTAATATTGAGTGGCCAGCAAGATCTCCAGATCTTACACCACTGGATTTATTTTTGTGGGGACATCTTAAAAGTAGGGTTTACATTCAGAAACCCAACAACATAGCAGATCTGCAGGAAAGGATAAGAGAGGAAATCGGAAAAATAACACCGCCAATGTTGCGTAATGTAAGGGACGAAACCTACCATAGACTGGGATGCTGCCAACAAGTGAATGGTGCACATTTTGAACAATTGTTACGTTGAAAATAAATTTAATTTTTAAATTGTTTTAATTGTATGCAACCCTACAAACATACTAAAAATTAAAATTTGATCAGTGCGTTGGATTCCTCTTTCCACCAGCTTTACAATGAGGGGTCACAAGCCATAGGGTTGCATTTGAAAAAAATCATTTCGAGGGTGGTTTCAGCCACCCCTGAAGGGCTATATTTTTCATATTACTTGCAAAATGTATGTAAATACATTTAAAAGTTGACGTGTCTCGGGAATTTTTTGAAAAATCATTCACGAATATATTCCAGTTAAAGTCTCCACCGTGTATATCCTCACGGTCCGTGGGTACTATAATAGAAAAATTAGTTGGTGATGCAGCAAAGCAAATAGGGGTTCCCTAGTACATACAGACCTCATTACTTACAAAATATATGACTCAAAACAGGTATACTATATACTAGGTATAGGTTACTTGTCAAAACATAAATGACATCAATAACAGAGTAGGGCCGCAGCTCGCGTATAAAGGGGCTTAGAAATATTTAGCAATACCTTAATCTACAAATCTAAATAGGTAAATAATAAACATGCACTTGTTTATGAGGTCACATACAACTTGTGCACTATAACTAATATAACTATCGCGTTATTTTTTTTTTTTTTATAAATTTTCATCTTTCATAGTAGTTACTTCTTAGTCCGTACCTGGAATGTACGGTAAAGATTCGGGCTAAAATTATGACCCAGCTTTGCCTGCCGATGTGGTTAGACCCGTTCGCTACTTCGAGGTACCCAGAATTTTACGATAACAGTTAAGATGTGTTCCTATTCCAAGGATATACCTGTTCCAAATACATGTTTCCAAAATAACTGTTTTTGGCAAACGACATTCAAATATTTCTTTGGTTGGAGAGATGGAAAAAGATGCATTAATATGAGTCATATGCTAGTCAAAAAGTGATAATACTTTTTGTAATAAATACTAATGTTACTTTTATCTTTGGAACTCATTCCTTGTTTTTAGAAACTTGCATTTTTTTTAAGAATTGGCTGATGTTAGATATAAGTTTTACCTTTAAACCGACGATTTACTAAGTAACGGGTATGTGTGTATGTCATCAGCTAATTTTTGTAGTATAATACCTTGGAAATTGAGGATATCGCGGTCTTCAAGAATAAGGATGATATGGCCCAGTTGTATCTTTATAGTTCATTGTGGTTATAGGTTCTTCGCCTTTTTAGGCCACATTTTATGAGTTTTTATATTTAAGTTCGTTTATGTATCATTTATTTTTCCATGCCATTTTACTGCACCTAAGTACGGCTTCAACGTGTAACAAATACCTAGTTTGTCCCCGATATGTTTTCTCGAGTACCCATTATTGTATTACGATGTATTTTCTACCAGGTTACGAGTCCAACCCTGTTGTGGCTCGTCGGAATCCTGGCTCTGAGCTGCTTGTTTACGATCAGGCCACGCCCACTTCCGCCAGTCGCCATTTCTTTTATATTTATCCACTTCTACGAAAACCTAGTTCTCCGTACGCCCATGAAAACTGGTTTACTCAATGTTCTCATATTTGTTAAGATCTCCATGAACATTCTGTATAGTATCCTCTCCTTTAAATTTAGTTTTGGATTTTATATTTGAAAAAATGTGTCAGTTAACGAATTATTCAGTTGACACCCCGTATTTTCTTGGTCCTTGAACCTCTCCCGATCGATTTCTACTGTATTCTTCTTTTAACATATTCACATTTTATTTACCATTTTTTTCAGCGCGCCGAACAGTTTTATGTTGACACCGACGATACTTTCTAAACGTCGATTTTTTACGCCCCCAACTTAAATATTGTTCCCTTTTTGGAATCCCATTTATGACTGTCACATAAAATCGAGCCCGCCTGCGGAGAGGAAAGTTTTAAAATTTCTTTCATTTCGCATTTGAGAGACAGAAATCTCAATATAGCTGGAAATATTAACGACTTAACAGTTTACCACTGAATTTCGTCCCTTTCTTTCGAGTCGTTTCCTTCTAACATATAGTCGGTTCTGAAGGCTCCCTACCTTCAGCTGTCTGAAAAGTAACGGGAATACTTAACGGAAGTTTAATCCGTTCTGTCAATCAGTCCCAAACCAGGAAACCATAAATACGGTGTGAGTTATAAATATGCCTTCCAGAACAGATAATTTTTGGCAACAATTGATCTTGGAAATTAACAACAGTGAAGGAGAGTTTCCCGTTCTGTTTAATTTTGCTAATGCTGCATATAGTGCTGAATAGCAGTGGCGGTTGTGATATTTCAGTTAGCCATATCTTAAAAACGACGCATGGGACCCACTTCACTTTTTAGGTGATGACTACGAGAAGAGGTGTACCTCTTACAGAAAGGATTTATAGTGAAAAAACCGTCAGCAAAGTTTGCGAAAAAAATTTTCAAAAGAAAAAAAATGCAGAACACCCTGGGACCTCAGTAAAGCTCAGAGGAATATTTACAGTATATTTTTTTTCATAATCTAGAAACAAATATAAGGAGAGGTTTTTCGATTTGTTACAATTTTTAATAGGAATATATTTTCTAGCAACATTTTGTTTCCCAAAAATTAAAATGGCAATAACTTTTTTGAAAAAAAAAAAAATATATAACAAATCGAAAAACCTCGATCCTAGAGGTAGAGAAGAAAACATCCGAGATCCTAGGGTGTTCTGCAGTTTTTTTGAAAATTTTTTCGCAAACTTTGCTGACGGTTTTTTTCATTATAAATCCTTTCTGTAAGAGGTGTCATCACCTAAAAAGTGAAGTGGGTCCCATGCGTCATTTTGAAGATATGGATAACTGAAATATCACCAACCGCCACTGCTGAATAGTATTATTATATTTTCATGGTATCTACATACTATTCGCATTTCCATTCACCATTCTTGGACAAACGCTATGGAAAACTGTATTGCTGTCAGGAAGAGTAGGATAAATATCAGTTGGAATATTTTATCCAGATAGAAGGAAGATCGAGGTCAAGAGTTTTGAAAAACCTCGAATACACCTTTGGAATTAAATTGTCTAAAATTAACGAAATATCGTATGATTACGGACAAATTGATATCATTTATTACAAAAAAAAAAAAAGTTCTTCCTCAATAAATAATAATTATTTCCACATCTAATTTATCTACAGTTAATTAGACTATCTAAAAATACACTCGAACCCCTCTTAAGTCACCTTCGCTTAATTCACATCCTCTCTTATTTCACCACGTTTTCCCCTATTATGTCACGAAACCGTCCCTCTTAAGTCGCCGCCTGTAAAAGTTTTAGAACTACGTTTGGAAATTGGATTTTCGCATGAATACAATTTTTATTGAAAAAAAATGATTGTGTAATATATTAAATATGGACACCTAACCTATTTTAAAGGTTAGGTGTCTTTTAAAAATATTTAACCTTTAAAAAATATTCATTCAAGTGGAAAATTGAACTTTTTAAAATTCAAAATACGTTAAAATACGAGGATACACCATTTATGTATTTAATATGCAGATTACTTTCCCCTTGTGTCACTCGCCTACTCAGTTCAAAATTCAGCCTCAAATGGCATATGATGACTTCCACGATTTTTTATACTTTATCACAAAATAATGGCTCAAAGCCATAAAACATCATAGTTTTCGTTCTTCTTCCGTTCTCTATTACTTATTTTGTGATAAAGTAAAAAAATTGTGGAAGTCATCATATGCCATTTGAGGTTGAAATTTAACCTCGAATAACTTTTAAACGAGTTGACTTAGCGAAAAATCATGTCAGACCTTTTTTGTAGATCGTTTAATTTCCTTCAAAAATATGTATTGATTTTTACAACACAACAATTCGTTAGGACGCAATAAAATTCAAAAAAAAATCTCGTGTTATTTAAATGGGAAATCAAAAATCACGATGATGCCCTTTTGACAGGCTTATTTTTTGTCATCTTGAACAATATTTTCATGGTAACTCAAAGAAAAAAAATAAAGTTTTTTTTTGGCCTGTTCAAACCAGACCAAAAATTCCTTTTTTTTTTTTTTTCTAACAGTACCAGTAATATTTTGATGGAGGATACTCGAATCTAAATGTCTTTCACACTCTCGGCGTCTACGAATTATAGATCGACGATTGCAAGGAATAGATAAAATATGTGATCCGTTTATTGTAAGTAAAATCCTCGTAATTTTCAATCATATTTTTATTCACAAATGGTAGCGACTGTGCGATTATTGCAAATATCCACACATAATCAGATAATATGGAAATACACTACACGAATTCTAAAAAGAAATACGTGCACTGTGCAAAATACGTAAGTTCGCACGTTTGTTAGTTAACAACTCAAGGACACATAAAATTATTTTAAACTCGCGTCCCCCGCTCGTCCGCTGAGCTAACTTACAATACCAAATCTCGACAACGGACCGCTCGCTACGCTATATGGATAAATTGCATACAGCCTTTCCTCGAACCCACCATGGGAGAGTCCCAGTGCGCTACTAGGCACGGTTAGTGCCGTATGTATGCATGGGCATACACGCATACATAATTTACAAGGCGCTTATTTACAAGGCGCATACACGCATACATAATTTACAAGGCGCAAAAAATGCGGTATTGTAGCACACTCCGAACCCTAATAATAATATTAGTCATTTCCACCACGTCACTGTAACTAAAATTACGCCAAATTATCAGATTCTTCCGTTGTACGCTTTTATCGAAACATCTCGTAATCCGATGGAACGGTCGTATTTATTTAATACCCGAGGATTTGTACTAGGCCGCTTGTCAAACAAACGTCACCCTCAAGATCGGGATTAAGATGTAGCCGAGAGTGAAAGCCCGGCCTCTTCCTGCTATTAGATGCAATCAAAGGGGAGATCAATCACTTTATTAGCGGCCGAATCACCTGGAGGCGTCCTGCCAACCCTAATTTTTTAAGGATAAGATCCTACTGCGTCGTAATTTATTTGATGCGAAGTGACGGGGGGGGTTCTTCGCAGGACGAGGAACTAATTCAATAAAAAGTTTAAGGAAACTTAATCTTCGTTAATTCTTAGGTGTTTTAATAGCTTTATTTAAAGACTTTTACAGCAGAAACAAATTGATATGTTCTATACAGTGTATATCAGCCAAATTGATAAATTCAATATCTCCATATGTCAATACACGTCAGGCAGTTTGAAAGTTATCTTTATGTCTGCTTAATATTTTTTACCGATTTAGATTTCATGCGTACATGGATCGAAACTTCTAAAATAAATATTTTGATGATCGGTTACGAAGATAGAACACTAACTCAGACAGGTGTGATTCGTTTGTTTAGAGCAAAATTTCCTGACTAATCACTCATATCCCAAGGTACAATAGCAAAATAGAGAAACAGTTTAGATAACTGGGATATGTAAGGCAAATTAAGAAACACCGTGTTTGATTGGATGACGAAACAAAATTAGGTGTATTGGTCACGTTTTAGGAAAACCCGATTGCTACAGCTCGACAAGTTATCTTACATAATAATGTTAGTCATTCATTCGTTGCAGAAATACTAAAGAACAGTAAAATACACCCATAGAAGCTAACTCCAGTTAATCAATGTCATTGATGAAAACCAAAAAAATTATATAGGTCCCAGTAAGGTGCCGTATGGTACGCCAATGGGTGTAACTCATGCGTTCTCTTGAGGTTAGTTCATTCGCAACTTTTTTTGTCCGCCATTTTAGTTTCACTGTGTTATACGTTCTTTTTGTTAGACATTATACGTTTACACAAAAGAAGTTTTAATCAAGAATATCAATATGACGGCGTACAAAGAAATATTACCGATACCAGTGGAACTAAATTATAAAGTAAAACGTACCGGAAGCCACAAAACTAGACAAACACACAAAGCGGAACATAATCTATACTCGCTCTTTCGTCGCAAGTGTTGCAGAACAGTGCGTGGGGCGAAGCGGGGCCGGTTCCAATCAGTGCCTCATTGTTTTGCATGTGCCTCTGCGGAGATTGGATCTGTCACCGCGGAAACGGATCGCATTCATCCCGGGACCGCCGCCGCTCTTTGCCGCCACAATGGCCGGGTCTGTCATCGTTTGGCCGTCCGTCGCCATTGACGACTGCTGTTTACCTTGTCCGACTCGGGCTGCGTGTGACTTTGTTCGTTTTATTGAGAGGTGAACGAGGCAGGAGGCCTAGTTGTTTGGGTCCGTTAGGATGACAAATTATCACGAGAGCTACTGTTGATTTTAGGCAAGAGTAATGAAAGGGGCTGGTAATCTCGGTTCAAAATAATAGGGATGGTATATGGACATCGTGATTATTCAACAAAGTACCAGTTTGCAGGAGATGATGTATAAGTTAGACTACCAAGTTAAACATTATTACTGTGGAGACTGCTGCTACCGTCACTGGCCCTACAAGTTCATGTATCTCGCCCGCATACGTTTGATTGCGATAACTACAAATACAAAATTTGTAATATAGACACTTGGCGCCTCAGGCAGGAACAGCTCCAGCCATACTGACGAGTCGTTGGGCTAGTTCCAGGACGAAACACCTACGCAGGCAAGGAAGTAAAGTTCGTTTCATTGGTGACCCGAACGTGATTTGGACGAGATCAGATCTAGACTTGTGGCCATGTGCGATAGGTACAAATACAAAACAAATAATATAAACACTTGGTGTCCAAAGCACGAAATGCTCCAGCCATACTGTCGAGTCCACAGAGCAGTGTTAGGACGAAATATACAGGCAAGGAAGAAATACTTCATTGTTATTAGGATTTTAAAGAATCAGAGGTTGAACATTCGTTTCTAGGATAATTGTAAGAAATTCGGTGATGAGTATTCCGCCCTTGTGTCTAGTTTAGTGTTACTTATAATATACAGGGTATCCCAAAAAGCAACATCAAGACGAAAGAGGGTTACATATTGGATCCTGACTGGCATGAAACAAAAAAAATTATACATGCGTGTCAACGCCCTCGAGATAAGGTCACTTTTGTAATATTAGTGAAAAATCAATTAATATTTATATGCAACAGCTTCAATGAAGTCCGATTGAAATATTGATTTTCTCTTTTTTTATGTTATATTGAGCTGAAAAAAAGATGAAATTTGAAGAAACTATATTTTACAACAGTTCCGGTACTATATAAAAAAATGCAGAAATTAATTTTAAGGTTTTAGTTATTATCATCACCTAACTTTGACTATAACCCTTAAAAAAATGTAATACATTGAATCAATACAATTTTGCTGTTTAAATTGTCTATCTATCATTTTGTATCGAGTTAAATACATATATTTTACTTAGAAGTAAATATGCTACTTTGCTTTGTGATTTTTTTTTGTTTCACTTTTTTATTTTCTCGATAATATATATTTACCTACGAAGTGTCCTAAGTAGCACCGAACGGTTTTATTTAGGATGCCTAGTATTTTAAGGATGCCTTAAGACTATGAAATAAAACTCGCTTTCAGCATAAAAGGGCCCACACTGAAAGCAGTCAATAAATCCAAAAATAAAAACCCCTACAAAACTTTATTACCTTGAGCAACTGGCTTTAAAACTGCTGTGGACGCACTTTTAAAACCATTTTAAATTCATTTTAAACACACGCAGCTTCAAAGTGGACTTAAAAAATGTTTAATAAATATACACTTTAAAAGCTAATTTATCTTATTGTTAGTATAAACTTTAGATGAAAATTGTTTTTTAAAACTATGTACAAGTATACTCATTTTTTTTGCAAATAAAAGCAGTTTAAAGATAACAATCAGCGCGTTAAAGGCCAACAAATGTTTATATGTTGTATATATCGTCGTTATCTGTAACTATAAGTAACGAAAAATTAGTTGGTTATTTCTGACTGCCAAAGCAGAAAAACATTGCACTTGCGTTTTTATGCAAACCTAAATATTTTTATTCGATCATCATGGCTTCCAGCGTCTCGAGGAAGCAAAATGACCGAAAATTAAATAAAACCATTTAGTCACTCGATAGAGAAACGTTAAGATCAAATGGTTTTATTTAATTTAATATGTCCGCATTTTTTACAGCGTTCCAAGAGGACTTCCCCTAGGTAAAAGCAAGGTGCCCTAGGAATTAAAACTTTTTAGTTTTAATGCGCCTATTATAAATGCCAATCGATTTTTATGTAAATCCGGCTTTTACTTTCTTTTTAAAGTGCCCAGTTCGTTTACATTTTAAGTACTTATGCTTTATTTCTTCCATATTAACTGATCTAATATTTTACTTCCAGTTTTTATAATTGTTTTTAGAATTGCTAAAAGTAACAAATTATACACTACACCACTGTTTCACTCTAAACAAGATGCAGTCATGTACATTTTGGACATAAAAGAAGATGGGATGAGTTTAGTTTTATTATTTCCAACAGGAAGTACAGTTAGTCTTTACGATAACAAAATTGATTAAGTTTAGAGCGTTCAGTTTTAATATAGCCTTCTTATTGCATTTGAGTTTTAAGACATACCCTTTACTGACAAAATAGTCTTAAGATCAAGCAGATTTAATAATAAGTTTTATTACTTATATTAGGATTATCTTTAAAACTGCTTAAAAACTATAACGTGACAAACTACCCGCAAACAGCCCGCAAGTTTTTTAAAACTGAATAGTTAATTGAGACTAAACTGTTTTAAAACCATAATGATGCTAATAAACTTTTAATACTTATTAATCTTATTTGCTAATTTTATTAGATTATTTAAAACCGGTATTAAATGTTAAACAGTTTTTAAGTTCGGGCGGTATATCTACAAGGTAACTTTAAAAACCAGTATCTTTTTATATACCACAATAAAACGATTTTAAACCTCAAATAAACCCAAAATGTTTTTATGGTGCTACTTCTGGAGGCGGTTCTTCCATTCCTCATAGCAGTGCTTTAACTCACATACTGGAATAGCCTTAAGCTGGTCGGTTACAGCTATTGTATAGTCTGTTGTATAGCTGAATGTTTTGTGTAGTCCCAAAATGACGTCCATTGAGGTTATTTTTTCAATCCTGAGAAGAGAAAAAGTCATAAGGACTCAAGTTAGGTGACTAATGAGGCTGAGGAGCCACAGGAATATTTTTACTGACTAAAAACTCGTTTACTGAAATGGCTATGTGACAAGGTGTATTGTGATGCAACATCCAGTTGTTCTTGATGTTTGGTCTCATACGCATGTAAAAGTGTATTTATTGGTTGCCCTAAAGGCACAAACTCTTTGTGGACAATTCCCTGGCTATCAAAAAAGCAAATCAGCATGCATTTGATATTCAACTTGTTTATTCTTATTTTTTTTTGTGTTCTGGAGAGCTTGCGTGTCGTGCCATTCCATGCTTTGGCGCTTGGTTTCCGGGTCGTACTCAAACACCCAAATCTTATCACCAGTAATGACACGTTCCATAAAATGGGGATCATTTTCAATCGATTGCAAAAAGTCAAGATATCTTTCTCTCCTGATGTCCTTTTGTTCATGCGAAAGGAACCATTTTTTGCGCAGATTTTTCTCGTCTCGATTCGTTAGTCAAAATCTGATGAACAGTGGTGTAACTTTTCCAATAATTGACCTATCGGGACGTTTTTTTTTTTCAAAATTTTTGTTTTCAAATGTACTTTTCAGAAAAAAATACAAAAAAAAAATCCAGAAGTTAAATTATATGAAATCTTTCAGTTTTTTTGGAAAAACCGTTATTTTTTCAGTCCGACGTTTGTATTTTTTGTTTTCCTTTTTTCCAAAAAAAAAATTGATTGATCCTCAAAATAATCACGCCAATCCCAGAGTGGGCCGACTTTTGCTTTTATTTTTTCTTTAATTGAAAAAAAAATTGGTATTTTTTTTAAATTTTCAACTCCTTTACTGTCAAAACTTTATTTTTGTCATAAAATAATTCTAATTTAATAATTTCAGGGTATTTTATAATTAATTTCTAATTTAATTCAAGGATTTTTTTAAAATCTAAATTTTTCTCATCCCAAATTCGTTTGTCAAAATTTGATGAACAGTGGTGTGATTCAAATTTAACTCTTCCCCGAGCTGAACGCACAAGATCCCGTAAACTAAATGTCATCCATATTTTCAAATATTTTTCTTACTTGTACATATATGCATATTCAAAATTAAATAATATAAGGATCCTTTGTAATTTCATATCTTAAATCTTTTCACATGCTAATTTAAGGATAATGTCCTGTTCATAAATTTTTGTGAAGTAATTTTAAAGTCATCACGCCATAAGTTTAGACGTCGGCCAGGTAATGTCTTGGGAGGTTGCAGTTTCAAAATTAGAGGCAAAGCTTAAGTAAAAACTTAAGAACTATGTAAATTTTAATCCTCTAGAAGTAATTATGATAATGCCTTCTGAAGTTTTGACGTAACCGCGACGCCAAGCTATGCGATTCGTTCCGTCCTAAAGTAGATCATTAAATAAAAGAAAATCTCAGGTAAAATAAAATGCAAAAGTATATTTTAATTGGGTAATACTAATGGTAATTGCTTTTTTATATAAAGTGGCATCTAGCTGCAGCTAAATTCTCATTTATAATAAAGTAGAAGTCCTCAGAAAGAACGAGAACATTGCGGGTATTGGACCTTATGTGCCTATAAACATCATATAAACCACTTTGTAGTATCGTGTGTACATAGCGTTTATCGACCTTCCTTTTGTAAAAGAAGGGCTTAGTTCATACTTATAATCCTCTGAGTATGGTTTACTTACTTTAGGGTGTAATGCAATATTATAAAAATAGAGCACTTAAAACAGAGTTAGTGTAATAAGAACTTGCATATATGACTTCAACATACTGCTACAAATAAATGTGCTAAATCAGTCCAAATATATCTTGTATATAAACAATTAATTGCAAAATAATAATATATTTATTTGTACATTCTGTTCATCAATGGACTTTGATATTTGCACCAAGTGATACAAATACAAAAGTATGTTGGTCTGGCTCTGTTATTTAATAAAAAAACTTAACAACTCTCGAGGAATAAGTCACTCAAGAGTTATTTTTATTAGGTCAGAAATCGTATGCAACAGGGAAAAAAAGAGAACAATTAAAATTTGAAGCTGTGCAGCATTTACCTCAGTGTAGTAAGTTGTAATGAGTTGATATGTTTGACATTTAGTTTTTGTTTCTTATTAATGTTATTGATTTGTGATTTTTAACCCGCATTGTGAAATTTATATATTTAATTCCAATCTTGTTCACTTTTTATATACATATGGGTCATTCCATGTCAAATCGACCACTTTAAAACCCGACCCCTTTCGATTTGGCTGAAAGTTTTTTATCTGTTTCTACCCTATCAAAAACGGTTCTTAGAATTTTTTCAAACTTTTACACCTAACCCAAAAAAAGATGAATTTTTTAAAAAAATCGGCTCTTTTTATTTCAAATAACCATAACTTTTCCAATAATTGACCTATCGGGACTTTTTTTCAAAATTTTTGTTTTTAAATGTACTTTTCAGAAAAAAATACAAAAAAAAATCAGGTTAAATTATATGAAACCATTTTTTTTTGGAAAAACCGCTATTTTTTTCAAAGTCCGACGTTTTTATTATTTGTTTTCTTTTTTCCAAAAAAAACTGATTGATCCCGAAAATAATCACGCCAATCCCAGAGTGGGCCGAATTTTGTTTTTATTTTTTTCTTTAAGTGAAAAAAATTGGTATTTTTTTTAATGTTCAACTCCTTTACTGTCAAAACTTTATTTTTATAATAAAATAATTCTAATTTCTGATATTATGAATAACTGATTTCATAAAAGGAATTTCTGATACTGTTAGCAATCAATATTCATTATTTTTCCGACGGAGCGCCTCAACAATTCAGAAATTTTAAAAATTTTGTTAATTTGTACTACCATGCAACTGACTTTGGCATACCTGCCCAATGGCATTTATCGCGACTGTCCATGGAACCATGTGACGATATCGGTGGTACGATTAAACGACACGCAGCGCGAGCAAGCCTTTAATTAGCAGTCGACAAGCAAATAACCACCTCTTACGAATTATATGCTTCGGCTTCTGCACCGGAAAACCTTCCGAATATAGAGGTGAAATTTTCATCAGAAGAGGATTATAATCAAGCTGTCAACAACTTGAGTGAACGATTTTCAAAAACGAAACAAATCATGCGAACTCAGCAACTACATTGTGTCATTCCATATACAAATGGGTATCTCTATGTTCGAAATTTTTCCAATTCTTCAGAATACGGAATACGTAAAATATTTAAACGCCAACGAAAATAAAAGAAATTACTTTTGAAATTAGTACAGAAAAATTAATTGTTTATCGTATTGATCAAAAGTCCTTATCAGAAATCCTTAAACTAAATTAGAAATTATGTATAAAATACCCTGATATTATTTAATTAGAATTATTTTATTATAAGAATAAAGTTTTGACAGTAAAGGAGTTGAATATTTAAAAAAATTACCAAAAACATTTTTTCCAATTAAAGAAATAGAAAAAAAGTCGGCCCACTCTGGGATTGGCGTGATTATTTTCAGAGTAAATCAGTTTTTTTTTTTGGAAACAAGAAAACAAAAAAATAAAAACGTCGGACTGAAAAAAATAACGGTTTTTCCAAAAAAAAACTGAAAAATTTCATATAATTTAACTTTATTTTAGTAGGACAATTCTGAAGTACATTTCTGAAGTACATTTTTGATGTACATTTAAAAACAAAAATTTAAAAAAAAAACGTCTTCATAGGTCAATTATTGGAAAAGTTATGGTTACTTGAAAAAAAAAGAACCGTTTTTTTGAAAAATTAATCTTTTTTTGAGTTGGGTCAAAAAATTGGAAACAATTCTGAGAACCGTTTTTGATAGGATAGAAACAGATAAAAAAACTTTCAGAAACCCATATATTTATATTCAACTTTGAACATATATTTCAAAACCAAAATACGAGTACATTGAACCCTCGAAATGCAAGTATCTCAAAAATCAAGAGAGACATGAAACAAGGGTAAACAATATTTTATATATGTAAAACTGAATGTTCATTAAGACTTTTAACTTATTTTAATCATAGCTTGTAACGGTATTTATTTTAAATCCCGTCACATTCTTATTTTTATGTCAATACTTGGTGAAATCACACCTCAACCAGTTGACCCCTAAATGAAACGAACGCACCTCGCAGAATGTTAAACGAACGCAACTAATAACTAATGCCGTTCTACGATATCAGTGGTGACCAGTTGACAGATATTCGATAATTTTTTGTGTTATTGGAAACTAATAAATACAGATCGATTGAAGGAGCGTCCCTTCTTCTTGACCTATCTTCTTAACTTAGCGGTTGTGATAAGCGAGACTTCAGTTTAGTCCACGTGTGGTAAGTGGAGCAATTCGTTAATTAAATTTGTTTATATCTTTGCAATCACTTTTGCATTTAAT
The DNA here is from genome assembly GCA_029963805.1 of Aromia moschata. Taxonomy (NCBI): domain Eukaryota; kingdom Metazoa; phylum Arthropoda; class Insecta; order Coleoptera; family Cerambycidae; genus Aromia; species Aromia moschata. The sequence goes on from JAPWTK010000463.1 coordinate 100,585, forward strand.
GTTTGCTGCTTAATTTATCTATTCTAATATTTCAGTTATCGTTGCTGAATGCGTATTTTTGCATTCCGTAAAGTATTTTTTTGGTTTATTAAGGAAAATAGCACGTGTGTCCAGGATAGGTTAGATTCACCTACTGGAATTTATCGATCGATTCCAGTGAGGAATCGAAATTATCGTTTTGTTAGAAAGCAGACCCTGTGGTTTCTGTATGTTTTAGGTATTCCCAGCTTGGGAGAAGATAGCGGTGTGGCAAATTAAATAGAGACCATACCAAACCTTTTCTGCAGTCGAAGGACGAGTTTTCGTGGTCGTTAACCAAATTTAATTTGACACTGTAAAAGCGGACGAACGAGCGTGGCAACCTGCACCTGCAAAATTTTGCTCGAGGTAAGTGAGTTTTAATTTTCTATTTAGTAGTAATAATTTGTTGAAACTCACGGACCTCGAGCAATTGCCGCTCGTTCAATTTGGTATCTACAGGTGCCCACAGCTGTCGCTGTTCGTCGCTGACGAAAGTGCTGATTTTTCTTTAGATTTTTCTTTAGTTTGCCGTACCGTGAAGCAGCAAGTGTTAAAAAAAAAAATAACTGTGTGTACTTTTCTTGAATTTTAATTGCTCTACTTATCTCAAACAGTGGCGTGGCTGAAACTTGAAGTCGAAGCTTAATTAGGGGTTTCGTTTTTGTTAACTTTTCATTTGGGTCATATTGTTGCAAAATTTAGATTAATTAATTTACCTGAGTCCTGGAATTTAGTAGTATTAATTATGCTTTGGTTTATATAACTTCAAATTAACAGATACCCACTGTTTGCGAACTCTCAGTAGAACAACACTGATTCTGTTTGTTTCACTTTTGTATGTAACAACTTCTGGACAAACGGCCATCAACCAGGGAACGAACACCTCGACCCGTGGCGTACAAGGAGGAGGAAAGTCTAACAGTCACCGCAGTACTGCTGGTAGCAACGCTCGGAACATCCTCTCTACCTCCGGAAGCCACTCTCCTCTGGGCTTACGTAAGACCGTTTCGTTGTACCCTGCCGGTCCAAGTAATATTGTAAAATCAGTGCTTCAAATTTTTAGTTAACCTAGTGGGTCAATTTAACAGATTGTATAATTTTTTATTTTAATATAGTTGTTATTGTTTTAATTTGGACTTTTATTCTTTCTAAGGGTATATCAAGAAAGTTTTCAAATCTTTGGTTATTTTATACTACATTTTGGTATTTTTATATAAAAATATCTGGCGCCCAAAGCTACAATCAAAGTTTTACATAACCAGGGGATCCTACCCCTTGACTGCTGTGCTGCCGGAGCTACGGTCAATAGCTCTCCTTTCAGCTTAGCCAATTGAGCGAAGGAAATGTGTTGCAAGCTCAACTGACAAAAATATAATATGATTCACTTGTAAGCCTTCTTGTAGCAATGCTAAATAAGTTTGAAATTCGCGGAGTAACTGTGGCGTGCGTATATGCAAGGGTGGCTTAGGGGGTATGGAAATGGGTTTAGGAAATGGTACAGCGACCAAATTCCCAGAATTTATTGACGAGCTCTTAATGTGTGCCGGGATGGAGTTTTTATCCGACAGCGTCCTTCTTATATAGATCCTGTATGTTTCTCAAGTTATCCTGTTTGTGAAGTTATCCTGTATGTTTCTGAAGTTGCCGTCAAAATCTTGCGAATTCAAATTTCGACATGGGTTTGCTTTTTGGGGTGTGGACGGTGAACCGTTTAAGTCACAACGTAGCGCCATCGGAGCATTCAAATCAACTCTATAGGCTACCGAAAATTAAAAACCGCAAGTCTCTTAAAGCAACTTAAATAGAACACAAATGGCGTTAACCCATTTCTGGCCAAGGGTAGAAAAAAATTAAAAAAACGCAATTTTTTTGAATTATTTATTGTAAATACAATATGTATAAACGATTTTAGTAAACATTTTCAAAAACGAACTGACTCTCTGAGAAAAATACTACGTTGCGTATACGCAACGTTGGCCAAATATATGAAGTTTACTTAAGATGTATGAAATATATTAAAACAATCAGAATGCAAATGAACATTATAGTCCACAGTACGTGGCCCTTTTTTTGGAATGATTAATAACGGGCTGATTTTTTCGTAAGTAGCTTCAGTTTGATGAGACGCCCACAATCTGTCAATGACAATTCTCAACAGTTGCATTTTACGAAGTGGTAAAGTGGAAAACGTGTCAACCGCATGATAATAAAAGTTTGATTAATAAGAATTAGTTTCCTAGTTGAATTCGAAGATATTCATACAAAATGCACGGAAAAACGTTTGTCCTACAAATTTGACAGTCTTGCGGAAGAGTCCTACTCCATCAACATGTTAAAACGAGCAGGTCGAAAAAATGATTAATAACCGACTGATTTTTTTACTGCTGCTTACTAAATAATTGTGTAATGCAATGGTAGTATCGTCCTAAAATCCAATGGCATAATTCCTTAGTCCTACGCTCGAAAGTTGTCGAGTTCATGAGGACATTTGTTTGATTTTTGTCCTACAGTTTGATAACTGTAGGACAATGATAGCAAATGAAAGTTTAGTAAGTCAGTTACCGAACTACAACATTGTCCTACACGAAAAGAAGCATATGTCGCTAGTCCTACAAAAATAATAAAAACAACATTATTACTTAAAGCGGGGGGTTTATTCCCTGTAAAAAAATTCAATTTTCATGATTTTTTTTGACGAAACGTTTAGTAAATTGATTTTGGTAATTAGTTATAATAAAGTAACATTTGAAGAGTTTTCTGTGAATTTTTTTATTTAAAAAATATGAAGAAATAAGTGATTGGCAGCAAATTTACGAGAACGTCAAAAAAAACTCGACTTTTTACGAAAAAATTTCCTTTTCGAATAAACGATTTGAATAAACCCTACCCCCCTTAAATTTTTTTTCATGATCTTTACGCAAAAAACACTCCATAATTATTTTTCACAACCAATTTCAAGACTTACGAAAAACATGTTACCTACTTGGTTATTTAATGGCCGTCGGGTACGCATTCGACTCTGAAATGTCAGCGAAAAACACTTGCTGACACAACTGACGCATGCGCAATAGCGGGGGCGGTTCTAAGCGCACATTGGCGGAACAGTCCGCGCGTCGTTCAAATGCACAAACTCTGCAGCAGAGTTTGTGCGTTTGAACGACGCGCGGACTGCTCCGCCAATGCGCGTGTCCGTGCCGTCTAGCAATACTGGTGCTGAATGCACGCTCAACCAAACTCGACTAGCTTGTCTTGTGTAACGGTAGTTCGCATGATTCAAATTTAGGCGGTAATTTTGAAATTACTATTTAGCGACTGTCATCAATAAAGTACAGTATTCTCATTATTTTCAATTAATTACATTAATACAATTAAAAAAAATTGTAATTAAAATAGTTACAAAACAATAATAGCATATCAACAAATAATTCAATTAGGTAAGTTGAAAAAAAAAATTTTTTTCATTTCAAATGAATTTTTCATCATTATTTGCCAATTTTTTTTGTAGGACGGAAGTACAGTTGTGTTCTACACTTCAATATCAATCGAAAAAAATAAAAATGAGGTTGTTATTAATCAAACAAATGTCCTCATGAACTCGACAACTTTCGAGCGTAGAACTAAGGAATTATTCCATTGGATTTGTAGGACGATACTACCATTGCATTACACAATTATTTAGTAAGCAGCAGTAAAAAAATCAGTCGGTTATTAATCATTTTTTTGACCTGCTCGTTTTAACATGTTGATGGAGTAGGACTCTTCCGCAAGACTGTCAAATTTGTAGGACAAACGTTTTTCCGTGTATTTTGTATGAATATCTTCGAATTCAACTAGGAAACTAATTGTTATTAATCAAACTTTTTATTATCATGCGGTTGACACGTTTTCCACTTTACCACTTCGTAAAATGCCATTGTTGAGAATTGTCATTGACAGATTGTGGGCGTCTCATCAAACTGAAGCTACTTACGAAAAATCAGCCCGTTTATTCCAAAAAAAGGGCCACGTACTGTGGACTATTACATTTTTTGCACATATAAATTGTCTGACTTGCACATTTTACATCGACGCCGAGTTTTTTCTGGGTGACACGTAATGGCATGTCCCACATTGTCAAAACGTACTTCAGTAGGTACATTGTCTCTTGATGGGCATCCTGCTACTGACATGTGAGTTGTAGCTACAGTTTCCTCACTCTTTAGCAAGCGTACTGCAACATAGGACTTAAAATCCAACTGTGACATACGGGAATTATTACAGAGCCGAAATAGCTTCCAACAGTTGGCCATTACACTATCGACCACATTTATGAACAGAGGCCACCACCACTTTTTACCTCGAATATTAGTACGATAATTTGCAACCGCGTTGTCGTGGAGATCGACTCCTCCCATATATTTATTATATTGGGAAATAACATCTGGCTGTGGGATTTGAATTTCCTTGTGATTTTTTTTCTGTCATACCTTTTAGCAATAGTCAAAGGAGAAAGTGAGAAATTATTGCTTGCCGCGGTTACAAAAGCGTTGTCATTCCATTTCATAAGTGTCAAATTTATAGATCTCTCACCGGCACTATTATAACAACGTCTACCTCTTTTAGTCAGTGATTTAGCGAATTCTAGAGGGCAATGGTTTGTTCTGTTTTCGTGAATAGTACCTGTCGCAAAAAAGTTCTTCAAGTGTAAAATTTTAAATAATTTATAGGGCGAAAAAAAATTATCAAAGAACACTCTGTAATTTGATTGTTCATCTGCTGCAGAAAGTAATTCAAAGATAACGTCTCCTTCTAAACCAACAGATGATTTTTGTTTCTCCTGCTTTCTATTGGCCCCTGCGTATGGAATAAAGCTAAAAAAGGTAGCCATCCGACGAATATAAGCACCATAACTTAAAACCAAAACGCACTGGCTTTCCCTTGATAAACATCTTGCAAGAGTGGCGACCAAAGTAGGGAACCATTTTTTCATCTATTGCAAGATTATGGCGAAATATTCCAAATTGTTTGTTTCGGATATTTACGGGATCAAATAATGGTCTCAGCTTTGCATATTTATCGTCTTTATCAAGAGTAACCATATAGTTAATTAGTGGGATGAGGTCAAATGTTTCCAAAAAAAAACTAATTTTCAGTTAGTCGACGTTTCGCAAAATTTATTTGCATCCTCAGGACTCTAAAATATGACAAACACGCAATGTAGATAATAACAAACGTAATACCACACAGATTAAAATAGGGAATCAGGATTACATGTTTCATATTTATACTTACAATTGAATAAGCTTTTTGCTGTCGTTTTTAAAAATAAATATGAATGAAACATTGATAAAACAATTGATATAACATAAAATAATAATAGAATACAACGTACTGTCACCCAGACGTGCATCGGCTATCTACCCGTACAATTCTAATTAGCTTAAAAACTACACATATAAATATAAGAAATAAATAAAAATGTCTAACTTCTTTAAAAAAGACACTAAAAATTGTAAAAATTGCTAAAATACTTTTATACAGGGTAGCATTAATAAAACTTACATTAAAAGCGTATGTATATAACATGTTTTTATTTTTAAAATATATATATATATATATATATATATATATATATATATATATATATATATATATATATATATATATATATATATATATATATATATATATATATATATATATATTGTTTTTATAATTAGGTATTTGTCATGCAAGTGTATCTTCTAAGTCTAGTATACAGAATTTATTATATTAAATTGAAATATGCCGTATTCAAATTGTCAATGTCAGTGCGTTTGTTCACTGAATCACTCTTTTTAATAGCAATCATTTCATGTAACAATCGTTTTTTGTAATTGTTTTGTTGTCCAATAATTTTGATTTCGTCAAACGAAAAATGATGTCCTATTTTGGTATGTGTCACCAGTGCTGTCTCGTTTACCTTGTTCTTTTGCAAATTGTTAGCACTAACATCATTTTTATGTTCATATATTCTTTTTTTTCAAAGAAATTTATTTTTAAAAACGACAGCAAAAAGCTTATTCAATTGTAAGTATAAATATGAAACATGTAATCCTGATTCCCTATTTTAATCTGTGTGGTATTACGTTTGTTATTATCTACATTGCGTGTTTGTCATATTTTAGAGTCCTGAGGATGCAAATAAATTTTGCGAAACGTCGACTAGCTGAAAATTAGTTTTTTTTTGGAAACATTTGACCTCATCCCACTAATTAACTATATGGTTATATGGAAACAGGTCACTAATCCTACATTTTTATCAAGAGTGTCATTATCACACAAATGAAAATGTTTTTATGTTCCTAAACCTGTCTCTACTCATTGATTCTTTGATAATATCGATGCTTTTGTCTTCGTCTCTACTCCAGTACATATCGGTTTGTGGTAGGATGTGATATCCTGACATTATCATAATTCCTAGAAATCTTTTTTAGATCAGTAATATTGAATTCAAAGTCTTGACGGTTTTTGTCCCTTGCATATTTTATAGAATAATTTACTATCATTGTCAATAGTTCTTCGTCAAAAAACATAAAAAAAAAGTTCTAATGGAGATTTTCCTTCCAATGTATCTTTCAGTTCTTGTAAATGTTCCGCTTCCTTTGATGTGGGTAAGTTGCTAAGGGTCAGTTCTTCTTTTTTGCCAAATAACTTCGTTATCAGTCCGAACTTTATTATGACTTTGTGAATGAGAAGTCAACTTTTTTCGTTTTACAGAAAGAGGTTCGTTGTCGGAATCACTATCAGAAACTATACTGTGGTTATGTTCAACCTCCAGCTCAAATGTGCCAGCTATTTCTTTATTTAGAGGGTCTTCATACATCATGTCATAATCTCTTCATAACCTCTTCATCGTGTAACTCATCAACATTAGGTGGTATAATATATATATAGCATTCACAATTCCTAGAATTATATACATCAATAAACATTCAAAGAAAAAAATACTGCCAGGCTTACCGCTATTATCATCTTCTATTTCCATTACAGCTTCTTCCAGTGCACCTTCTAGTTCTTTGCGTGTCAAGTACCGTCTTTCGGCCATTATTTATGACATTCACAAACCACACCAAAGCGTAACTCACAACTGAAAAATAACACGAAATGCTCGTTGTAATAAAATAGAGCCGTGAATTTTGGTAGGAGGTATAAGAATCCAATAGGTTACCTATATTCTACCAGGTGACACTGTTTGACCAATCGCATCCGATTCCTTTACAGCGCGCGATATCACGAGGTATCGATACTACGCACCCAAATATACCTACATAAATGTTATCTAAAATACTTACCACTTTTGGCCAATGTTGCGTATACGCAACGTTAAGTTTTTAGTTTGCTTTTGAGGGTTCATAACCTAGTTTTTGGGAATTTTATATTATATAAATCTTATGTAGATTATTAAGAAACAGATAATTCCAAAAAAAAGGGAATAGAAATTGATATACAATATTTTTCAAAAAAAAGGCTACCTTGCACATGTTTCATATTTAGGCAATGTTTAACATTAAAAAAAAATAACATGTGTTAGATTTTTAACCTAAAAAGAAAATAGTTTGTACTTATTGATGCTTCTAAAAACTGCATTTAATTTAAACTCTCCAATTTGATCATATGTTTTTATAGAAAAAAATTGTAAATGTTGCGTTGCGTATACGCAACGTTGGCCGAAAATGGGTTAATATAAAAAATGTTATGGTAATTTTGGCGAGCAGTTTATTTATGATGGGCGTCCTATACATTAATTAATTTATGTTTATTATTATCTACTCTAAAAATCTCTTGAAGGCAATGCAACGAGAATATGAATTTGCGAAAAAAGTAGTTTTCATTTATCATTTTCACTCGTATTTTCAGGCAAATATTTCGTTTGAGAACATAGTAAATACACAGCTCGAACCGTCTCCCCGTACACTATCGTTAATTAAATTCGCTATCGGCTGCAAAACACGCCGGAATCAAACATGGATTTGCCTAAAGCCGCCCGCCAGCTGAATTCGATAATTCCCGCGTCTTAAGTGATATAAAAACGTAACGGTGAAATAATTTGTCCACGGTCGGCGCCCAATGAAATCCTCGATTGTGTCGCCTTAATCCAGGGCCGTTCCGCCAGGTTCAGTGCGGTGTGATTAATGACGCTTGTAGGGCTTAACTTCCAATGCTCGCAAATCCTCTTACGGGCTTGATATTTTCAACTACATTTTACACTGCAACGGCCCAAGAATTTCGGGAATAGGTAAATATCAGAATATAAAAAGTAAGCAGTCTCCAAACGTATAATAATAGTCACCCTATAATTACTCCGAAGAGTAACCCCTTAGGGTCCTCTCAGGGACCTGTGCGGGAAGGAGTGGCTATTATTATTATTTGCCATGGCGCACTGGGAGCGACTTAAGATTATTTCGTTAACGCATTTGCTTTACAGTTCTGAGGAAACCCAGAAAACTCAGAACATTACCAAATCTAGGGCATGTGCGGTTGGATTGGCATCTATGCATCCACACCTATACACTAGTGTATTAGTGGTTGCATATCAAGCCCTGACGGAGAAAGCGAGACAATTAAAAATCACTACCCCGGCCGGGACTTGAACAACGCGCACAGAGGTATCGCGACTGGAAAGACGGCGCTTTAACCCACTCGGCTACCCGTGCCCCGTTATCCAGGTAAAAAGAGGGAGAGTTGGGCAGCCGCGCGTTGTGGGAATAATCATTTAAGGAATTTTTATTTTGCAAGTTATGGGATACAATTATATAGGTATATTCTTATCACAAAACCAAGTTATCAGAGGTATGCTGTTTTTATCGTTAATTGTAACTTCTAAACTATTTTCAAACAACATTATATCTTAACAGTACCATCATTAGCGATTTTAGAATGAGGTCTATATATTCTTATTAATAAAAAATAAATTCTTCTATAATCATGAGGTCTGGTATACAGAAAGTGCATGTTATTGGTCCATTTTTTATCGATGCCAACTTAACCGAAGCAAAATATTTGGATATGCTTCAGCAACAAATTTTTCTTGGTATTTATGAATTATTAGGTGACAGGTTTAGTGAAATTTGGTTTCAGCACGATGGTTGTCCTGCGCATAATACTGTTGAGGTTCAGCAATAGTTGGAGGAAATATTAAATATTAATATTATATTATATAGAGACATCAAAAAAAAACGTCATCAAAGTTGGCCAAGAAAAAAAGATGTATTTCTATTATTATTCGAATTTATAACCTAATTTACTTGTCAAAACTGTCACATCATATGACAGCTATTGTTTATAAATTGTGACAGTCACTTGTCAAAAACTTTGACATAACCGAAAAGTTTAGACATGACCGCTATTTCTATCTCTCGTTCATAGCCAGAGTTGATGACGTTTTTTTTGGATGTCTCCATATTATATAAGGGTTATTTCTGGACATGGTGATATCCTCTGGCTAGTCCGGTCGCCAGATGTTTCACCTTGTGACTTCTTTTGTAGGGCTACTTAAAATAAAAAATATATGCTTTTAAAGAAGTATAGGAGAATATAAGAATATAGAGAAGAAAATAGGCAAACTAGTTTACAGGATCTTTGATTAAATATTGAAAGTGTTCGCCAGAAAGTGTATAATCGCTTAGGGTATTGGTTGGCTCAACAAGGAAACCTATTTGAACATTTATTACATTAAAAATTGTTTAATGTAATAAATGTTACTTATGTATATTAGAACTGATATTTTAGTGCATTTTAAAGAATAATGTCTTATGTTCAGAATTACTCTTTTAGTTTCCAAATTAGAAAGCCTTTCTATGAAATAGACCAATACATTACGAGATTATTTCGAAAATCGCTCGGACCTTTAAAAGATAAGTATGAATTGCCATTTTTTGATATGGTTCTTGAAGTAACGTAAATAATTATGTAGGTTACATAAGAAGTTTTCCGGAAAATCGATTTTAAAGTTAAGTGGTTATACTACCCAGCAGTTTTTTTTCCATTTTTTTTTCTGGATTTATAAACTATCTAAGAATGATATTCAAAAATAATTTTGGGGAGGCAAGGTTTTAAAAAAAAATTACAGCTTATTTTCCGAATACTTCTCAGCGGTCCAGAACGTTTGAAAAAAGCCGCTCTGCTTATGAAATATATATACATACCGTTATTCAATCTTAGGAAAGCTAATAGGATGCTACAATAGCCGTATTCTTTATATGACTAAATACGTTTTCAAAATTTAAACGCGTTTTTCTCGAAACTGTGTTTTTCAAATTGGGGTACAACATAGCTAGCTCAGTTTTTATCCGATAGACTTGAAATTGTGAATTTTCAAAAAAAAATTAAAAGCTTTGGTAATTCCAAAGAAAAACCAATGTAGATTAAGAAAAAAAAATGTTTTTTTTTTTGTTTCTAAGTGGTGTACCAAGCCTGCTACAGTGTCCGCCGATTTACTCCTCCAGAAAAATTTTGTTTCATGTTACCTGAAGCTAAGACGCCATTTTGTAACTTTAATGAAAGTAAAAAAAATACTTTTCTATATATTAATACCCATAGAATCAAGTGTCAAAATTTCATTTTAATCCATTACAGAAGTATCGAAAAAAATTCTCTCAAAAAGCTTCATTTTTCATTGCACCTGGGTAGTATAACCCCTTAAGAAGTTAAATTTTACTAGAAAATAAAGAAAATTCATACTGTGCACCTGGCATCCTGACAACGCGCAAGATACTCAAAACAATTTTGTTTTTTACTTATTTACAAATATTATGTATACCTATGCATCGGCGTTTTGAAATTATCAGTTGTATGCTTCATTTCCAAATCAACTCCGTATTTCTGTGTGAACTTGTAATCACTAGCGCCTTCGCCATATTTAAGAATATCAAAATACTCGTAAATTGCAAATCAAGATGTCAACAGGTTCATAGGATGAAAATTGACATTTTTCATTTTTCTTAACTTTCTCTCATTTGTGGTAAATGTTTGTAAAATAAAATGCAAATGTAATGTTGATTTACGTTTTCATATCGATTTTCTTAAAAATTTCGTTATGTGATGTACATCAATATTTACGTTACTGTATGTGAAAACCAAGTTATCTTTCCAGTTGCGTCATAAAAAGTAAGGGTTCTTATATAAAAATCGATGCCGTCATAGCCATTTTGACAAGTAGTCAAAAAAATTCCAGAACCTTGTCAATGTGTAGAAATTCATATATAACCTTTTAACGTATCCGAGAGATTTTTTCTGAAAAAAAATCGGCAACTGTTTTATCCATTTTATCCCCTACTTTACACAAACACTGTAAAAAAACTGGAACTGTAACTTTAAGAATGTTTTAAGAGATTATTTAAACTACGAGTATTTTTAACAGATAGTTTTCTACAAAATTGAAGGCCACTTCAATCAAAAAATCAAAATCATCAAAAAAAAACGTCATCAAAGTTGGCCGAGAAAAAAAACGTATTTCTATTCTTGATCGAATTTATAACCTTATTTACTTGTCAAGACTGTCACATCATATGACAGCACAACCGTTTCCCCTACCATAAAATTTACATATGAAGTGGAACACAATGAACAGCTACCATTTTTAGATGTATTAGTTATTAGAAATAGTGAAAATAAGTTAGAGTTTGATGTATATAGGAAAGAAACCACGACTCTTAGATATATTCCTAACAATTCACATCACCCTTTTCAACATAAAGTGGCAAGTTTTAATTTTCTAATTCACCGTTTGTTAAATTTCCCCCTCAGTAAATAGAGGTTTGAACATGAGAAACAATTAATTAAGAATATAGCTAAGAACAACGGTTACTCAGTCCATTTAACAGATAAGTTAATAAGGAAGCATAAATTTAAGAGAACCCTGTACAATTTCACGACTTTTCGTAGAGGTACTGACAATTCGAAATTTGCTTCGTTACCATATGAACCTAAATTCACTCGCGGACTAGATAAAAAAAATTAAAAATATTGATATCAATTTGGTTTATAATTCTAAAAATAAACTACATACGCTTTTGGGTAACCCCAAAGACAAAATCGACAACAACGAAAAGTCAGGAATATACGAAATAAGTTGTAAAGATTGTGATCAAAAGTATATTGGGCAAACAAAAAGATCTATTTTGATTAGATTTAAAGAACACATGGCTCATTTGAAATATGGCAGAACTGAAAAATCTTGTGTTGCCCAACACGCTTTTGACAACAACCATAGGATATCCTCTAGACAACATACACTATGTTGTCTAGAGGAAAAATAGTAATAAACAAAGAGGCGTAAAAAACACATTAAAGGACGATTTTTGACATCAGATACATGTGCCGTGCCGACAAGTACATTAACTCCCCCATCTCCCATTCGCGCTAAATATTCCGCACCTACTTCGAGCAATTGCCTTCAGTGCACTTCTTATATTTTGTCGACAATTTTGTGATTTATGAAACACGATTAAAATTAAACTGTCAAAAGCAGGATGCTTGATTAAAATGCTTAAACACCTTCAGGATTTATTAAATATCTGTTGTAGCTCTTATATTGTTTCACAGAGATATTCTGAAACTTTGGAGGTGTTATAAGTTGTAACAGACATCTAGGAACCTGACGACCTGTTTTTTATAGGTCTTCTTAGGAAGTCCTTTTTATAACTTTATAACGAGACTTCACAGCCTCGATTCATCTTGTTCGAACTCCACATTGACCAAGAACATGAAATGGAAACAATGTTATAAGCACATCTCTTTCTACTGCTACTACAGAATTTGCATAAAACTTACGTGAAATCATCCTATTATAAACGTTCAGATCATTATTTGCCTTTTTTTAACAGTTTATAATTTTGTATCTATTTTCAATGGGCTCATAAAAGGTACCGATTTATTATTATAAGATTTCAAAGACGTCTTGAGATGGTAAAGCCAAGAGCAGGAAAACTTGGAATTAATCTTTTAGCAGCACCTTATTGGTGCGGAAGAAATGTGTGCCTCTGGTTAGTGAAGTAGTAACAGCTATCACATTATTGAGTCAAACGGGCTAAGGGCCAACTAAGAAACGTGATATTATCTACTTATCACGGCCCACGTGTTAACCGCCATATTTCCAAAGCTTAGTCACCAAAATTACTATACCTTCGAAAGCCGGAAAGGCAACACGCTTTTTCTCTTTCGTATACTTTCGCTCGTATTGATAACGTCCAGGCAAGAGTTATTTTGTATGCTAATTTAAAAAAACTAGAAATTTCATTATCAAAATTCGTGTTCGCAAATTTAAAAGTTCGTATTTCGCTGTGATGAAAATATCAAAAACCCAGTGGGCATTATTTTCTTAGTAGAAGGAAAAAAAAGTTTTAAGTTCTACACTTCGTTTAAAAAAAAAATACACATACCGATTGTACACGTTGTGTAATATTAAAGAAGAAAACTTTGTTTGTGAACTGATGCACTGTTAAGTGTTTTTCAAATAAAACTATTCGGTGTTTAAATTTTCGTGTGAATATTATTTTCAATTATCTCCAAGAAGCAATCCAGTTCGAAAATGTTCTTCTGTAGCCCCTTAGAGTAATAATTACACAGATTTACAAAAAAAAGTTGTCTGGATCTGGGGTCAGACTATACTTTTCTCAAAATATCATATGTGGGATCTTAAAGTACAAATCTTCACCTTTAAAATGCCATTGAGTTTGATCAAATATCTTTTTTTTTCCGCCGATATATCGAATTTTGAAAATTGTCTGTTCATATACAATATACATATATTATCTTTCCAATATATGTATTTAGTGGAGTAGGGAAACCTTATGGTCATTATTTAAATTGCGAAAAAAAGAAGATATTTGAGCAAACTCAACGGCATTTTAAAGACGAAGATTTGTACTTTAAAATCTCACACATGATTTTTTGAGAAAAAATTCTCGAAGCAACATAACCTCAAATATGTCTGAAAAATGTCTCAAAACTGAACTGAACTGAAACTATGTTTTTGCACTTTTAGGTTATGATATCTCAACGTGGATAGGTGGCGTGGAAGTGGCATGTATTATCAAGTGATTTTTTTATTTTTGTTTACTTAATGTTCTTGTTTAAACTTTCTTAAAAATCAAGATTTTAGGCTTTGACAAAAAAGGCATGTGCCTGTTACTCTTTTTATGTATACGATATCTGTAGAACGTGTTTCTGTTTTAGGCAATAGAAATGACTCTTCAGACGTGTCTCATAAAGAAAATTGCTCTATCTGCGAAGCAGTCTTGAAGCCGTGCCAGCTAAAAGGCTGTTCCCACTCGAAACGTTAAATCAAGGCTCTCCGAAGGGTCGTTTTCCCGCTCTCATTATTTATTCCCCTGCTAAGTGAGGAGAATCGAAGAGAGACTGCGATACATCCAAATGACTAGTTGTTGGAACACGTAAAGTGTACGGGATTGGGACCCGGCACAAAATAATTCGTTGTGTCTGCTCGTCCGCTGAAGAACTCATTTTATAGTTATGCATCCGACAAATACTTATCCGCGATATTTCCGTCAATATTAATTGTTGTTCCTTAACCTTTGGAGGACGGGAAATCCAGTAAACTGGCTCAAAAAAGGGTTCCTCATATTTGTTTAAATATCATTATTTTGTGGTTTTAGGGTCGCCAATTACTAATCTGAAGTCAGATTTTAAAAATTCAAAATGGCGGATCTAATATGGCGGACAAATCCTATATGGGAGACAAATATTTTAAATTTGCTAGAATTTGGACTGAAAACCATATACGTTGTTTTTGAGGTCGCTGATTACGAATCTGAAATTAGACTTTAAAAATTCAATATGGCGGATCCAATATTGGGGGAAAAAATCTTATATTTGTCCGAAATCGGAGTTAGAACTGTACATATGAGTTTTTGAGATCGCTGATTAGAAACGGAGCTTTTATTTAAAAAATTCGAGATGGTGGACCCAATATGGCGACGAAAAGTTTTTAATTCAATCAATCGTGGAATAAAATCCCAATCCATTTGCATCATTGATTACAATTTGGGGGTTGCTAGTGACAAATATGATATCAGAATTTTGGAAATCAGCTCCAACTGATTCAGTTGGATAGATTAAAATTAGATTAAAACGGGTGCAATCAAGATACCAGTTGTTAAAAAGAATATATATGAGCTATTTACTTGGAAAGAGCATTGTTTTCATTCTGTTGCCGAATTAAGAAATGTCGATATAATATGTCAAAATCTATTTAGAATTTAACGATAAGGTATGATGTCTTCCTGTTTTAAGGGTATACCTGTTCCAAATACATGTTCCCATAATACCTGTTTTGAGACCAGTAAGATTCTAATATTTCATCAGATTAAAGGTAAAATTAATTAAGTAACACAAAATCAGCTGTAACGAAACTGCTAAAGAAAAACGAGACGAAAAAAGTAGCAAATGCTCTGTAAAATATCATACGCTAGTTAAAAAGTAATATTACTTTTTGTATTAAACATTTTATGCGTAAGTACTTTTAACTTTCATTTTTCGTGACCACTGATGTTATCACACCTAAATACCACCCGTCGTGTAATAGTTAGGCCCATAAGACGTTTATTCGAATATTCACTATTGTACTATGATCACTATGCAATAATAGTGACCTTAGTCCGACTCTGTTTCGACTCGCCTGAACTTTAAATGTACGTAGTATCAGAGAGCCGTTCTGTCTTGTTTCGTTGTTGTCACATCAACATAAGTAGTAGAGCTGGGCGGTTCCTGTGACACTTTGATGGCATGTCCATCCGGAGCGACCATCCAGTAGGGGGGGTTCCGTGAAGGTCATGCAAGAAGTGTCACGAGGGTGTGCCGAAGAAGTGTATGTCAATGTCCAGAGGGTGTAAAAGACATATATGTGATTGATCGACAATGACCAGAGGCTGCTGAAGAAGTAAATGAATGGCGTGTAAGCTCGGTGTAAGTGTGAGCTTTAGGAGCTTAATCTAAGCTTTGTGTGTGGTGTTACTTACTTGTACAAGAAGAAGTGGTTGTCAATGACCAGAGGGTGTACAAGAAGTGTTAGACAATGACCAGAGGCTGCTGAAGAATGACGTCATAGCTCGTGTTTTTTTCACCTGCACATTTTTTTTACCTGTCACATGACCACCTAAGCTTTTTTTACCTGTCATGAGGATTTTCACCTGCATATTTTTTTACCTGTCAACAGGTCACCGGAGTATTTTTTACCTGTCCCGACTTTTTATGAGGCATGCTTATCTCTGACGTGTTAACCTTTGACATTGCTGATATACTCATTTTGTTAATTAAATAAATAAATGTAAAGAAATAATATATGTATATATTTTATTTAATGCTTTTGTACATCAATTTCATTTCTTATAAATTCCTTCATACATGAGTCACATACAGTGTTTGGCATGTCCGTTTCGCCTCCACAATTTCCACATTTATATTTTACAGGTACAGGCATCTTGAATTTATATTTACTGTCTTTTTATCTGTATGGTATGGATGCTTTTCAATTAATAACACGAATTTAATAAGTGGGTTTTATTTAAGTTAAGACATGTTCATCTTTGACCTTGCTGATATAATTGTTGATAAACATATATATTATAAATATTCCTATTGGATATTTAATATAAATATTCCTATTGGATATTTTAAAATTGTATCACAGCTGTTTAAAGTAATATTAGCAGTTTAAAATTGTTTTGCTGTAGTTACGTTGAAAAAGATAACAGTAAACTATATTACACGCAACAGAGTCTGAAAATAAAATTGGCTTATCTTAATTGATCGTACATCAATGCATTTTTATAAATATAGGATTTTTATGAAGACCTATTGTGCAGAGTTATAATCAGATCTGGCAACGTTGCTCTCTAGATTTCGACGAATAGGGGGGGGGGAGGGCTGGGTTGTTGTACGTAAGTAAATTCGTCTTTCATCAAACTTTCATATAAAAATATAACATTTAATATGAAGTATTTAAATCCACCTATGTACGCAGTATTGTTAGTCTTACCGTATAATCCATTCTTCAAAATCTTGTATCTCTTTCTTCGGCGGTTGCCTAGCCTCGTCCACCACGGTTCTCGATTGCTTCCCTCCTCGGTTCTTAATCTGAATTTGACGCGGAGGCCTTAATCAACGACTGCAGCGGCGGCGGCGCGCTGCCCCGCAATATCTTTTCTTTCTTTATGCGCACTTAAAGTTAATGAGTTAGAATGGAATAGATTCCGGCCGTCGTAAAACGGTTATAGGAAAATACTTAGGGGGGCGAGGATCTTATCCGCTTATCCGGATTACGGGGGCCGATAAGTAAATTTCTCGTCGCGAAATCGCCTCAGCTTAATATTTATATGCTCGGTCGCTTAAATTTAATTACACCGTTCTGGAAAACACGCTCACTTGAACGAAACTACGTGTTCACCACATTTTTTAGGGCGCTGAATGTGAATTTCAAGTCAAAAAGTCTCCCACACGCACAGTTTGTAAGATACGAGAGTGGTGGGTCACATTTCCCATTCCGTTTTTCCCAATTGCCATATTTCCCAATAATTCTTTTTCCCAAAAAACTTTATTTCCCAGTAATTCTTTTTCCCAAATGCTCTATTTTCCAATGACACCTTTTACCAATTGCTTTATTTTCTTTATTTGCGGTTTTCCAGCGTTTTTCCCAGACCAACTGGATCTGTCCGAATCTGTCCGAAGGTTGGCACAATCGCTTTCATGTTGTTGGGGGCCGAAGTTATCCCAGCATATATGCCTTCTTGTCTGAGCTACAAGAGGAGCAAGCCGACACAGAAAGAATGTTGCGAGAGCTAGAGTTGGGTCAAACTATTAGAGACCTCAATCGGTCTACAGACAATGGATTGACGAGAGGATTTTTTAATATAGTGTCAAAATATGATGACTATAAGGAGGAAAACAAAAATATTGCACTACCTCAAGGCCATCGGATAGAATATATATTTCTAACTCGCGAAGTTTTGTAGAACAGCACCGTGTAGAAAATTGTAAAAAAAATTTTCTTGTCATTGTCATTGGAAAAATTAGTCATTGGGGAAAACTCTCTTTGGGTAAAATAGTCCTTGGGAATTTCGTCTTAGGAAATATGGATGGAAAATGTGTACCCCATTCGATACGAGGTGTGTGAATTAAGTAATGAGACTGGCAACGTAGCGCCCGATCTAACAACACTGCGGAGACGGGACTTGGAAGGGCGATAGGTTAACATGTATGTAATGAACCTTCAGTACAAGTTTTAACTTGTTAGAGTAATTTGTATGTTCTTTTTGACTGTTTTCGTAAACCGGTTTTTTCTATTGCGTTTAAATAAATGAGTGACATGTTTTTGCTTCAGACTTGGACACAGCGCAACGGATACTTTTGCAAAACATCAAGCATGGAATGGCTCACTTCATGCTCTCCAATGCACAAAAAAAAAAACAAGAATTAGCAAGTCGAAGATCAAATGCATGATGATTTCTTTTTTGATAGCCACAAGGAATTGTCCACAAAGAATTTGTGCCCTGGCCATGCCAAACAGTAAATAAACACTTTTACTCTGTTTAAAAGTTCTTGAAAACCTTCGAAAAAGGGTCATGCGTGTGAGACCAAACATCAAGAACAACTGGATGTTTCATCACGACAATGCGCCTTGTCACACAGCCATTTCAGTAAACGAGTTTTTAGCCAGTAAAAACATTCCTATGGCTCCTTAGCCTCCTTATTCGCCTGACTTAAGTCCTTCTGACTTTCTTCTCTTCCTGAGATTGAAAAGTCACCTCAAGTTACATCATTTTGGGATCATAGAAAACATTCAAACGGTTGTAAGCGACCAGCTGAGGACTATTCCAGTATATGAGTTCCAGCACTGCTATGAGGAATGGAAGCGCTGTGTGGCTACCCAAGGAAGCTATTTTGAAGGAGCCAATACTGAATTGTAATTTCTAATCTAATAAAAAAATTTTAAAAATCAGTCTCATTACTTAATTCACACCTCGTATGTAAGTAAATATGGTGCAAAATTAGGAATTATAGCCAAAAACGGGGCAATTAGAAATTTACTACTTCCACACCTATTTTTTTGTTGCATATTTTAATTGAATCACTTATTTCAGAAACAACCTGTCACTTTTTGAGAGTTTTCAGGAGGAAGAAAACGTTTTCTAAGTATACCTGAACATTTCGGCTAATACTGTAGCTTGAGGTTGACAGTTTACTACTAAAGTAAGAATTTATCACAAACAAAAGCACTATAAGTAATATTTACGAAGCTTATCTAAAAATCAAAAAATAGACGTCGGTTGTTTCTGAAATTAAACATAAATTTTAAAATAAAACTGTTTATTATCAAACTATTTTTTTATGGTATTATTAAAATATAGCTGCATTTGTGGCTTTCTTGGATTTTGTTTTGATTTTTGATATATCAATAATATTTTCATAAAATGGTTTGAATGGTTCCTCCACACATTTAGGTAAGCAGAGTTTTCAGAGTTTTCAGAGTTTTCAGAGCTTTTTGGCCTGTAATATTGGCAGTGTGCCCTTATAGCATTTTGAATTGGCATTTGAACTGGGAAATTCTTTGTAGTATAGTATTATTATATAGTGTTGTAAATTTCTAGCTAGTATATTTCTGTTTAATATACTATAAGGTTAATAAAAATATGGACGTTTTCCACGAAACACCGAAGTACTAGGTATACTTTAAACGCGTTTCGTCAACTATATTGGCATCTTCTTGGAGAAGATTAAAACTAAATTTTAACCTACACACTTGCACTATTGATCTTTAATTTGTCGCCACGGTTCACTGAACCGTAACATCTGTCTGTGTTTATCAGAGCAAACAGACTGGTGGGTATTGGACCATTGTCCTTATTCATACTACTGTTACATTTGTTACTGTCACATTGTCCTTATTCATGTCGCGAAGACTACGTTCGGAATAACATTCTACGCACGGATAGTGGCGTGGGTATACAGGGGGCAAAAAATATGCGCAAAAAAGTACAGTTTATGCTTTAATTATCATAGTGTTGTATAATGTCGGCTGTGCGTGACAGCATACTTTCCCAGACCTTAGTAATGATGCTTGTTTTTCAGGCTTGTTTTATTTACGTGCATGTCTTTTCAAATAACGGAATTATCACCTGTTAACGTCACTCCGGGAAAATCGATATACACAATTACACCGAATCAAGAGAGCAGCGACCTCACGAAATATTTCACGAAACCGTAATGTCAACAACCACGTAGCGGTTTTGCAATATCACGAGTGCGCTCTTCTTTTTGTCTACGGGATCGGTCGTGTAAAGTTGCTTAATTGTCAGCGGATTGTTTAAAACCGTAACCTAATTTCGGTGTAGCACAGGCAGCTAATTGACTTTATAATAACGTTGGAAGCGGCATAGGAGTTAAACAAAGCTTTGTGAGCACTGTATAATATGCGACGTACTCGATAAATACACTCATGGGGGCGGCATTGGACTCCGGAGGATGCTCCAATCGCATCCCGATGCTCACCTTAACTTTTACTACCCCTTTAAGTTGATAAATTATATTTGGCGCCTCCCTCTGAATAATAATTTTACGGCACGATAGAATAGATTACAACTGTTTTACGAGGTGACTGTCTATTGATCGGACTTGGGTGTTTGCGTAAAATTCAATTGGATGAAAAATTGTAATGCACTGATTTTATTGCTAGTGTCAACTTTTGAGGATAAAACAATGATTACTTGTCATGATTTTCTGATTTGCGGTCATTTATGCAGGCAGTTCAGTTCAGTATTTCAAGTATTTATACTGTGCTGCTTTCGCATCTACATAGCGAGTAGAATTACTATAACTCATGATTTTATATGCAGTATAGAATCCAATTGAGGAGCTTGCGTTCAAAACCGGCTATATCCATATTTGACCGAAAATTATTTTTTGTACTATCTCATAACTGCTCATAGAGCTCTATCGATTCCCGCAATCATTTTAGTCCAAAACCAACTATTTCTGTATTAAAATTCCACTTAAAAGTGATGGTTTGAAGCATAACCGGCTATATCCCAATTTTGAAGCAAAACTGGCTATATTCAATGATACGTTTTAAAACGTATGTTATATGTGAAACTATTGGGACATGACTGGCTATACAATATTAAGGATCTAGAAAAAAAAAAAAAAAAAAAAAATTAAAGGAATTTCGGATGCCAAGAGAATTACTATTAAGAAAAAAACACATAAAAAACAAACAGCAGGCCCAAATAACAGTGTCTTTACACAAATACTACAGAAATAATAAACAGTTTCATGTAGCTCAAACTCTAATAAAAAAGGGAAAACACCGTGAATGTATGGAGTTAAAACATGTCGAATTTAGAAACCGTATACCGGAAAAAAAAGAAGTCGAGTCTATCTCATCTAATGAAAGAACATTTCGGAAAGAATTGGGAATCCCGTGTTGACCTTGAATGGTACAAGAAACTTTTGTTTCAAACAGAAGAAGCAGCTGCAGAGGAAAGCGGACCTGGTGCTTCAGAAGATGATGGTATAGGATGTGATTGCCTTCATGAAGAAACCGCAGTAAAAATTTAATAAAAACATCAGTTTTTAAATTTTATATGTTTCATAACCTTAGAAGTTAGGATATTTGTTTTGTTTTTTTATTATTATTATTATCATTAATAATGTAATATCAGTTTTAAGTTTTGCTTATTAGATTGTAAAGCATATTTTGTTTTTTAATTAGCTTTATCCGGGGTTTTCATTTCTTTTAATAGGATTTCGAAGAAAACCCGACTATATCCAAAGCTTTTTTCAAAATTTTGAGGAAACTATAGGGTATAAGTTAATTTCTCTTAATCAAGCCAAATCAGTATACTGGATAGAGGAGGTGTGTTTTTGTTTCTTTTTTTCTAACTTTAAGGGTCATGAAATGAGAAGTTTTTGCCTTCTCCTTAAAAAAAAATCAAAAATGGATATAGCCGGTTTTGCACGCAAGTCTCCTCAATTGAATCCATTTTTCATGGATTCTTTTATGTTCTGATACATCGAGATTTTGAGTTTAAGCGAACAGTCTGTTGGACTGCCAGTCTGTATATCCGCCTGTTAACCTTTTGTGAATACTCGATAACTCGACTACGCTTTGAGATATCACTTTAAAATTGAAACATTGTACTATGACGAGATCTGGAGCCGATTATTTCGATTTGAATCATTTATGGTGTTGGCTTTATCGATAGATAGATTTGCAAACAATGTAAAGTATGTATCTCAAATTGTAGGAACAAATGCGACGATAGTCGTCACATAAATAGTGTGATGGATAGAAATAGAAAAAAGGTATGCCCTTGAGAAATCAGTTTCCCAAGATGTTTCAGAGATGCCGTTACCAGGTCACAAAACGTTACGTAACTATCTACTGTACGCAGTGAGCTTAGTCTTAAGTGGATTGTGTGCCTTAAAAATACACGGCTGTGGTTATGCATCGACGAGACATTTCCAGCGAATAAAATCTGTTGTTTTACAATTAAATCCTGCTGAATTTGCAGCTAATAAGGACAGTCAGACAAAAGAGCGACCCCAAAAATAAGCTATTTTTCGCCTGTTTGGCCACTTTCGAAATCTACCTTCAAGTATATGACAAACGATAGTTTATGATAAGACTTCAGAAATTTCAGGTTGAGGCTGCACTCGATTCCACTACAAACGAGACCACCCCCAACCACCTCCTAGCCTGGGTCAAGGTCAATTCAAGTTTAAGATGAGAACAATCTGTGTAATAATTCACATGTTCACAAAGAAGATAAGCTGGTATTACAGAATCGGAATCTAGGGGTTGATTTAAACGTATCACGTCAAAGTGAAGGTGAATCCAAGGTAGAATCGCGAAAAAACTCATAAGCAGGAGGAAATAAGGTATCTTCATGTTGTCAGAGTCGCTGAATCCGAATCCACTGTTTATTTAATCTCATCTGATCAATTCAAGATCAAATCTCAAAAAAAAAAAACGCATAAGCAGGCGGAAAATTCAGTAACTACAAGTTTAAGAGTTAAAACTAGGATGATGATTTCAGAAACTAAAGAATACCTTTTCGAACATACCAAGATAATCTTGAAAATAAGCACAATTTCGATAAATCTTTAAAAGGTATTATTTGAAAAATAAAAATTATATGAGAAACTGATCTGGATGGTTTGTTAAATAACTCTTTAATTCTGCATCTAAAAAAATATTTAATAATCTTAAAAAGTTATGAATAATCTATTTTGGTAGAAATAATTATTATAAAAAAAAGAGAATTATCAAAAAACTGCTGAATCTAAGACCTCGAAAAACTGAAAAATTAAGTTCATATAAGAACTGAATTTTAATTACAGTTTAATTAACTTTGTAATGATAAGTAATGGATTGCGAGCCCATACAAAAGTACCAACTTTGACCTCCAGTATCTCAAGAACAAAATGCAGCCTCAATTTGAAACTTCGGGAAGATTAAAGTATTACCTATCAAAAACTATTATTTGCCATATATTTTAAGTTAGATTTTGAGGGTGGCCAAACAGGCGAAAGCTGGGGTCGATCTCAAGCTTGGGTCGATCAAAGCTGGGGTCGATCGATTTCAAGATGTGCCGTGCCCATTAACGGTATATTAGCGGGTCATTACAAATAGTAGGCGTCACAGCGAAACTACAGTTTCTTTGGGTAAAAAATTTTACATTTTAACCAAACTTACCTTAGTCCAAAATTTACTTGTAACTAAGATACAGTGTGTCTATACAGTAAACGGCAGCCTTATGCGTACATAGCCGAATGAAGGGCAATTGATAATTCAACTTCTTTGTAAGTAGAGTAAACATGAGGTGACAACCAATCGCGATCCAATCGCTAGCGCAGGCGTATGAAAGGCATCCGGTTTGTCGGTAGGGCTGTTTGAGTTAAAATTTGAAATACCATTTTATATTTTATACTGGTCTAGTGCCTAATTAGAAAAGTGCGTTATTACGAGCGTATTGTAGAAGCACTACATGCATTCATAAAAATAAAAATGAATATTTATCACATTGACGAAAAAGTTCAAATAATTAAATGACAGACGGTATGTGCGCGGCCGCCGACAACCGCAGAGATCCGTGACGGGGCAAGGAGAATGCATTAGTGGGTGGAGCTCAGAGTGAACCATTGGACCGTTCGTTCTGTTTTCGTTCGCTGCGTGCGTTCGCTGTTGACATTTCAACATCATATTCCTATTAGATATATTAAAATTGTTTCACAGCTGTTTAAAGTAATGTTAACTGTTTAAAATTATTTCACAGTAGTTGGGTTGAAAAAAGATAACAGTAAACTTTATTATACGATACGCAATTGATCGTACATCAATGCATTTTGTAAATATAGGATTTTTATAAAGACTTATTATGCAGAGTTAAGAGTTACAGTTAGTTCTGGCAACGTTGCTCTTTAGATTTCCGCTAACACACCCCCTCTTATACAACCAAGCCCCTGGCCCAAGTAAATTCGCCTAACTGTGACATAAAAATGTATCATTTAATATATATTTAATATCTTTAAATATATAATAAATTTAATATAATAATATTAAATGTATCATTTAATATGTACCTATGTACGCATTAGGGTGCCGCTTACTGTATATAAGTTAAAATTCAAATTTCGATTTCTGTAAACAACTTCTTTGAAAAACAATATTTTTTCACAAAATTTGGCGTTGTGAGTTTTTTGAGGAGAGGAATATTATTTTTTCAATTAGTTTAATGTAAATTGTAGATGGAACTGTCTGCATCGAATGTGTCGCTCCGAATGACCGTTTTAGAGATATTTGCGTTTAAAGTGTTCAAACAGAACTACAGCATTTACGGTTGTTGTGTTTCGTGTTTACCATATATTTCTTAATGTTCTCCTTTAGCTGCACTGCCTTGGTAATGGGGCAAAACTCAGAAACAACACAACATTTTACAGTTGCTTTGTTGTTCTTTTTTCTGCGGCCCAAACCACGAATTTTTCCCTTGGTCTGATTGAGGAGTAGACGGCCTTCTTTAACTAAGCAATAGACAACTACAGCCACGACATCAAAGCGTAAAAATCTAATCCGATGCACATCAATTTGCAAATATGACAATATTCTACTATGTTTGAATATCATGTGATGTGTGTTTCTTCGTCTTCTTTCTTGTTCCATTTTGACGGCCACTGCACTAATAAGGGGAAAGCCTAAATAATAACTTCATTCCAATATAAAGCTACTTCTTTTTTTTTACTTGAATTCTAAGCCACAATTTTTTTGTTGGTGCATACATTTACACACGTGCGAACTTCAAGCTGGTTATTACCCATGGCATGCGCTCTAACAGTGGCACTCTAATTAACATCAACATAATCATTACAACAATGTCAGTACAAAATTCAACGCGTTATAACAGTAACCCAACTTCATATTCTGTTAATCGTCTGAAATACCATAATAGACTAATTTTAATAAATTTCCAACGTAAGCGAATTTTCCGACATAACTCAACAATAAACCCTGTAGTTTACCTCGCGGTTAATTAACCTGAAGGGTGCAATCGTTATTAGATTCCGCTCTAAGCAAGACGTAATACATCTGCATGATACCATATAATTAATTCTAATAGAGCGCACAGTCAAATTGAATATGTCATTTACAAGCGTCTCCAATCCAATTTACGTGTAGGTGCATCTTATACGATTTCAGCTGGAGTTGGTTTGCTTTAACTGTTTGCGCCTTAGGTGCAGAGTGTTTCTTTTGACTGGAATATCCTACTTTCTATGACGTGTGTGTGTTCTATTAGTCTAGAACTAATGTTGTATTTGATTTTCTGATGCATCTAAGTAAATTACGGCATGTTTGCTATGACTGAATAGTTCATGTTCATTGGAAGGTTTCTCATGTTGAAAAAAACAACATACCCTACTGAACACATAAATATACAAGGTATTTATATATTTCAGCAGCAAAAAATTATACCACGTTAAAATTTCGTTAGGTTGTAAGTATTTGTTGACAAAAATATTAAAACACATGTAATGTAAAACTATACATTGAACTAATTGCCACAACTATGTAGTAGAGAAAGTTTGAAGACCCCCACCCTGTCTAGGGTAGCAACAGTGACGTCACAAAGAATCGGATGTTTGGATGGTAATGACTAGAGCTCGGAGGTTAAGGTGACTACTTTACCAGGGGTGGTTCCAGGATATACATCAGTAATATTGTGAAATATTAAACAGGTTATACTTTATACATGTGCGGTGATTGTTGTAGCCCTAATAATCTACCCTATATTGTAACCCTAACTAATCGGCAAAGGAACCAAAGTCACAAGATACAAAACTTTCATACTCTTGGTAAACGACGCTATAACACAGACGTGTCCGTACTGCCGAGTTTCCATAAATTATTAATAACATAGTCCACGCAAATTAGACGAAAAAATAGCGAATAGAAGAAAAAAATCATATACAAATTATATTTGGGCTATGCATAGTTCATAGGGGTAGAAGTAAGGATCCGAAAAGTTCCCACCTTACCCGTTGATGGAAACACCCTTTTGGGGCGAAAAACCACCCCTAGACAGGACTTAGTTACGATTATTCTCATTTTTCTTCGAATATGTCATTCCCACGAAAAACAGGTATAGGAACAAAAATATTCCTAATTAAATTCTACACAAAAAAAAGTTCTGAGGTCGATTTGCGTACTCCCCACCATTTTGTCGCTATCGACGTTCATAGTACGGGGTAGTTTGGAGCGCTCGGCGAAAAATCGGTGATTTTTCACACCGAATATCTTCGAAACGGCTACTTTGACGTCAAAAATGGTAATAATGAAACTTTTTTTATTAACATTGTTGAATTTTCTCGTTTTTATTATAACAAAGAAAAAAATGTTCATAGGCGTATACCAATGTTTGACGTTCGCACGAAAGAATTGAAAGTGAGCATTTTACAGAGATGCGCCCAGAGAAATGATTCGACTTTTGAGAGACGATGAGACATTCGACTTTGAGAGAATCCCAGGGAAACATAAAGGAGAGGATATACAGTTCTCGCGATTTACAGTCCTCGGATGTATTGAGAAACTGTAAGGAAACTGTGCTGTTTGCAGATGCATTTAGTGGTTGCGACACTACTTCTGCTTTGTTCGGTAAAGGCAAAGCACAAACTATAACCATACTTAATAACAGAAGATATTTGGATGACATTGTGCCTATATTTAACAACCCTCAATCAACACAAGAAGAAGTCGCAACTGCTGAAGAGCGTTTCACGATGGCGTTATACAAAGCTCCAAAGAAAGAGAAATCTTTAAATAGACATAGATTTCTCACATTCAAAAAATTGGTTGGACAATCAAGTAACGCTGTACAATTATCGAGACTACCGCCAACGTCTGCCGCTTCTCATCAGCATGCTTATAGGGTTTTTCATCAAATTCAGTTATGGAGAGGAATAAACCTTGATCCGACACAATGGGGTTGGAAAAAACTTACACAATTCTTTCACCCATTTTTACACCTGAGGCACCAGCTCCGTCTTCCGTTCTACAACTTATATCTTGCAACTGCAGGATGGGTTGCGGGAAACGATGCGCGTGTGTAAAAGTAGGATTGCGCTGCTCAACCATGTGCTCTAACTGTCACGGACAAGGCTGCTTAAATTCACCTACCGAAGATAAATTGATTGAAGAAAACCCTATCGACGACTGAAACCGACAATGACGACAGTGGAATAGGCCTACAGGGGAAACCACTTAAAAAAAAGCGCAGCGAGAGCTCTACCTCATGGGTGGTGTGGAAACGAGGTCATATTACAAAGAGCGTATCCTCGAAATAAGCGAGAAAAATTCAACAAAAGTAAAAAAAAAAAAAGAAAAGTACAATATGGATCTTGTAGAGGAGAATCCGCTCTACAAGTTTCATTATTACCATTTTTGACGTCAAAGTAGCCGTTTCGGAGATATTCGCTGTGAAAAATCGCGTACCACCGATTTCTCGCCGAGCGCTCCAAACCATCCCGTACTATGAATGTCGATAGCGACAGAACGGTGGGGAGTACGCAAATCGACCATAGAACTTTTTCTGTGTAAAATTGAATGAGGAATATTTTTGTTCCTATACCTGTTTTTCGTGGGAATGACGAATCCGAAGAAAAATGAGAATAACCATAACAAAGTCCCATCTGGGGGTGGTTTTTCGCCCCAAAAGGTGTTTCCATCAACGGATAAGGTGGGAACTCTTCGGATCCTTAATTCTACTCCTATGAACTATATATATCCGAAATATAATTTGTATATGAATTTTTTCTCCTAAAAAGTCTAATTTGCGTGGACTAACAGTTCCATATGTTCAGGAGTTAAGCTCTGGCGCCTGTCACTTAGAAAGCTAAGGTTAGTAACATCCGTTGTTTCATCAATACTAAACCATATAGGTTTAAAGTGCAGTTCCTACATTTTTTTTGTCCTCATACAGTGGTGCTATAATCGTCTGACTTGTTTCAGTAGGCAGACTAACTTTGCCGTACTTTTCACTCGGAGCGCCAATTTGACGAATGGAATATTGCGCGCTACCGTCATTTTGAATCCAAGTAAAATTGTCTCTGTCTGTCTCGCTCATACATATATAATATATATGAGTTGATGCAATTTATTAATGTGGCAAATATTCCAGTCGCGTGAAGCCCGGTCCTGGCATCTGGCATTAACCTACGAGCTCTAGCAATGACAAGGGAATTTTCTGTGCTGTATTATTAGAGTACTAACAAATTCTTATTTTGTGGAAATATAACAACTTAACCAAATAATTCCCCAGAATTGTCCTCTGGGATAGGAACTACGTCGCAGTCCATTGACGTAACCACCAGAAAGGTTATTTCACTCATAAAAGCCATATGTTAGCATAAATGTTATAAACTTGTATATCGTTGAGACATCGTTGTAAATGAAAAATAAAATTGAAAAACATTTAAGAAAGTTGTAAATTTTGGAAATTTAGGAAAAAATGGAAATTATGGTGGTTTCAATGTTAACATCATCATCAAAGATGTATAAGTTCATGCATGAAAACAAATAATGTTAACTGTGACTTTGCTGTTCAATATAAATCAATATTTGTGTGTACTTGTCAAATATGGACCAATTTATAATTTTATAAATTGGTTATAAATAACTGTGTTAGACCTTATTCATTTATTCTCCTATGTACCCAAGTCCAAAAATTATTTGTGGGAAAGGTATATTTGAACAATAATAGAACTAAGAAAAATAAATAATTTTATTCCTACAGAAAATTTATTGTTACGATGGAAATTATGTACAAAAGTTGTGAGAATAGGTGTGAGACGGCTCCACTGAAAATGACTGGGTAGTCCCTCTGCATTGCCTCGGAATGTTCGCCTGTAAAAATACGTTCGTTTTATTAAAGTTTACGTAATATTTTAGCGCTATTTGAGGTCATAAATTTATCTTTAATTAACTTTCCATGTACATATTCATGTTATCTTTTCCAGGGCCATAGCAAAAATTTTCTTTTAATATTCTTATTTCAGCAAAACTGACAACATTAAACAATCGAATGTGGTGCAAATATGCGGCAACCAGCTTAATTTTCGCTTCTCGTTTCGAATCTCCCTTGACTACGGCCCTGATCCTTTTAGTTTTTGAAATATATATTTTTTTATTTCCTTATACTTTTCATTATATTTATGTTTAAATATGTCAATTAACTTCAACAGTTTTGTTTGGTACAATATTTTAAAGCATACTCTTTTAATACCGAATTCCTTCTGGTTACTAAAAACAAAAAAAACTAAACAACGAAAATTACTAATAATGTATACTTTTTCGAAAATGGTTAGAAACAAATTTGTGGTTACCATTTCGCAATTTATTTTTATAGTTTTCGGCTCTGATTCATTTTATCTATTACAGTGAATAAATAATTTCCATATTTCCATTTTTATCCTATAATTGATGTATATATTTTTCATCTTTTTATCTTAGATACGCGTATGTATATATTACTCCTTAATGGTAGATCTATTATGTATTTGTTTGTTAAAATGTGGTCGACAAATAATGTTATTGCCATTTAATAAATTAACGTGTCATATATTAATCAAATTAAACTATATAGAACGTTGTACTAATTATGGTAAATTTTATGCCAATTATGATAAATCAATGCCCTATGATAAATATATTGTGCCAACAAAATTTTATTGTTTTCGAAAACGTGATAGTTCTTTTTACAAACTAATTGATTTACAAACTAGTTTCAGTGATGAAGAACTAATAAACCAGCTATGATGGACAGTGTAATTAGTTACAGAGCACTCTCTATTCATACGACATACCTCACCGCAGTTAGGATGAAAGATGATCCAAAGAAAGAGGTATAGAAGAGGAAGAAAGCCCCTTCCACATATAATGATAATGTAGTTGCCTCTAGTAACTGTTAGGCATTTGATCTTTGGAGCTGCAACCATAGAACTGAAAGAGGTAACAAACGCTCCCTTGGAAATGGTACGTAAATTCCTGAAGAAAACAGGACTAATGGAATTAATAGAGAGTTGGCGAGCAACATGCAGAGGTTTCATTGCACGGGGCTTGTACCTACCATATAACTAATAATAATAATATTAAAGATGGAAACCAACATCTAACCAACATCGATCCAGCGCGGTTTATAACGTATTGGAATTCTATATGCAGCGACGCCGACGCATACAACAAGAATGCGTGATGAATTAAGGAAATTGAATCACACAACGAAAATCTGAACCAAATGGTAGTCGGAAGTACTACAGAAAAGGAAATACCTCGGAAATCAAGAGGACCAAAAACTGGAAATGGAATACACAATTTCGGGCTAAAGCACCTACCTGCATCTCATTATATTCTAGCAAAATGTTCCACGGAGGCGATCAACGATCCGCATGTCTTACCTGAATTTCTGATGACAAGAAACACGTTCATGCTTTTCAAAAAGGGTTATGCTGCACAACCGAAGAACTACAGACCCATCACGTGTCTGTCCACAATACATATATAAATTATTCACGTCCATCATCAATAAAAAATGTATTGTCACTGTTTGGAAAACAACATCTTTGAGGAAGAACAAAAGGGATGCATTAGAGGCACAGCGGGTTATAACATCAATAAACATCAACTGACAATCGACGCTGTGGTATTGAAACAAGCCCGAGTATAAAGAAGAAACCTGCATATGTGTTACATCGACTACATCATGGCGTTCGACTCGGTGCCTCACAACTGGCTGCTTAAAGTCCTGAAATTTACAAAGTTTGCCCTCGGATAAGAGCTCTTCTCCAATATCTTAAGCAGTCATGGAAAACAAACATTTGGGGGTCTGGAGGCAACACAATTCAAATTGAAATCAAGAAGGGAATCTTCCAAGGTGATTCGTTCTCATCGGTTTGGTTCTGTTTGGCACTCAACCCATTATTTTCACTACTGAATAAGACAACACCTAGGTACAAGATCAATGAAAAACCGAGCAACATTCACTCACCTGCTCTACATGAATGATCTAAAACTATTCAGTGGGTCCAAGGCCAAACTCCAGGCGCTCACTGAAACTACTAGGACCTTCATCGACGACATCAAAATGTCCTTTGGCCTGGATAAATGCGCCACACTGCGTATTGTGAAGGGGGCACCTCATAACAACCCTGAGATGTATACCGACATTCATCAACTGCCACCGGAAAAGCAATACCGTTACCTGGTAATATGTCAAGAGAACAAGATCAACCACATAAAACTAAAGAAAGAATTCCAAGAGAAATATAAGAACCAGGTGTCAAAGTTGCTGAATACACTTTTATATGGAGCACAATCTTATCAAAGCCATCAACTTGTGGTCTGTCCCGGTGCTGACATACTCTTTCGGAATGATCAAGTGGTCCGTAACTGATCTCGATGAGCTCGACCGACTAACCAGACGGCTCCTAAGTTCAAGCATGTACACACTAACTCTTCAGTAATCAGACTCTACCTGCCTCGAAGACGAGGTGGGAGATGTCTATTAAACATAAAAAAATAGTGCTTTAATTAAGAACCTTGCTTAAGAAGAAAACTGCTAACGAAAAGGGACCTAATAACAGCGCAGTAGCAAGAGAGGTGCTGAATACACGCCTTTGGGCCTAGAATGTGAACGTCTTCCGGTCGACGTACCAATAGAAGCGGAGCTTCGGACACAGTGGATGGAACGTGCTTTACAGGGCCATTTTCCAAAAATACTACAGCCAGACCATATCGACAAAGAAAAATTCATTAAAATGGCTTAATGACGGCTATCTGTACCATGAAACGGAGGCTTCTTGACTGCCATTCAGGACAGGGTTATAAAAACAAGAAATTATCAGAAGCATATCCTGAGAGACGACGTCGAATATATATCTAGGAAATATGGATCTCCAAGCGAAACTATAAAACACATAATAGGACGGTGTCCAGCTCTAGCAGAGTCAGCATATCTCGGCAGGCACAACCAACTTGCAAAGATGGTCCACCAACAACTGGCAACAGGCACTAAAGTATGGCCTGTTAGCGATGGCTCCGCCTACTACAAGTATACGCCGGAAGCTGTGCTGGGATCGGAAGTTGCAGTGATGTACTGGAATAGTCACCCACATCATCACCCACCGAATAGTAGACTTTAACCGACTAGATACTGTTCTGATCAACAAAGAACAACGAAGAAGGATCATCATAGACATCGCAGTGACATTTACCCACAACATTCAGAAGAGTGAATTGGAGAAGATCGCGAAACACGAAAATCTGTCAATCGAGCTGAAGCGCCTATGGAAACTGGAGAAGGTAGAGACATACACCCTAGTAATATCGGTAGAGATAGTGATGACGACCAGATTCGCCAAGAACATCGCGACATTAAGGCTGTTTGATAATATTAGAAATGACCAGAAGACAGTTGTACTACAAACATGTCATATTGTTAGAAAGATTTTGGGACAGGATGAATTTCCTCCCCTCGCCGGAGTCTAATTTCTCGGGGATGAGATATCAAGCCATCACTGTCTGCAGCAAGAATGGGTGACTATAGAGTCGACGAAATAATAATAATAACGACCATTCTTGAGTAAATCTTCGAAAAATTAGGGGTTGTACATGAACAGTATACATTAACCGATTGTTTTTCGACTTTGGGTGTGAATGAGTTTCAAGACCCTGCAAGTTTTCCACTCCGGCTGTATCAAAAGGACCAGAACGTTTTTTCGATCCCATCCAATGTGCAAACTTAAGTTAAAGTTAAACCCATCTTGCGCGCAAGAAAATCGGCGAAACAATTTCATCACATGTAACGAAAGAATGGCAATAACGGTTCTAAGAAACAGCATTTCAATAGTATCACGTTAAAGAGGCACGAAGCGGCGTCGACAAACGAGGCGGTATATTAAATTCCTTTCGAGGGATTTAATTTAAGCCCGCCACTGCGCACCGCTGCAGCGATACCGTACCTTCGACCACAATGAGCTTTACGCTGTCTGGCTTCGTAGAAGGTTGCATACAGGTGTATTGCCCGCTATCCCTCCACGAGACCGTAGGCAGATGAATTTTGCTGAGTATTCTTTGATCGCCTTCCTTGTATTCGGTCTCGACGGAGATGTTATTCCTTTGAAACTGAAAAAGAAGAGAAGCGAGCTTTGAGAACGTGCATCGTGCAAACGGAACGGTTGCTAAATAGTTTTCCGCCTGTACAATTTAAAATGTTGCGGCGGAATGAAATGCTCGCGATTCTTTTTGTTCTATCAGCGCGTATCAAATTCATTCAGAGTGTAGAGTTGCGAAAATAAAAAAATATATTTTTGTAAATATACAGGGTGAGTAAGAAAGAATGGGTCAAGACCAAACTGGAGATACTAGACACCAAAATATTATGATTGAGCTCAACATGTCTTATACCAATGTCGCTGGTTTAAGAGATACAGCGTGTTCAAAGTTTAAATTTTATTCTGAAATTTCTCAATAATTGAGAAAGTGTTGATAGTCTGAATTGATCTGAATCTGAAACTTGGTAGCTTTATGTTTATTGGTGTGAGAATTTTAAGCTTATTTTGACGTTGCTCCTAGAGGGTGCTAGTTTCACAGTATTATTTAGGTAAATTAGAATATATGTTTTTTATCTGCTAAGCCATGCGTAAAACAAGCAGAGAATCTAAAAGAACGCTCAATTCTACAGAGAAAAGATACTCTTGTTTAGGTCGTCCAAATCTATCGGTTTTTAAGTTATTTGAATTTAAAAGATGTATTTTGTTCATTTTTTTTCAGGCGCTGATATTGCTATATTTTTTTCTAAGTAGGCTTATGTTAACATTTGTCAAATTTACATATCATTAAATTATTTTGAGTGAGCTTAACATGCCTTATACCAATGTCGCTGGTTTAAGAGATAGAGCGTGTTCAAAGTTTCAATTTTATTTTGAAATGTCTCAATAGCAGAAATTTTTGACAGTATCTATAAATTTGACAATTAGTAGTTTTATGTTTTTTGGTGTGCAAAATTACGAATTTTAAGCTTATTTTGACGTTGCTCCTAGATGGCGCTAGTTTCACCGTATTATTTTGGTAAATTAAAACTAAATATATTAAAAATATTTTTTTTATCTGTGAGTCATGCATAAAACGACTTGTTGAAGTCGTCTAATTATCGGTTTTTAAGTTATTTGCATTTAAAAAGTTCGATGTATTTTGTTGATTTACTGTTTGGCCTGGAGGCACAAACTCTTTGTGGACAATTCCCTGGCTACCAAAAAAGCAAATCAGCATGAATTTCATCTTCGACTTGCCCAATCTTGCTTTTTTGGGTCTTAGAGAGCTTGAAGTGCACCATTCCATCCTTTGCCGCTTGATTTCCGGTTCGTACTCAAACAACCTCATCACCAGTAATGCCATGTTCCATAAAATGGGGATCATTTTCAATCGATTCCAAAAGTCGAGGCACCTTTCTCTCCTGATGTCCTTTTTTCCTGCGAATGATTTTTTGGAACCATTTTTGCGTAGATTTTTCTCATCCCCAATTCGTTAGTCAAAATCTGATGAACAGTGGAGTGATTCAAATTTCACTTTTCCCCGATCATTCTTGTCGTCAACCGACGATCTGAATGCACAAGATTCCGTGTTCTATCGACATCTTCATCGGTTCTTGAAGATTAAGGCCTTCCGTTGCGTGATTCATTTTCAATCGACACTCTTCCTTCTGAGAATGCCTTAAACCACCGAAAAACCTGGGTTCTTGAAAAAACACTGTCTCCGTAGGTGTATTGAAGTATCCGTTCCGCTGTGTCCAAGTCTGAAGCAAAACCTGTAAGCACAGCGTTGCTCAAAATTAATGTCACTCATTTTTAAAACGCACTAGAAAAAACAGGTTTACGAAAAACAGTCACAAAGAACGAACAAATAACTTTAACAAGTTCAAACTTCTACTGAAGGTGCACTACATGTTGACCTACCGCCCTTCCGAGTCCCGTCTCCGCAGTGTTACTAGATCTGGCGCCTCGTTGCCAGTCTCATTATTTATTTTACACACCTCGTAGTCGCTTTTTGTCAAAAGTGTATTTAAGAAGATATATCTTTAAAATATTCATGAAGTTATTCCCAAATAAATATGTTCAGATACTACATAAGTCAAAAACTCCAAACATACTTCTTAAACCATTTATTACTTCACCATGGAACCATTTTTTAATGATTCATCAAGTTATTATCCCCAAAGAAACAATTGCGGATAGTTCATAACTCAAAAACTCTAAAGATAATTCCGAAGTCATTCATTACCTCGCGCTGGCATACCTCGCTTCCCCCTAGAGGGCGCTAGAGCTGCACCGTAAATTTATTTTGATTGAATTATAGTCTGTTATTATTTACGATGAAGCTACTCCGCGTTTAAAATATGGCGGGCATACTAAACACCGTACGTCACGTTAAAGCGTTCATATGAAATTTAGAGACCGCTCTTCCTACACCCACTCGGAAACATCAAAGCTTAGGCATTATGTGCCCTCTCTAGGAACTAATAAATAGTGGATAGTCTAGTAGGGAGCGGAGTAATTTTCTTGATAGCTGAAAGTTAAAACACTTGCCTGAAAATTCTCTTTTTAACGCGTTGAACGTTCTTATTAGTTTGGCAACTAAATTTCCGGAATGGTCTCAGAAATCGGATTTTTTATGTATGAATAATATTTGTTTCTTTTTAAACTGTTTTTGTTATTCTTTAAGCTATCTATTTTGTATAACACTTTGCTTTCTTTTAGTAAAATGGAAAAAGGTAGAGCATTGTTCGTGAACTTCTGAAATATGAGTTTGAGCTGAGCTGCAAGCTAAAACAGGCCATATATAACATCAACCGAACAAAAGGAGAAGGAACAGTTAAGAAATTGGCAGCTTACGAGTGGTTGTCCAAGTCCCGAAGCGAAAACATGAAAATTGGTGACAAAACCAGAACTGGACGCCCTCGAGAAGTCGACCCAGTCGCTGTCGTCAGAGGTCTGCGGATGGCGAGACCGGCGGCCAATTTTTTTGGGAACTTTTGTTCCAGGGAAAGACGGTGAATTCCGATGTTTATTGCGGTCAACTGGAAAACGTTCGCCGCGCCCTTCGAAATCGTCGAATACCGGTGATATACCTAGACGACAACGAAAAGCCTTAGAGATCAAGGAAAACCCAACAGAAGGTTCAAAAAATGGGTTGGGAGAATCTGCAACACCCGCCATACAGCTCAGATCTTTCGCCTAGCGACTTGCACCTTTTCCGATCATTGGAAAACTGGCTACGTGGAGAATAGTTCAGAACAGTCGAAGAAATGCGCCAAAGTCTTACGGAATTTTTTAATTCTAAGGAACGGGATTGGTATCGAGGTGGAATCAGGAAACTTGAAGAACAATAGGCAAAAGTGATAGAAAATGGCTGACACTTTGATTATTGATTATTTGTTGTGTTCTTCATGTTTTGTTTAATAAAATTTTGATTTCTGGGGCAATTCCGGAAACTTAGTTGCCAATCTAATAATACAAATCAAAACAAAAATGATTAGATCATCGGATAAAAGGATTTTACAACGGAGAGGCGGCTTCCAAGGTGTCCCAAAAAAGATTGTAACACAGAACACGTATAATTCAGGTCAATACACATGAAAAGTATTCCTAACGAAAAAACGAAAATTTTGATTTTGCTGTTAGCTTTTGCTTAAAAAAAATTTGATAAATGGCTTACATGTGAGTAATCACGTGACATTTTTACTGTCAAAATTCACATTTTTCTCAAAAAATATCAAAATACGACATTGTTTTTTAAAATTTTGAAAAATATTAAAGAAAAATGTTTCCTACCAGTGAACCAGCTTTCAAATGCATAGTAAAAACATAATATTTTTCATGTTTTTTGTACTAGATATTTCTGGGTTTTTCAAAAAAGGTATACCAAAGTTATCTTCTCGATGTATTTTTATTACTAGTTGTTGTTCTAAACACTTTTTTTAGAAAAATAAAAAAGCAGCCAAAAATATGTCAAAATTTGTTGCAAAGTTGATATGATCTGTACAAATAACTAAACATTTTGACTTTATTTAAGTTTTTCATTGAGTAGCTAGACACATAAACCAAAAACTGCCAGCCAAATTCAAAAACAGTCAAAACCAAAAAGCCTGAAGAAACATAGATCTTAGTCATCATTCTACCAAAACCATCTTATGCATCATTCTATATACGAATATCTCTAGGTTAGCATAAACCACAGTCCCACAAACCAAAAAACCCCCTAAACACAACAGGAGGTCTGCGAGTAAGTACAACAAAAGTAGTAAGATACATTATACATATATGTACATTAGACATCCAAAACTACACAATTCAGTTTCAGCTGCCTTATGTAACCCCGTAATCATGCCACCTATAGCCCCAAAACCACATGACCTCTTAACATGGGATAAACAAATTTCTATAGGTAAAACAACATAAGCGTTACGCTCCCTAGTGGTCGCTCAACAAACTAATGAATGGCCATCGTTTATTCAAACGTCCGTTTGAGTGCCATTGTTATTTAAAAATTTTCCGTTTATGTTTGTGTTATATTCATAAAAAAAAGATAGTATTAGCGTTATTTTGTGAGTATTATAATTAGAATGAATCACTGTTGTTGTGTACCTCGCTGTTGATTACGAGGGATCCCAAATTAACTTTTCAAATATTTCCTGAACAAGGAAAGCATCAAATGTCCATTATAAATAAAGGTCAAAAGGAACGTATAGACAGGCGCAAGGCTTGGATATTAAAACTGAGGATAATTATACCGTTAATAAATTTATGAAAGTCTGTTCTCTTCATTTTCCTGAGGAGTATTACTTTTATAGATGTAAGTTTTAGTATTTTAAGACTAATGTAAAGATATTTATTATTATTGTCTGTTTCAGCTAAGGATTCAAAAAAGCGAAAGATACTGAAAGATACTGAAAAAAAGTACCTTCAAATTCATGAAGTCTTGAATGTTCACCCTCTTATACACACTTTGAAATTACAGTACCATCTAAATATTCCATATATTTCAAGATATTCAAATTAATTTATGTCATTCTACTTAAAAATGTTTTCAATTAAAAATATTAAACAATTTTGTAAAAAAACACATGTATACCTTGAAGTATTTATTAAAACTTTTGAAAATAAACCGATCCAACCCAAAAATGTATCTTCCATAGGTACCCTATCTTCTGTCAGTCTAAAAATCAAAAGAAAACCACTACAATTATGCCAGCAACTTGCAAACAGTAAACCTTGATCACAAAAGGTGTTTTTAGGCAGTAAATAATGAAATACTACACATAAATAATAAATTAAAGCAGCAACTTGAATATAAAACACATCAAATCAATGTAAAAACAAACGGCTAATGGCCCAATGATTAGTTCGCAATTTTTCCGTACTGGCACTGACATCTTAAATTCTGACGCCTATAAACACGTAACCCTTTAACCTGGGGTAAAAACACTTTACGTAACAAATGATATAATTCCGACTATTCATAAAAGATGGCGTAAGTATATCGATTTCTGCATTATGGGGAAGTATGTAAGATGGCTCACTGAGTGGGTGTACAAGATGGCGCGCGCCAACTTACAATACCCTATTCCATTGTTTAGGGTTTGGACTGCTTTTTAATTGTTTCTTAATTTTTCAACTGCAGAATGTTAAGGTGCGAAAGCAACAGTAACAGACAATCATGGACACCTTCTATTACAGAAGAGGCAAGCAAACTTCTGGACCAAGAAAAAAGCAAAGATTTATTGTAAAATCTTTAGGAATGCCTGAATCTTCGTTGAGGAGATGATTGCAAAAAAACATAGATCGAAAAAGATTTCTGCGATTATTTGACGACTCTACTCGTAGATGCAATGCAAGAGCAATAACAGTATTCCAGATGACATCTATATTTACATCTGCCTACAACAGAACTGCGAATATTCAATGTGCTGTAGATAGTTTCAGAGTCACAGGAATTTGGCGTTGGAATCTAGATGTTTTTAGCAATGCCGATTTTATGGCCAGTACAAGTCACTGTTTATGCCAATCTCTCCCATCGAGTCGATGCACGATTTATGATTATGTTCCTAGTACAAATACGGATACCTTCTACCTTAACCAAAGAAGATCTCACAGAAACAAATGTAGAATGTTCACACGACATGTCAGTCTCTGATAAAATTCTAAATATTTCCCCTAAATTTCCCTAAATCTCAGATAAAAATATGCACCCAAAGAAAACGTATGAAATCTCAAATAATTGGCAGTTCACCTGATAATTCTCAATTATAAGTAGCGAGTAAGCAGCAAGCTGAACCAGAAACCCAAAAAACGTAAAAAAATCTTTGAAAGCACAGAATAAATGTAATCCAGAGAAGGTTTGGACGTGTCCTGGGTGTTAAGAAATATATAAGGAACCTATCAAAGAAGATCGATGATCAGTTTGTCAAGAAGGTGGCATGAGAAGTGCACAGGATATCTTGGATTTGGTGTGTTTAAATACGATATCTGTCTTTCATAACGAATAGTAACAAACTAATTCCTAAAGGATTTAATTCCTAATTAAACGTAATTAACTATTACCGTATTTAGTCACGTGCGCCGTATTATCGACTTTGCTGCGCCAACTTACCCGACAGGCTGTGTAAAAGTGCGCATTTATAATTTTTTAAGTTTTGTTGCAAGTTAACCCAAATATATAAGATGTGATTGCTATTTAAGTTTTCTTTTGTTACCAATTAATTAAAAGATTTAAAATATATAAATTTGATTTTGAAACGTTGATTTTTAATTTTATTAAGACCGATTATTTCAAAAGTGCGTCATCTTACACCACCCTACCCTATTGTTCGGTGTTAATCGAAAACATGTTTAGGTTTGTGTTTATTTTAATTAAGTGAAGTTATGGATATAAAAAAGAGGACACAATAAATAGGCAATTAATGTTTATATTTACCTCCGAGGAAACTTCCTTTCCCTCGTGCAGCCACCGGACCACGGGCTTCGTGGTAAAAAAAGTCCGTACGTTCCGGCTTGGGAAGATAACGGCGATATTTCACAGGCGAAGGTCACGGGGGACCCATTCTGGACGTAGACTGCGCCGGGGCCTTTTATTAGAGCCTGGCTGACCCATTTCGAATTAGAAACGTCCGAGTTGCGGTCTCCGGCATCTGGAAATAAGGAGGAATTTTAAAGTCGGCGACTAGACTACAAATGCACTGTTAATTCGTTTCAATAGTAAATGCGGCTAGAGGGAGTTCTCGGCTTCCTCGCCGAATGGGTTCCCTGTTTCTATACTTTTTTTTTAATTACACAGTCCTACTGTTTTATACAATTGTATTATATAATACAACTGAACACTGTAATACAATGCACGGCCAAAGGAGCGAATAAATTCGTTTTTGATATTATTCCATTTTAAGAAAATCCTTAAGCAGATTTTCGTTTTCAGTTCTTTTGTCGTAACAATGTTACTTCCCACGCTATATCCTTTAGGAAGTTATCTATTCGCATAAAATATTTAAATGCAAAGATAAAGCTTACGATGCATAATTCGAATGGGATTTTAATTATCTGGATTTTGGATTCTGTTTTGGATTCTGGAGGCGTGGGAGCCCGCCATTCAGAAGGTTGCCCTTCACTTAGGCGTCAATGGGCCCCTCGTGCTTTGTCCCTTGGAAATTCAATCCATCTAAGCCGACAGAAATCGTATTGTTTTAAAAAAATGTGACGATGTTGCTTAAGGGCATCTCCATTATGTTGGCCGACGATGGCAAACGTTCACCCAGTATGGATTATCTTGTTGCTGTATTTCCTCTTCTTACTGACAACCTCTACAAAGTGTTTCAGTTAGCGTCAAATTGTAGAGGTGTTTTCTTAGCTGACAATGTCCAGTGAGAATTTCTGTTACAAACTGAGGATTCTTCCTAGTCTTCACCAAATATACCACTGAAGCTTTACTGCTTGAATACTGGAATTAGCAATCTTCTGATCGGGTCATTCCACAGGCTGTTCGTGGTTGCACCACTACCCACGTTTGTCTGTATACCAAATGGCTTTGTCATTGCCGACTTAGTTATAAAAAAAGGGATTGACTTAAAAAAAATGACATTGATAATAATATCATAGCATTTTGCCAAGAGGCCGAAAAAATTTAAAATCCGTACAATTTTTTTTGTAATGTTTGTTTGTACAGGCTGTACCGTGTTTTGAAATGTTTGAATGATTTCCAAAACCTGGAAACCCGTTTTCAAAAACTGAAGCATCGTTTCTTAACTTAAAACTTTCCATATATGAAAAGCTTTTTCCGAAATATAATGGTACCTCATACGGCCACCATATTGGATTCCTGGAATTGGATTTCTAGACACATAACATGTCAAAGGGCATGAAGAAATCAGAAAAAGCACAAAGTGCATGTGGACCATTTGTCCCGGGGGGGGGCCCGTACTGCTTTCCATGACTGCAAGATCAGGAACTCTTGATCAGGACGCAATTGAAGAAATATTTATTGGGAAACTCTCGGTGACAGTTCTTGGTTACTACAAGGAGCTTTGAAACCGTGACACCTTAATACCTCAATCACAGGAACCTGAAATCTAAACTTCAAAATGTCTGAATGTCTTGAGCAGATGTCATAAAAAATTACAAAGCAATAATTAATACATATGATACCACTGTGGTAACTAGGACGACTGACATACGTCGACCTATGCAAAAAAACAAGTCAGAAAATTAATATTATTATAAATTTATATTATAGTACTCAATGATCTTGAAGTATTAGAATGTCATTAGGAGTTAGGAGGAATGTCCAATCGAAATGAATCTAATAGTGGTTTGTCATTCTATACAATTCGTATTCGATATTTGCAGACAACTTGCATCTTAGGTATCAGGTTTTTGCGATCCAGGTATTCAGGTTCAATAGCTTCAAGTCCCTCTGTAATCACCAAATCAAGTGAGCAAGTGTTCTTAATGGACTTTTACTCTTGTATTTGGAAACCAGACCTCCCATATATAATTTACATCCCATTTTCCACTGAATCATTTCCTCTGCATCACTTATCTCGACCGCCGCCACCCTCCGCGAGTTTGATTCTGGTCCGCCTCCTGGCGCCTGGCCTAGGTTCGCCGTACATTAGTCTATGTTTGCCATATGGGGTAAGTACCACTTGGGTCAGTTCCCGGAATGAACAATTTTACAAAAACCCTCTGGAAACCAATTCGTCACGGCCGAAACAACTTATTTAGTAAACGCTATTAAATATCTTAAAATTGACCTGGTAAATAAATTTACGACCCATCTTGTGAGGTCTGCGCAAAGCTTTCTCTTTATAATAAAATATTCTAACCATCTAAAATATCTGACCATTTTATCATTTTGTTACAATTATTTAAAATTGCTGAAGTACCTAACTGTTTTTAACTGCGTCTAGATGAGTCAGGGCTTTATCTTCCTGAATAGACTAATATATCGAAAATTCAATTCGGGTTTTCACTCTTCTTTCGTGAATTTGAAAGTGTATAACCTAAGGAAGTGATGTCAGTCTGGTGAAATCAGACAAAAATAATAATTTGTTGTCCAAGCCCCACTACGCTGTTATATTAATTTAAATCATGTTTAAGTGGACTCTGAACAGTAGGCAGACCGAAACCCAATAAGCATATAGCTGGGGTGACCTACACAGTAGGTACAGTATCAGATCAAATCGCTAAATAGAGTTTTGGTTATGATTATGTAATATAGACTTCGAAGATCCCTCAAGATCATTTCATTTAATCTCTGATATTTTTCGGCACATTATCGGATAAGTATAAGCATACTATCGATTTTCAAAAAAGTAATTCGTCTTTTGAAAATGTATGTTGTAAATAACGTTTTGAGCCTTCACATATACAATTTGGTTGCGAAAATTTTTGGACCCCGTGTTCAGTTAACGTTGAATATTTCTTATGTATTTTATTAAATTAGTGTGAGTTAGAGTTTAATGTTTGATTCATTTAATTAAAATAAAACTTACTGATACTTTCGCTGTTGATAACGCTCGACTTTGATACGTCGAATTTCTCGTCATTGACGGCAAAGAATTTCCATAATCTAATTGAGCCCGAGCAGCGCAGCGTCCGAAGCAATTAAAAACTAATATTTTGCGAGAGTTTTAATCAGCCCGAATAAATTTCTATAATTCGGTCGGCCCCAGAAAAAAAGTGAATAAATCAAACCCCGGCCCTAATCCCGTAGACCTAAAACGTACGGAAGGATTAAATAAATGTTTGAGAGTTCATATTTT
The DNA here is from genome assembly GCA_029963805.1 of Aromia moschata. Lineage (NCBI taxonomy): Eukaryota > Metazoa > Arthropoda > Insecta > Coleoptera > Cerambycidae > Aromia > Aromia moschata. The sequence continues at coordinate 144,492 of JAPWTK010000463.1, forward strand.
GACGTTGATATACGACTAGCGGCTTTTTGCAAGTGGCGCGCTGTTTCGCTGTTTTTGGATTTATCTCGGTATACGTTTGCAAAAACGTTCATTGTTGGTCGTTTTTTCAAGATGGAGACAATGCAGATTCCCCGATAAAATATCACTTCTTCATCCGTCCTCGTAGAATATTAGATAGAGGGTATAATTAATCACCGCGAATAAAGAGGATTTCGCTTTCAAATACGTTATGAGGACGGTGCCACTTAATTTTTTAACTGCATCCGAGAAGCTGCAGTCGCGCTAATGGGGGAAGCACAAGATGCTGACGTTTTAATACAGCAGGGATAGTAGGACACTTTAACGATGTTTATTGTCACTTTATCTAAGCGATGGATGTTACATTGGGGTTGTGTACGAGGTGTGCTTATTAAATAATCGAACTGCTGTCACAACACTTTTTATTCGTTACAAATTACAGTAGCAATTTTTTAGCCTTCAATGTACTCCCCTAGGCGACTTCTACACAGCTCCATACGACTTTTCTATTGTTGAAAGCAGTGCTGGAAGTCCGCTCTCTCAGCTGGTTCAGAATCTCCGTTGCTTTTGCTTCGACTGCTTCCACATTTTCGAATCTTGTCATCACAAGTATTCACCGTGTCTAAGAAGCATGGATCAGTTTCAATATTGTTTAGAATGTCAAATGTGAATTCTTGATTCCTTTTGCTCGGGACTGAGGAGTTTTGGCACCATTTTTGAGCATCTTGAACGATTCGTGCAAAATATGGCGAACACATTCTTTGTCGGTTCCTGTTACTTCAGCAAGCCCTCGGATGCTTAGACGACGATCTTCGCGCATTTGTATACCAATTTTTTTCAATGTTTTCGTCCGTTTTTGACGTTGAGGGCCGTCCGGGGCGCGGATCGTCTTCGGTCGTTTCACGTACCTCTTTAAACCGTTTAAACCATTCAAAAACTTGTATGCGGGATAAACATTCATTACCGTACACTTCTTTTAACATTGCATAGGCTTCTGTAAAGGTTATCCCCAGTTTAACAAAAAACTTGCAATTAACCCGATGCTCCATCTGAACACTTAACATTTTTTTGACGCATCACTGGTGTGTAGACTAATTCAAACGACTGCTACAGTTACACTAAGCGACTCACTGGATTGTCCAGCGAGCTGAGGAAAGTATATTCAGATACAGTTTTGTTCAAACTTGTCGCGGCACGCTCGCAGCGCGCTGGAAGCAGCATCAGTTCGGTCATTTAATAGTCACACCTCGTATAACTGTCCAAAGTGTGAAGTGAATCATTCATAATTGCTCAACTTGATATCTGCATATGGAAACAGATTATATGACATACAAAAATTGGCAAAAACACTGCATGGATACTTCGTAGAAATAATAAACAACTACACTTTTAATTCAATCATTAAATCATAGTTTATTTGGTAATAATGCAAGTATCGAGAACTGCATGCATGCATTATGAAGAAAATGCGACATCCAGATAAATTATACCCCATTTTGCATTTCTTTCTTTTTTTATTTTATTGCATCTGATAACAAGAACACGTAAAAAACTAAAATAACAAAAAGAACATCTCCACACCTGATTAAACCAATAGAAATTTTATATAAATTCTAAGGAAGGACTTCACCAGAGAGTACAAAAGGTAGCCTCAATACGGACTGTACAATTCAAGCTTTTACGACAGCTATCCAGCGAAGTACTTTTATTCAAATCCCTTCTAAGCTGACGACCAGGACGTGTCCATTGAAGCGTCAACTTCAACAACCGCGGCGACAACCATAAATAATATATCTGCATGGAAAAGCGCGCATGACTTCCATATTCCGTGTTAAAAATATAGTGCGAAAAATAAAACCAGGTATATGGAAGAAAATATTCGAACCAACTCGCTTAGTAGTCTGTAGTAACATTGTAGTTTCCGTAACGCAATATAAATGGAGTTATTGCTCTGGTAAGTCTTGCTTTTTACTTATTTTCTTATCTGTGTTTGTATAAGTATATTTTTTTGAAACAATGTGTGAAATATTTAAATCTACCGGGTGTCAATGAGAGCGTGTATGAGCCTGCAAACTTACATTTTTGACATTTATATTAAAGATAGCGGAATTAGTTACTTTGGTCGTAAAGATCAAAATTAATAATGACAATATGGTTTAACTTAAGAGTTTTAATTCATTCTCGATAGTCTCGATATTGAATAATTCGATTGTTTGAAATTATTAAAGAAAAATTAAAAATATTTTAGGGACTTGTATACGTAGTACTACATATTTGTATGGCAACCCCTATCAACATTAGAAAACATGTGAAAATATAAATATTGAATTGATAGTGTTAAAATTGGATTGTAGATAATTTTCCTTGCAAAACTATGTTAATGCAAGAACGTTTTACAAAAAAATCATTAAACAGTAAAAGAAATTGAGGGAACAACTATATAACAAGAAACAGTTTTCAGTCCACGTTTTGATTTATAATGAAAAGTCTTTGAAGAGGTTTCTATATATGAGCGGTATAGATGCAAAACTCACATTATCCACTTTTTAAAATTGTTCAGGAAGAAGGAATAACTGATTTTTCACTTTTCAAGTGACTTGACGCTCTGAAATTTTTTTGGTATTTGTATTAGAACTTTAACTTTGCTTCTCAATTGGTGAAATAACAGCACAACAATATTTGACTCCAAGAAAGTGAAGTAAAATTTGGATAATGTGAGTTTTGAGACAACTTTTTGGATAACGGTAGTCTTGCTCCAAATTATTCTACATAATATTATATTTTACACTAAAATTCATGAAGTTAAGCTAAGAAAAGAAACTTAGGTAACAAACTCAATGGTATATCGATAAAAATTTTATGTAACATGGTAGTTCCTAATCAAAATAAAAAGCTGAAACAGATTCCACAATTTAAAATAAATACGAAAATGTCAGTTTTATACCACTTTTAAAATTTAAAACGGTGTAGTTCAACACGATGAACAAGATAGCGCCACTAACTCTATTTAGAAAAATTATGGATAATGTGAGTTTTGCATCTGTACCCCTCATATATTCTATAGAACCAGGTACTAATATCTGGTTCTATAAAACTTATAATAGTGGGAGATGGAGTTCATCCATGGAGATGGATAAGAACCAGTGAAGTACCGGGTAACTTGCATAACATTGATAGGATACGCAAAATTTTAATCAACGGTTTAAGTATCAGCACAGAAACCAATTACCAAATGTCATTCTATATTAATGGAATAGTTCACAAAATCAACATAATATCCTCCATTTAGTTGTTTTCATGTTGAAATCTGCAAAATGTTGCAGACTGTAACTGTACTGGAAGTTCAACAAATTTTTGAAACGAATTTGATTACAAAATAAATATGTATTCATTTACTTATCTAATTAATTGATTGTTTGGAATACTACAACTCTATTCAATCATTATCAGCATCAGGAGTAACAGAAAAGAGTATTATTACGCAATATTACGGAAAACTGGGCTGTGTCAGGGAAATAAAAAATAAGAATAAAAATTGAGGCTAGGTGATGATGTAGGCAACGATGCATTGGGATTATACAGGGTTAGCATTTATAATGTGATAAGTTATTGCGAGTTTATTATTTAAATTAGAAAATTGTTATTTAGACAAAAGTTATAATAGAGTTTTGTATACATTTTTATAACACAATATAAGAAAACATAATTGAACATCAGAAACCGTAAAAGTGAACCAAGGTTATGTTTTTTTAAATAAATAAATAAACACTATATATTATTGCAAATTCTGGTTTCTCGAATTTTTCCCTTTTCAAAAAATACGTATATAACATGCCTATGTTTTCTTTGGCAAGTCGCGACATATTTCATTTAAAAATCAATAAAAAACTTTCCACAATTTGACAGGTTATTACGAGTTTATTATTGAAATTAGAAAAAAAGTTGTTTAGACAAAAGATAGATTTTTGCATATATTTTTATAATGTGATATGAGAAAAGGACAATTGAACATCAGAAACCAAAAAACTATTTGCGACATATTTTATTTTTAAAAGTAATTAGCGACAACGGATAGCAGCTACCATTGACGAAGGGGCCAGAAAAAAAAGAAGACCGAAGAAGAACTGTCATTTAAAAAGTATTGAGCTGTATTTCATTATATGTATTACTAATTGTGTAAAACAAGAATAATGTTTAGCGAATAGGAAAAGTTTGAAGTTGTTCATTTACTTTAACAGAAATATGTCGCGACCTGCTGAAGCTAACATAGACATGTTATACATATATTTTCGAAAATGAAAATTTCAAGGAATTAGAATATGCAATAATACACAGTGTGTTACATTTAAAAAAAAAACAATATCTTGATTCAGTTTTATGATTTATGATTTTCAATTGTTCTTTTCTTATTTCGTGTTATTAAAATTTATGCAAAACTCTATAACTTTTTTTCTAAAGAACTATTTTATAATTTCAATAATAAACTCAAACAATAACTTGTCAAATTATAAAAACTAACCCTATACATATCTGACACGATTTTGTGAAAATTTTTGTGACCTCCATGTAAGTTTTAAATTATATACAACGGTTCTATATGTGTGGAGTGGAATAAGCACAGGTAATGGTACACAACACCATCGGTAAACCAACGATTGCCATCTTTAGATCAGATCCACTCCTTGGAGGTTGGGTGTTTTGAGTTTCACATTCATTTTTTATTCTGTAATCCAAGACTCCAATTCTACATTGTATTCATAAACTTAAGATTCATCAGCACTCACTGATCATTAATACGTATTAGATTAAGGTGTTCGTAATCAGTACTGGGTGGATTACTTGTGGAGAAAGACACTTCCCACCTCTAAAATCACAATCAGAAGTAATATCAAGTTTTATTTTGAATAACTGAACTTTCCTCGTAACTTACCTTTCGAAAATTTTTCTTGGTGACAAATTTAACCTCAAATATTAGCCGATATTTCAATACAACTCTTTTCAATTCAAATACAACGAGCCCTAATCAGTGGCTGCCGGGCCAGTGGGATTTGACATGCTCTTGTTTTCGTACGGAGGCATGGGATCCACACCATAATTTAGGGGTGGTTAAAAAATCTTCAGAGAAAACTTGCGATTTTTTTTCAAAAATGTCTGCCTCTCTTGAATATCTTGGAAACGACAAAATATTTTTTTTATAATCGCCGAGTAAACACAAAGTCTTTTTATACTTATGATTTTTGCGAAATTTTCATTTTGCTTAACGATACAACTATTGCAAAATCTCAAAGACGAAATATTACTATAATTCAAATTATCCTAATTCGAGTCCTTATACGTTTAATGAATGCTTTCAATCAATTACCATATCTAATTTTAAACAAAAAATTTGAACAAAAAAAAAAAAAAAACATTTAAAAAAAAAAAACTCATAGCCGACTTACAATTAGGGGTAAATAGGGTCTACGTTTGTTACAAAATATATTAATATCCGTAACTGATATAACTTTGGGGGTTGGCAACAGCGCACTGAGCGAGAAAGACGTCAATTGAGTTCTCACCTACAATAAATTCGAATTTTCGGGAATTGCAGTGAAAAACAATTGAAGCAAGTGACACATGGTGAAGTGGAAAAGAAGTCTAGTGCAGATATAAATCTGGACTTAGGAAGTGTAGAAATTAAATGAATAACTGTGATTAAACATAAACAAACAGTAAGGTTATCGCGATAAGGCCAGTGATAAAAAAAGAACATACCAATAAAATCACGTTTGGTTGAAAAGCGACGTTGCCAGACGTAGAGAAAAAGAATATTTAAGGAAAATTAAAGAGATAATACATACTGATAAAAGTTTTGGTCTCCGACAGGTTGACTGGGACCGATACTTTTACGCAGGTGTTCAAGTGCAGATAGACAAAAGTAAAAACACTATTAAAGTAAAAGAGAATATACCATGACAGACTCAGATAGTGGAAAAAGGAAGAAGGAGGATTTGGATGACCTCTTTAGAGTGTCTAAAAAGATACCGCGGACCCCACCGGAGGGACCGGAAGGATCTGACCCAAATAAATGGATGGTAGAACAAATGAAGAAAATGATGAGCATGATGAAAAACCTAACTACAGATGTTGCAGATATAAAGGAAGAACAACAGGAACATACAAAAGAAGTAAAAACACTACAACAGGAGATCAGGAAACTGAGAAACGGAACAAAAAAAGATTTTAAAGAGGAAATCAAGCACCTTAAAGAAATAAATGAAAATATGAAAGAGGAAATGGAAGAAATTAAGAAGGAAATCACTGAGTCCAAAGAAAGAATGGAAAAATTGGAAAGTGATAAGAGAAGAAAAAAATATAGTAATACAAGGTATAAAGATGAATACGAATGACACTTAAAATACTAAAACAAAACGTCGAAAAACTAATAGAAACAGAGCTAGGAATAAAAATCAAAACGAGTCAGCAAGAAAGATCGGAGAAAAAACCTGTTTGGTAGAGCTTATTAGCAAGGATGATAAAAACACAGTTATGCAGAATAAGAGCAAGCTAAAGAATATGCAAGATAAAGTGTACATAAATGACGATCTAAGTAAAAAGAAAGAGAGATACAGACAAGACTCAGGAAGATAGCAAAAGAAGAAAGAGACAAAGGAAATAGTGTCAAAGTAGGCTTCCAGAAATTAATAATCGACCAACAGGTATGGAAATGGAATCGAGAAAATAGAAATTGGAAATTCTAACAACAAAAAACTGATAAAGAACAAATGTGACCAGGAACTAACGATAATGACAAGGCATGAAAAAGAAAACGAGAATGGAATAGCAACAGCGGCACGAGTATTAAGAATCTTAATAAAAGTGAAGGAAAAATAATGTTAGCAACATGGAACCTACAAGGAACATATGAAGAAGGAGCATTAATACAATTAAACAGGGAATGCAGAAAATATAAGTTAGATGTAATAGCGATACAGGAAACAAAAACAGAAAGGAATAGAGGCAATGGAACTACAAGATTATATGTTTTTTAATAGTGAAGGTGAAAATAGAATACTAGGAGTAGGATTTTTAATTAAGAAAGAATTATTAGGATCACTAATAGAATTCAAACCAATCACGGGAAGAATGTGTTATATGAGGCTCCGGGGAAAATTCCAAAAAAATAAGTCTAATAAATGTACATGCACCGACGGAAGAAAAGGACTTAGAGGTGAAAGAAGAATTTTATAATGAATTAAATAAAGAATACGATAAACTACCTTATTATGACATGAAAATAGTTTTAGGAGATTTTAATGCGAAAATAGGCAAAGAAACAATATATTTCCCAACAATAAGGAAATTTAGTTTGCACGGAAAAGACATCAGAAAATGGACGTCTATTGATAGATTTTGCCGAAGAAAAAAGATTAGTAATAAAAAGCACTGATTTTGAAAGGAAAAATATACATAAAGGGACCTGGAAGAGCCCGGACGGTAGAACTGTTAATCAAATTGACCATGTACTTATAGAAAAAACTGAAGAAATGAATATAGTAAACATAAGGAGTTATAGAGGTCCGGATATGAACTCTGGACCATTTCTTAGTAGGTATTAAATTAAAGCAGGTTATTCCAACAAATAAAAATAACAAAAAGGAAAAACCGAAAAGAGCTAATAAGATTAAAAGAAGAAGAAAACAGGAAGAAATATCAAAAAATGCTAAATATTGAGTTGGAAAAAATACATAGTAAGGGTAATGTCAACGAACTTTGGGAAGAAATAAAAACAGTAATGAAGGAATGTGCTGCAGGGTGCCAAGACAAAAAAAGGGAAAAAGAAGGAAAGAATGGTTTGATGATAGCTGTAAAGAAATATTGACCAGTAGAAATAAGGCAAGATTGAAGATGCTCAGTAATGATACAGAAGAAAACAAACAAAACTACTTAAAGGAAAGGCGAGAATGTAAAAAAGGTACTCAGAAATAAGAAGAGGAAACATCGAGAGCAATTTATAAGAGAACTGGAAGAGAATTTTAAGAATAAGGAAGTTAGAACACTGTATATGGGGGTTAAGAAAAGAGAAACAAGGACATAAACAGGGAACCTATGTTCCTCAAAGGAGAAAATGGAGAACTAATAACTGACGAAGACAAAATAATAAAAAGATGGAAAGAGTACTTTGGAAAAACTTTTAAATAGAGAAATGGAGAGTGAATATCTACAAGACGGTGAAGACGAAGAAGAACCACAACCTCGGAATGAAAACATATTAGAACCTCCGTCCCTAGAGGAAATAAGAGAAATAGTGAATAACCTTAAAAATAACAAAAGTACGGGAGGAGACGAGATAACGGCAGAAATGTTAAAACATGGAGGAGAAAAGTTAATGACGACAATAAAAGCATTAATCGACAACATTTGGCAACAAGAACAGCTACCAAAGGAATGGAATGAGGCAATCGTGTGCCCAATACATAAACAAGGGGAAAGAGCAAGGTGCGAAAATTATCGAGGAATAGCGCTTCTAAATGTGACATATAAAATATTAGCCCAAAGTATAAAAAACAAAATGAAAAATGAAACGGACATAATAATAGGAGAGTATCAAACTGGCTTTAGGAGTGGAAGAGGAATAGTAGATCAAATATTTGCTCTGAGAGAAATTCAAGCAGAAAGTTTTGAACACAGGAAGAAAACATATGTGTTGTTTATAGACTTTAAGCAAGCGTATGACAAAATAAAAAGAGAACAACTGATACGCGCTTTGAAAGAAATGAATTTCCCAGACAAAATAATATCGATGATAAATCTAACGCTACAACGAGCTGAAACTAAAATAAAAGTCAAGGGAAATCTATCGGAAAAGTTTAATGTAGGGACTGGACTGAGACAAGGAGATCCTTTATCACCGACTTTGTTTAACTTGGCATTAGAAAAGGTAATAAGACAAGCCAATATTAACAGAGGTGGACTAGTTTATCATAAAAAAACATCAGTGTATAGCCTACGCAGACGATATAGCACTCATCACAAGGAGCGAAAAAGAGATGCAAGAGTTGGTAAAGAAATTGGATACAGCAGCAAAAATGATGGGATTAGAGATAAACGAAGCAAAAACGAAATACATGACCTGGACGGAAGAAGAATTTTGCCAAGGACGGTACTTAAAAATTAAAACGGACGTTGGAAAACAATACAATTTCGAAGAAGTAGATAGGTTCAAGTATCTTGGAACAATATTTAAAAGACAACCTGGCGTAAGCGAAGAGATAAATTCAAGAATCACAGCAGGCAACAGATGTATAGGAGCTCTAAACGCGGTACTCAAAAACAAGGGAATATCGAGAAAGTTGAAAATGAGGATATATAAAACAGTAATTAGGCCAATAGTAATTTTTGGAAGCGAAGTCTGGACGTTGAGGAAGGAAGAAGTACAGAGAATTGAAATATGGGAAAGGAAAGTTTTAAGAAAGATATTCGGAGGAAAGATACAGGATGGAAGATGGGAAAGAAGAACAAATAGAGAGATATATGACCTTTTCAAAGAGCCGAACATAATAGGAATAGTTAGAGCACAGAGAATGAGATGGATAGGTCACGTAGTGAGAATGAAGGACCATAGAATACCAAAAATGGTACTAATACACGAAATAGGAGGAGGGAAACGCCTAGGAAGACCAAGACAAAGATGGAAGAAAGCAGTGGAGGATGACATAAGAAAGCTAAACATTGGAAATTGGAAGGAAAAAGCAAAAGATAGGAAGGAGTGGAAAAAGATTGTGGACCAAGCCATGGGCCAACTAGGCTCGTAGTGCTCTTCTATATATATATATAACTGATATAACTTACGAAGTAATAATTTAACTTTATGAGAGATTCATAAACAGATAGTTTAAACAAATTAGTACAATACAATGATGAAACCAAAAATACTTTTAGTTGTGATTTTTGTAAAAATTGTTAAATTCCTATACAGGGTGACTGTTGATAAAGTGTACAAACGCTGGATGGTGATTGTACACCTCAAACGCAACAAAAAAGTTGCTCTTGACCATGGTCCGATTCTCAAGCTTAAGGGAGGGTTTTTTTTTTCGGAAAGACGTGATTTTTCTCCTAACACTGACCATATCTCTTGAACTATTGGTTCTACAGCAAATTAAAAAAAACATTACTAAACTAAATTGTCTTGCAGGAAAAAAAACTGGACGTTTTCCACGAAATACCGAACTATAATACTTTTCTCCACGCACGTTTCGCCAACTAAGTTGGCATCTTCAGGAGAAGAATAAAACAGAAAACTTTTTTTCTTTTTCTTTATATAGTGTTTAGTTTTAATCTTCTCCTAATGATGCCAACTTAGTTGGCGAAACGCGCGTCGAGAAAAGTATAGTAGTTCGGTGTTTCGTGGGAAACGTCCAGTTTTTTTTTTGTTTCTACGCCGAAGGTTCCAGTACCCACTCCAGGATGTCTTGAAGGAAACATACTTTTCCCATTTAATTTATGTAGGCACATACACAATCCTAAATTTTAAAAATGTAGTTTAAGTTTCTAAATTTTCCAAATTTGACTTTAATCAAACGAATTTTATTTGCCTCTCAAAAAGTATGCACACTTCACAAAAACTTCCTTTTTAATACGCTTTCCAACGGTATGCTCCTATTTTTTAAAAATTCCATATCAGATAGAAGAAATCGCATTTCAAATGTAAGCGTAATAGTAGGTAATAAACGTAGCCTAGATAGCAGGGGAAGAGAGAGCGTCGGCTTCCCAACCAAAGCTTCGCACTAACTTGCGTCATGTCATGCACCTTCTTTCATTTCACGGAATTTTCGCCAGGTCTACACGTATACCACAGTTCTACGAAAGCTGTCTGGTATGTTGTCATTCATTTCCTGTTCAAGCTTGTATCAATAGAACTGTTTAATTTTCCTAGAAAACCGTCTTGAACACAGGCGTGCAGAGCAGTGATGAGGAATCTATTCTCTGCACGCCTGTGTTCCCCCTCTCTTCTCTCATAATTTTGTCTGCTCCCTGCTTGATAAAATTTAGAGTCGTGATTTGATTGCTTTTGAGAGTAATTCGTATTGTTTTAAGATGTCTTTTTCCAACCAAGAATATGTCGATTCATTATGTGTACGGGTTTTGTGACAGTAATGCAGTGTAGTTCGAAGTTTCGCAGTGGAAGGTATGGAAAACCATTATGGCCAAGCTCGAGTTGATTTCGCTCGCTGGCTGTTAAATGATGATGTAGAGAATTTCTTCAGCTGAATTTTATGGACTGACGAGTCCACATTTACTAGAGAGGATATCTTCAATACTCGTAATTCTCATTTTTATGCTGAGGAAAACCCTCAGTTGGTACGTCAGCAGCGTACTCAAAGGCATTTTGCTGTAAATATATGGATGGGTGTCATTGATGGTCACGTGATCGGGCCTTTTTTGGGGTCTTCGAGAACGTTGGCAGGTGGATTTTATAAAATTTTGAAGTTTAGAAGCTTTTAAAATGTACAATTGTGTCTGTGCTTACAAGAATTATATGGGAATCTTGCTAAGTATGTTACCTTCAAAAATATTGAATGAACTTTTCAATGTTTTTTCTTTTTTAATTTTCTGTAAGATTAATAGTTCAGGAGACATGGTTAGTTTTAGGCGAAAAAAATCCCGTTCTCCGAAAAAAAAAAAAAAAACGAAAAAAAATTCTATACTGAAATTTCTCCTTTATGCTTGAGACTCGGACCATGGTCAAGATCAACTTTTTTGTAGCATTTGAGGTGTACACTCACCACCCAGTTTGTATAAGTCCCATTGTCCTCTTCTTTAAACGTAAGTACTAAAAATTTTAAAAATGAAGTTCTAAAAACGGTCAAGCGTGCGTGCGTAAAGATAAAATACCTTTTACACCATTTACACCATAAACTATTTACACCATTTTATCCTACTTGTATTTTAATTTATTACTTTTTCGCTCATCTCTTATAGTTATTTTATCTGTATTTTATTTTATTTATACAATTTAATTGTTTAAATCTGCATGTTTGTAATAGTTACTCATATTTTTTTGACGTGTGTAAACACTTTTTGGTGTCTTGACATGAATTGCAAATAAATAAAATAAAAAAATATTACAGAAAACAATATTTTATGGGAATATTGCACCAGTATCCCCAAATGCGAACGTCATAACACGTTTTTAACATCACCAAGGTCCCTTAGACAAAAAAAGATTTGAAAATCTGAAAGCCAAAAATGAAAAAAAAAACTGAAGCTATTTATAGCAACAGAGAGCCATTATTAAAATTTGATTAGCACCGAGAAAGACGCATATAACGTTGACGCCCACAAAGAGGATCGTAAACCATAAAACTCTCAGGACTTCCGTCAGCAACATTTCCCTTTGATGCATTAACCCACACATCCATCCTTATCGATTTAAGATCCCGGCGACCTTGTAGCGAAACTTACGAAATCAGTTCCACTTTTGTTCTTATTTCCGCTTCTGACGTGAAGTTCGGGAAATATAACTGACTGTGAGTAGAAAACAGAGTGTTCTTAAACTTTGTTAACTCCCCTCTAAAATATTTGAAAAAAGAAATAAATTTTTGTTCAATAATAAAGTTACCGGTAATAAAACATCTATAAATGGATTCAAAAACATTGTAATTCACGCTTGATATTTCTCAAGAGGGACGTTTGAATAATTGAAGTTTCATGGTTTTATGTTCTAGTAACATTTCATATACTAGCATGTGTATTTGGTCTATAGAATCTTTGCGTCATAAAAAATGTTAAAATGGAATATGTGGGTTTTTTTTACCCTTCTTCGGGGTGCTCTTATACTTCTGGTCATCGACTTCCCTTATTTTATTTTGAACAATTTTTTTTACAAAATTAGAGAACACATACTTTTTAGTCGAAAACATGTACCTATACCCATATTTTTAATAAAATTCTATATTTATCTCATTTCGCCTCCAATTAACACATGTCAATGAAAAAGGAACTCAGGCCAATAAGTTCAAAGGCAAAAACTTTACACCAAATTGCCTAACTCTTAAGCTGTAAAATATTATTTACATATCTATGAGCCATATTGGAAAAAAAATTGGCTAAGACATACCATTTTTCTTCCAGAGTCAACTTGAGGTCAAATTTATTTTAACGGTAGTTACTATATACACTAGGCGCAGGAATTAAGGGATATAAAAAAATCCCAATTTTTTAGGTAATTTTCAAATAGTGTAACTTGGAGAAAAAATGGCCATAGAGAAAAGAAAAAAAGGACATGGAAGCTCTAAGTTTCTTATTTTAAGTTTAAAATTTTTGGCATCAGCAGTTTTTGAGTAATCATAAGACAACCATTGAAAAAAAAATTTTTGGTTTGAAAACTGAAAAGTATCCTTTACAACTTGTAGTTATTGGTCTCTGCTAAAAAAAATTTTTCAAAGAGAAATTGTTGATTGAAAAAAAAGGTAAAAATTTGGCAAAAGGCACTGCGATTGTTTTTTCATAGTGCTCGGAATGGTTGAAATTGTGGTTTGTGCTAAATATTAATGTAAGGATATCTCACTTTTTATTAATTTTTCTAAGTTAAAAAGTTTTTTTTACCAATAATCCATATTTTGATTATCAAAAAACGTTAATTATTGAAAAAAAAATGAAAACAAAAACAATTTTGAAAAAAAATTGCTCCTTTTTAAAAAAAAGAGTTTTTAATATTTTTAACATCCCAATGCTTCACAATCGTAAAAAAAATTCGTTTGTAGTCCTGGCATATCAAAAAAACAAACATTTTCTAATATTCTGAAGAAATTAAATTATTAAATTATCCATTTGGACTTAGTAATGATTCAAGATTTGCTGAATGAAAAACAGCGATCCATTGGGTGATATAACAACTTATTTCAATTAATTTTTAAAATGGCATTTAAAACTAAGGCAGTTACAGCAGGAGTAATTTTCAAAAAAGTTAATAAAAAAAATGATACAAAAAAAAATGCTTACAATAGTTACCGTGTTTTTGACAACAAAAATATTGATTATTGCTAAAAAAAAACTTTTTAACTAAAAAAAAATTAATAAAAAAGTGAAAAATCGATTCTTACATTGAATTAAAGTTCAAACACCAATTTCAACCATTCCAAACAATATTAAAAAAATGGCAGTGCTTTGAAACTGCAAGGATTTCTTTGGGTTACTTTTGGTTGAAAAGTTAGGTTTAGGTTGAAAAGTTATTTGCCAAGGTATCCCAAGTTATGTAAATATCCCAAATTATGCAATTTTACCTCTTTCCCAACCAACCATTTCGTTTCGAAAAAAATTTTGAGCAAAAACCTAGTTTTGTAATTTTCAAAATCCTACTTTAATTTTCTGTAAGTTTATTAGTTCTCAAGTAATGACTTACCAAAGTCAAATATGACTGTTTTGCTTTGAACGGCGATAACTCAGCGAAAAATCATCGCACAGAGCTCGAAAATATATCAAATTAAAGAGAATTTAATTATCTAAAAGAGGTTTGTGATGATATTATAAAAATATATTGAATTCTGTGGACCTTTTAACAGATAAGAAGAAATTTCGTTTTTTTTTTCGACGATTTTTTTTATGATTACTCAAAAACTGCTGACGCAAAAAAATTTAAATACAAAAAACCAAAAAAACTAAAGACTTGGAACTCGAATTTCTTTTTTTTTTTGTTGTTCTTTTCTCTACGATCATTTTTTCCCAAATTACAGCTCTTTAAAAAATTACTTAAAAATTTGGGATTTTTTTATTTACCTTAATTTCTGTGCCTAGTGTAATTACCAAATTAACATTTAAAACATAATAGCTGAAATAGTATGAGTATTTGTTTTAATAAAAACGCTGCATAATTAATTTATCATGATTTAATACATTACTTTACTATTACTATACATTAATATATTTAATCATTGCTAGTATATGAAATGTTACTAGAACATAAAACTATGAAACTTCAATTATTCAAACGTCCCTCTTGAGAAATATCAAGCGTGAATTACAATGTTTTTGAATCCATTTATAGATAGATATGTAAATAATTTTTTACAGCTTAAGAGTTAGGCAATTTGGTGTAAAGTTTTTGCCTTTGAACTTATTGGCCTGAGTTCCTTTTTCATTGACATGTGTTAATTGGACGCGAAATGAGATAAATATAGAATTTTATTAAAAATATGGGTATAGGTACATGTTTTCGACTAAAAATTATGTGTGCTCTAATTTTGTAAAAAAAAAAAAAATTGTTCAAAATAAAATAAGGAAGTCGATGACCAGAAGTATAAGAGCACCCCGAAGAAGGGTAAAAAAAACCCACATATTCCATTTTAACATTTTTTATGACGCAAAGATTCTATAGACCAAATACAAATTAGAAACTCACCCTGTATATATTTATGTAATTGAAAAGACCATATTCCCTATCATAACAATATAATCTATTTTCTAACCACATTTTCAAAAGATTGTGTCAGAAACAATAGCGAAATAGTCTATTAATAGACATTCCATTTGCAATGTTGAACACAATTAGATAACTATTTTAATCTGGATAAACAGTGCTCTAAATATACCCATAGTTGTACAGCAACGTTTTAAATAGTTGCACTGGAGGCTGGCCAAAAAATTAAATTATTGAAGTGTCATTGTTTGGGACAGCTCGTTGTAAACATTAGTTGTTTATCGTATGCCTTTTTAAGAGACAATGGAAATATTTTTATTTTACAGCATAGTAGAGTCTGCTGTACAGTATTTTAATTTATCGAGTTATTTTAATTTTAGTATAAAAATGTCTTCTATTACAATATAGTCGCTTGATACGATCAATTGATCAATGTTGTATTGTACGTTTCCTTTCGTCACTGTATACAGTGAGGTCGTAAGGTGTGGGTGGAATAAATTCAATATTTTTTTTGTGAAAATTTTTTATATGCTCAGACACGTCAATTTTGTTTTTCAAAAAAATTGGAACTTTTTTTCTTATTTTGACTTAGGGAATCGCCCTCACAAATCTTTAAACGTTTTTTTTTTTTTTTTTTAAGGTAATGGTAAACAACCTTTTTTTTAAATATCCGTGTTTTATAATGAATTTATAAAGGATTATACGTAATTTCTTTAATATATAGTCAATATGTAAAATCCCATCTCAAATGTCTATCTAGTATAATTCCAAGGAGTTTTATTTCGTTTTTAAGATATATGGTCATATTATCTAGAAGTGTAAGATGAAAAAAAATCTGGTAACATCGAGCTAGTATTTGAAAAAGGTATGTATGTAAATGTTTTCTTAAAGTTTATAGATAGAAACTTACTTTTTACCCAGTCCTTAATCAGACCTAAATTGTACTGTACATTGGTTTTTATTTCTTTAGAAAAAAATAGCTGTATCACCGGCTAAACTTATAACGTTCCCCACAGTATGAATGTAGAACAAATCACTACTCACAAAAATTAAGGTAACAAAAAAAAAATCTAAAATTTTCCCCGATTTTTGACGGCCTGTATGTAAGTGGAAAATGGTCGCATCGTGAATTAAAAAAAAAAAAAACGTTTTGAAGCTCCAAGACTCTAGTTTTCGGATCTGTAGGCCAAAATTTTGAAGCCACGGATTTAACACAATATGAAGAAGTAGCGTGAAAAAAATTTACAAATTTTTAGACTTCTTTTTCTCGCTCCACAAACTCGGAAAAATTGTTTTCGGTTAAACGACCATATGAATTGTTGAACTTGTTCCTTGAACTTGAATTTATTCCTTTTTTTATTTTTGAAATTGAACGAAAAAGGACCCTTTTGTCTTCAACCATCGATATCTCAACAAATGATCGTACAGGAAATTGAAGGGCAGTTTCGGAAACTGGAATAAATTTCCAATAAAATACTGTCAAGACATTTAAAAAAAATCTGAAAAAAAAACATTTTCCCTTGTTTTGGTAAATCGACTACATCTTAGCAAATATTGATGGGGAGACTAGAACTTTTAGGAATTTTTACACCTCAGTGTTCCTCCAATAGCCTTGTAAATCTGCAGATCGATCCATCGAGCGGTTTTTCCGGGCCGATTATTCAGTTTTGAAAAAAAAATAAAGGAGCAAGATTTTTATTCTTAAACATTGTGTAATTTTCATAAAAATGGGAAAACAATATTTTTTTCCACTTTTTTCTCAATTCTGCATCGATTACTTTTAAATTTAAAAAAAAATCGAATATTTAAAAAAAAAAAAAAAAAAATTAAATGCTGAGGTCTTCCCGCAAAAAAAAAAATGGTAGTGAATTTGAATGTTAACCACCAGCAAACGTCGCGATACGACGATTTTTCACTTAAATACAGCCCGTCAAAAAATCGGGGAAAAGTTTAGTTTTTTTTTGCTCCCTTAATTTTTGTGAGTAGTGTATACTGTGAACAGAATCGGCTCCAGTACCGTCCCTTGTGGAAGTCCATACTCGATAATATTTATTATTACCCAAATGATTTTCATTTCATTCATCTTCATTTTTACATGTTGATTTCTATCCATTACATAACTTTTAATTGCTTGTGAAAGGGTATCACCCCATAAGTATGGTGAAATGCCCCCCCTTTTTTTTTATTTTCTTCGCATGATGAAAGTGTTTCTTAGGGATAATTATGAAAGGTAGACCGAATTTTAGGTCCAAAAAATTTTCCCCTCAGCTAGGTATGGAAAAAACCATATTTCTTACGTTTTATTTTTTTTTCTCGGCTTTTTAAATGTCGAAAAAAAACCTAAATAATTCATGAGTACAGAAAAATATGATTAATTTTATGTAAAAAAATTTTTCAGCTCATTCAAGGTCATTATGACCTCTAAAAATATTATTCAAACTTTAAAAATCCCATATCTTTTAACCAAAAAAAGTTTCAGGCTCAGATTTTTAATATATTATATTTTTAACTGTTTTTTACTACCTCAAATTTTTTCAGATTTTTTTGAGTGGTGGGTCATGCCCAAAAGTGCGAAAAATCAAATTTTTTGTCCGTGAAACGACTTAAAACGGCTTAAAATCATCATTTTATAGTGTCCTGATTTTTTTCTTGCACTAAAAGGACTCAAATGACTTCAAACAATTAAAAAATATAAAAAATAATAGTTTCGATGTGGAATTTTTTTTCTTACTATCTTTAGTGAACATATTTTTTAATTGTTTGAAGTCATTTGAGTCCTTTTAGTGCAAGAAAAAAATCAGGACACTATAAAATGATGATTTTAAGCAGTTTTAAGTCGTTTCACGGACAAAAAAATTGATTTTCGCACTTTTTGGGCATGACCCACCACAAAAAATCTAAAAAAAATTTGAGGTAGTAAAAACCAATTAAAAATATAACATATTAAAAATCTGAGCCTGAAACTTTTTTTGGTTAAAAGATATGGGATTTTTAAAGTTTGAATAATTTTTTAAAGATCATAATGACCTTGAATGAGCTTGAAAAATTTTTTACATAAAATTAATCATATTTTCTGTACTCAAGACTTTTTTTAGGTTTTTTCGACAGTTAAAAACCGAGAAAAAAATAAAACGTAAAAAAAAAACAGGGTTTTTTCCATACCCAGCTGAGAGAAAAATTTTTGGACCTAAAATTCGGTCTACCTTTCATAATTAGCCCTAAGAAACACTTTCATCATGCGAAGAAAATAAAAAAAAGGGGAGCATTTCACCATACTTATGGGGGGATACCCTTACTTTTTATATAAAAAATTAACGCACCCATGACAGTGAGGGTAATGGCCAGACTCATCTTCGGCTCGGTGTTGACCTGGCACTCGTATCGGCCCGTGTCCGACTCGAACGCTCCTCGTATCCTCAATCCCCAGAAGTCCCCCGAGCTATCCGAGTGCACGGATTCGAAGCGGCCGTCGCCGGTGAACGTGTGACGTCCCGACGTCAGGATGTGCAAATCCCTGCTCCTTATCCAGGACACCTGCAACAAATGATCGATATTCAGAACTGGCGCTTATTCACCTCTATTCCACGTATTGTGGGATGCAAGTGTCGGGATGGTTTTCTTTCAGGGCGATTTATTGAGAATTGATCCCCTTTTATCTATCTTAATATATACTATATAATTTGCGGGAAAATTGCTATTGTATTTTTTTCTACAGGTTTGGAAAACGATCACTTTGAGATAGTAAATTAATAGCTGAAAGATTCGGCGTGGAAGGGGATAGGCCACGCCTTGAATCGCCTGTGACTGGTACAGTTAATTGTACAATAATTGGAACTAGCCAATGATACACTATGAACAATGTTTATGCATATGTGCACAAACGTTTTGTCGTTTAAAGCATATATATTTTAGGCATAGTGTTAGTTGTACCGAGTGGTAAGAAAATAACGTGACAGTAGTAGTTGACCCGATTTTTGTAAATAGAACACCCCGAATGTTTTTCCAAAAACTGAATCTCCTATTTCTTTTCTGAACATACCTAGCGATATGAAATTTTGCGGGATTACTCTGACAATTTGTTAGATACGTGCACTTAAAGTTACAATAGAGACTCATGCTAAAACTGTCATTAGAATTAATTTTGTGTGAGGTGTCATTAGGTAATATCAGGAGTGCATTGTATTTATATTTGTATATTAACGCTTTCTATTTTTATCACGCATACTCAAAGATATGTTAATAAAAATTATTACTAATTAAGGCATGGTGTCTATAAATTCTAATCGTAATATTTAAATTTTTTATACAAGCTTGCTGGTTATAATATATAAAATTATTTTGACTTTGTAAAAGAAATACATATGTGTAAGAAATTAATGAACGACCTAATAACTCTTTGTTTGCTCATCGCCAATTGCACGTTATTATTAATATTAAGTGGGCAATCTACAAGGTGTGTAAATTAAGTAATAAGACAATGTTTTAAATTTTTTTATTCGTATTGAATTACAATTCAGTATTGTCTCCTTCAAAATAACTTTCTTGGGAAGCCACACAGCGGTGGATACGGTTCTTCCATTCTTCATAGCAGTGCTGGAACTTATATATCGTAATAGCCTTCAGCTGGTCGGTTACAGCCGTTTGAATGTTTTCTATGGTCCCAAAATGACGTCCCTTGAGGTGATTTTTCAATCTCGGGAAGAGAAAAAGTCACAAGGACTCAAGTCAGGAGAATAAGAAAGCTGAGGAGGCACAGGAATGTTAAAAACATCCCTGTGGCTCCTGGCTAAAAACTCGTTTACTGAAATGGCTGTGTGACAAGGCGCATTGTCGTGATGCAACATCCAATTGTTTTTTATGTTTGGTCTCACACGTTTGGCATGACCCTTTTTCGAAGTTTTTCAAGAACATCTCTGTAAAAGTGTTGATTTACTGTTTGGCCTGGAGGCACAAACTCTTTGTGAATAATTCCCTGGCTATCAAAAAAGCAAATAAGCATGCATTTGATCTTCGACTTGCTCGTTCTTGCTTTTTTGAGTCTTGGAAAGCCTGAAGTGTGCCATTCCATGCTTTGACGCTTGGTTTCCGGGTCATATTCAAACACACAAGTCTCATCACCAGTACCTAATCATACGTTCCATAAAATGATGATCATTTTCAATCGATTCCAAAAAGTCACGACACCTTTCTCTCCTGATGTCCTTTTGTTCCTGCGAAAGGTTTTTTGGAACCATTTTTGCGCATATTTTTCTTATCCACAATTCGTTAGTCAAATTCTGATGAACAGTGGTGTGATTCAAATTTAACTCTTCCCCGATCATTCTTGTCGTCATCCGACGACCTGAATGCACAAGATCCCATTTCTATTGACATTTTCATAGGTTCTTGAAGACGAAGGCCTTCCGCTGCGTGGTTCATCTTCAATTGAAGATGAACCTTAGTGAACCTCTTCCTTCTCAGTATGCCTTAAACCACCGAAAAACCTGGGCTCTAGAAAAAACACTGTTTCCGTAGGCATGTTCAAGTTTTGCAAAATTATCCGCTGCGCTATGTCCAAGTCTGCATCAAAACCTGATAGCACACCGTTGCTTAAAATTAATGTCACTCATTTTTAAAACGCACTAGAAACAAAACGGTTACGAAAACAGTCACAAAGAAAAAATAAATGATTCTAACAATTTCAAACTTGTACTCAAGGTGCATTACATGTTAACCTATCGCCCTTCCAAGTCCCGTCTTCGCAGTGTTGCTAGATCGGGCGCTACGTTGCCGGTCTCATTACTTAATTGACACACCTCGTATATACTGTTTTATTAATATTAGGCTGGCCATTTATATATGTCTTGCGTTAGCACACATGACAGAAATGGTCATAAGGAGGTGTACATTAATGACTTAGTGGGACATGGCATTTTCTGCTGCGAATTGCTTCCTAGTTATTTCCTAGAATGGAAACCAACCCTGTACCTAGATTACTTACACTATTATTATCAGCGACCCGAAAAACCCCTGGGTACCTAAGTAGAGTCCGGTGTTTTTTTTTTAAACTAAATGTTGACCTGTGTTTATCAATGCAGGACCGTCGAAAAAATGGGCAACCTGTATAAGCTATCATTATGGATAAGAACCCTCGTGGATATTTCATTTATTTTGTAATTTTACGCCAATCGAACGCTTTATGTAATAAATATATTTCTGGATGTTTCGACGGTCTCCAACATCGAACATTTATAATATCACGTTGTGTACACACAGCGAGAGAGACAAAACGACAGTTTGGAAACGAGCTTTGATCCCTACGACTAATAATGATGTTCTAATTTGTCACAATACGGCAATTATTTACGTTATTACGTTGTTCTGACGAATGTTAAACAGCGAGACTCGATTAGAGCTTTAGTTTAGCGCGTTTTGTCTAATGAAACCCCGTTAGGGCGCTAATATCGTGGTTTATTCAGAAGGTTTGATCACGGAAACGCAAATTTAGTCGGCGGGGAAGCGTTATGCAACTTAATGTTTTCTTTGAGGTTATTTTTTTGTGCAACTTCAAATACAAACAAAGCTCAAATAAGTAAGGCAAAAATGC
Organism: Aromia moschata; assembly: GCA_029963805.1. Lineage (NCBI taxonomy): Eukaryota > Metazoa > Arthropoda > Insecta > Coleoptera > Cerambycidae > Aromia > Aromia moschata. The sequence goes on from JAPWTK010000463.1 coordinate 166,493, forward strand.
AAACTTTGTTTAGATTATAATCGTATACTCGTGTATAAAGTTGAGGACGGAAAGATTGGAACAAATTAAATAAAATCCTTACAGGGCGAACAAAAAAATCACACGAATCACATCATTCAGAAGAAAATCCTTACAAACCAGGCAGTGAAGTAACATTGTAGCATTCAATTAGTCGTTTTACGGTCTTAAAATATCTAAAAAAGAACACGCGACATCCGTATATAATTCAAATGAGTCAGAAACTTCATGAGGATGCTTTTGACCGAAGAGTTGAATTTTGTGAAACAATGATGGACCGCTATAGTAACAATCTGTAATTTTCAAAAACAACATAGTTTTCTCCGACGACTCGGTTAGTAGGCAAAATTGTAGGTACTGGACATCTGAAAATCTACACTAGATGGTGGAAGGACACATGCAATTTCTACAAAAGGTAAACGTGTGGGCAGGACTTGTCGGTACTTCCGTCATAGGGTCGTTTCTTATTGAAGGTGCACTAAATGGTGAAAATATTTGAAATTTCCCCAGCAGAACTTTATACTCGCAATTGTTGCCCTCACATATAGAATCACCTCTTGTCGGATAACGTTTTATGGTTCCAGCAGAACAGTGCACCACCAAATTATTCTCTAACTGTTCGTAATTATCTTAGCACCGTTTTTCCAAACAAATGGATTAGTAGGCGATGAGCAATGGAATGGCCAGCAGGATCTTCTGGCCCAACTCCACTTGATTACTTTTTCTGGGATTGTCATAAATCTAAAGTTTATCTGAACCGCCTAATAACATTGAAAATTTGAAGATCAGAATTACCGAGCAAATCAAGCCAATCATTCCCCAAGTATTAAACTATGTCATAAAAGCATTTGAATATCGTCTTGCTCATTTTCTGCACTTAAAATTTATTTAAAAAAAAAATGCTAGTAGAATCAACAGAAACTGAATATATATGACTGATGGTGTCTTCGAAAAATATTTTTTTACTAATGAGGCTTGGTTCCATCTTTCAAGCTATGTTAACTCTCAGAATATGAGACTTTGGAGTGCATATAATCATCACCTTTATATTGAAACTCCACTACACCCACAAAAATTGGATTGACCGCAGCTATGAGTAGGATTGTTGGAACTATTGCTTTTACGGAACACTGAATGCAAGAATGTACCGTTTAGAAATCTTAACACTTTTTGTACAAATGTCGCAAGACATGCATGAAGGTTATATATGAAGCTCGTGCGCATACTACCAGGGAAACAGTTAATTATATATAGGTGATTTTTTCGAAGATTGTATAATTAGTTTGAACACGCAGACCATAGATCTGCGATTTGACCGCGTGATTTTTTTTCTGGTCTTATCTAAAAAATTACTTTTTTGAAAATCGCGTTGGCGATATGGAAGACCTTCAGCAATGCATTGTTAATACAATTGAAGAAATAATGGAGCACTGTGGATGCTGCAGCACGTTATTGACTGTTCAAATAAGAGCTCACGCGTGTATAATTACACCGCTCTGCATGACAATCGTCCCCGCCAAACTAATGTATTATTTCGATAATTTCTACTTATGTAACTCTTAAACTAACCTGTAAATTGTCGTATCACGTAGCAAAATCTAGAGAAGACCAACAACATGTTTTGATTGCAAAGCAGGTATAAGGATGTACCAGTGGCGACTGGTTATTGACATTGATATTTATGTTCGAAAACAAGTCAAAAGAGAGTTTTATTTTTTCATGGAAGCGAACAACCATCTGTTCCCATATGTTGTGCTGTAAATATGAAAGAAGCTGATCCAAAAGTTTTTGCACTATTTACAGGACTGCAGAGTGGCTACACCAAATAGTGTTGTTTTTTATGCGAATGGAATAACAGGGCCAGAAACCAACATTATGTCATTAAAGAATGGCGGTTACGTGAAAACATTGTGTCCGGTTTGAGAAACGTCTTTTATGAACCCTTAGTAGACCAGCAGAAAATGTATTTACCTCCTCTCTAACTAGGGCTTATAAAAATGTTGTTAAAGCCTTAAATACAGAAGGAATTGCTTTTCTTTATTTGAGACGGAAATTCAGGCGTATAAGTGAGGCAAAGCTTAAAGAAGGAATGTTCGTTGGGCGCAAATACCAGAACATTTTAAAGATGGATATTTTGAAACTACACTTTCGAGAAAAGAAAACAGGGCGTGGACTGCCTTCAAAAATGTATGTACCAAGTTCCTAGGTAACAAGAAATCCGAAAACTACAAAGATCTAGATTAAAAGATTTATCTAAAGATTTCATCTAAAGATTTCATAGTAAATTGATCAAATGGAGAAGCGAACTAGTGGAAAATGGACCCCAAACATGTTAGCGGACTAATGTTAGGCCCTCAAACATGAAACAATACAAGCAAAAAAACATACAAGAAAAAAGACAACAAAATAATTTATTGTATTATACTCTTTTTGATACAAAGTGCAGTATATTTTGTAAAAAAAAAGTGATTTAGTTATTTTAAATCTTCGAAAATTCATTAAATTGCTTATGGTTTTTGCTTCTCATATTTTATATTTTTCTTCGCTTCTCTAAAACTTATGGGTGATAATTAAAAACCGAGCTCATATTTGAATTCAGCACAGTACAGTAGACACAAAAAAAAAACAAAAAGATATCAGAGCGCGACAAAACATTTCAAAAAGTGTTAGGGGTGGTCGTCATTTTTTTTAAATAGTGTCTTATTTTTTTTTAAATATACATAGTTTCTTTATACTTCTGTTTTTGTATACCCGGTAAAGAACCCATCACAGAATGACAGCAATTAGTATATGTCACAAAGGTTATGAAGGTTATATGTATATAACAAAGGTTATATATAAACTTTGATTAAGAATATAATTACGTGTTTTTCTGCTTGGCCAACTTTGATCGGTCGGCCGATATATAATTTTTTTTGAATGGCTACTCGTTATATCATCGTTCTTAATAGCATATTCTTTGATATAACACTTACACACATTACGTCAGATTATCCATCTTAATCATGCAACTTTTTGCGTCTCCGTAGGGTAAATCACCCAAATGTTGGCACTCGACCATCGATTGGCACACTTACCTTTAAACCGTATTAATAAAGAAAATAAGTCAGATGTCTAAAATAAACTATATCTTTTAAATCTGGCAACATGTCCCCTTCTTAGTAAATTACTGCGCCTGCTCCTAAAAACTAGTATGGCCGATGTTTTGTGTGTTTGATGTGGCGACGTTACCAAACAAGGTAAGATTTTAAGTTTTTCGTAAGGACAGTGCAATGTTTAAGCGCTTTGTAACCTATGTTAATTTACCTTAGTTACCTTATTAGTTTTGTTTTAGCATAATTTCAGTAATAAAAATTTCGATTTAGTACCAATTTATAGGATCCCAACATTTGGAAAGCACAACTTAAAATAATCTAATTATTGGCATCGGTGCCGAAATATAGAATTGGCTTTATTTTTATTGTTCCTAACATTGGCACCCCCGACAATAAAAGTTAAAGTTGATTTAAAATGCATTTTTATGCAAAAAATATGTATATTTTATCAAATTAAAATAAATAGGTGTTTTGAATTTTAATGAATAGGAAACTATTTTAAATTTACCTTCTATTTTCGAGTTCGAGATTAACATATCTGCGTTAAAAGAAATGATAAACCATAGACTTATAAGTTTAAGTGTACTTTTCTTTTTTAACTTTTTAGATGTCAAAAGTAAAGAAACATATAAAGTATTCAAAGGCATAACCGAAGAATTGCTTCAGAAAGCATTAACTGAAGTGAGAAATGGTGGACCAAAAAAAAAAAAAAACCGCTGCTGCCAAGTATAGCATTCCAAGGCAAACGCTTCAATATCGTTTAGGTCCTAAATTTTCAAAACTAGAACTTGGACGAAATACATATCTAACAAAAGACAAAGAAAACAAACTGGTTTAATGGATTTCAAATAGCCATCGATGATTTTTTTATATATCCGAAAACGCCGGAAAAAACGGGTAAACGACAAACTGAGAAAACCTCATTGGTGCTTACGTCAACGGTTTATAAAAGACAAATGGAATAAAAGGACATAATTAAAGAAGGAAAAGAAAATAAGACAGAAGTTAATAAACAAAAAAAAAGATTAGAAAAGCAATAGCAAAAAAAGGGTAAAGAGATAAAAGAGAAGTTTGAAATGAATAAACTTCTAAAAAGCTTAAAAAAACTAGCCAGAAGGTAAAGAATCTGACAACCTTTCTTTAATTAAATCTGTTACATCTCATAAAATCTCTGGTTTCAATATCAACTCTGACTGCACTCCCTGTAGAAACTTACCACCAACGATAATAATAATGACCTACAAAATTCAACAGACCAGTGTTTTCACAGATCGCTAGTAACATACTAGACACATTTATTCCGAGCTTGAAAACTAATGTTTCCCACATAAAAAATCTTTTTCAAGAAAGTCCAGAACGGCCGTCATCACAATTTTCACAGGAAAACAGTACAGTTGTTCCGCGAGGGCTATGTTTTATTTGTACTAATAGTATTTACAGGACGAACGTAGGAATAAAATGCCAGAACTGCATTAGGGCATATCACGTTAGCTGTTTAACTAGATGCAAAATATATAAGGAAACATATTTATTTGTAAGGCCTCTTCCGATAAACAAAATTCTGAGTATAAATGTTGACACAATTAGGATTATCGAGACTTTTCTTTAATTTAGTGTAACTAAATGATTTTTTGTTTTGGTTTTTACAAGAATTTGTATTTTATTTTAAGGAATAATAGCATTGTTGATTTTTAATTTGTAATCCACAAGACCTTTGTAATTCTGATTTTTTATTTTAAATGAGATAGGAAGGAACTTAAATCAACACATTAATTATAGAAGTCTAAGTAACTAATCGTTTAAAGTATTAACATTCAGCCTTCATATCTTCCACAAAATATTTGGTGCCAATAATTGGAAAATATATAATGCCAATAAATAGCATATGAGTGCCAATAATTGGAAAAAAATCTATTTTTCACAAATTAAATTAAATTCAGCTTTAACAATCAAGATATGGTTATAAAATATTTAAGTAAATGGTCTTAAATTGATAAATATTCGGGAAAAATCCATATCAACCATATGGAATGCACCTTATTATTTTATAGTTACAGTTTTATTAATAGTATTCCCTTAGAGTGCCAATCATTGGGTAGTTTACCCTATATGTATCGATTTTTTGTTTAGTGCACTGATTGCGACAATTTACATAGATACGTACGTCGTACATACATATATCGGAAAGGTCGTTTCAGCATATGTTCGGAATGCGAGTTCGAGAAACGTGCTGCTCATAAGCGCTGAGATACTGATCTCTTTACAAATTCAAATCTGGGTTAAACGTTTCAGTAGACTGAAATCGCGCTATAACGCCGAGCTCCAAAGGGATTATTATTTTATAATGGTCCTGCAATATAGCTCCGATCTATATTTAAATGACGCGACAGTGGAGATAGTTCTTAACACGTGCAACGAAGAGGTCTCTATTTCCGTTTGTGTTTTAATTAAAATATATTTTTTTAAAAATAAAGTTCTAGGGTATTTCTTCCATTCTCGTTCATCTGTTCCTTTTATTTATCCGTTGTTCAGTATGAGTGCCTTAAAAATAATTAGTTTAATTTAAATATGTCTATATAGTTAGAGTTGAGAAATGGCAGACATTAATAGAATCGTAATAAAGGGAAGTAGGTAGCGATGGCGTCTGATGGAATTGTAAATTTATCGTATTCGTATAACATATTTTAGAGAGACATTATTAGACCGCAATAGACGGTATAATGGCAAAAGAAAATAAAAAAGAAAATATACCTGCCTCATCAAAAAATTTTAGAAATATCACCAGGTACAAAAAGTCTTGTTGGTAAAAAAAGTACACCGTGGAATCGATACCGCATGTCTTGCATTATTACTCTTAGAACTGTCGAGTTCTAGAGTTTTTATTATTTTAATATTGTCATTGTCATTCCATAATATATTCGTAATAAACAAATTATATAAAACATAGAAATAAATAAACCCTATGATAAACATATATTTGTAGAAAAGGTGTTAAGATTTCTAAATCGTACCTCTTTGCGTTCAATGTTCCGTTAAAGAAAAAATACGTCCAGCCATCCTCAATCTGCTCACAGCTGCCTACACTCCAATTTTTTGAGTTAGCGTAGCTCGAAAGATGGAACCAAGCCTCGTCAGTAAAAAAAACTTTTTCAAAGACAGTTCTGTTCTTCTTAAATATGAATTCAATTATTTATTTAACAATTCTGACAGCCACTTGTCAAAAGTTTGACAACAAAATTTCGTTTCAAGCTTCGACATGACCGATTTGATGACGTGTTTGGAGGTCCCTTTGTAAAAAAAAAATATTAAAACAATAGGTATAAGTGTTTTCACAAATTTTTGGATAAATTGATTCCAAATTCTTTAGCATCCAAGTGGTTGTTTTTTGAAAGAATGTTAAAAAGCTGATGTATTTCAATTCTGACACCTTTCTTTAAATACTTCCTTCGAATACTTACTTAACAATACTTTCTATAAATCATGTGCACGCATAACACAACTGGAAAATTGACCTTCGAAAAAAAGTTTAACATTACGAAAGTTTGATGCTACTTTGACGTTATATTACATACTATAGTATTTATAGCAAATAACTTTTTATATACCTATCACCTTTTTATATACATAAAAACTGAAAGAAACCTGACTAATTCGATACAATCGGATTTTATTATCCTAATACATGATTGATTACTATAGCGAGATTAATATTGATTACCATTATTTGTGTTTCATTTCCTGGAACGTTTCTCTAGGATCAAAGCAGTTGTGGCTGGCATTAAAAGGGCTACAATATACCTATTTTAACAATTTCAAAAGTAAATACAGGCTGGCTATTAAAAGGTTTAATTGAATCCTAATGGTGCTTCGATTCCACGCTTTTTATTAAAGGGAACATGAGATAAAGAGTAAACAGAACCTTAAACAAATTGGTTCTAGAATTCAAATATATTATGGAACAATTGTGATGAATAGCGAGAGATAAAAAGCCAAAAAGAGATTGTACAGCCGAGCTACAGATTTCAATATTATGCCATTTTTTTTTCGCAATTTAACCGCTTAACGACCGTGTCTATCCCATACGTATAACTCGGGTGGGGATACCGTTTCAATTTTATTATATCAGAGATAACTCGGGTGGCAAATATTTTTAGACTGATTTAGATAGAGCTCTAGATGTAGAGCTCTCACACTTGAGATATTCCGTGGTAATATGAGAATATGAGATACATGTCATCACCACAGTATTAGTACTTCCGATGTTAGTCTTTGTTTAGTTGAGACCACCACGCTGTTGCATTGTTTTGTAGTTTTTGTATATGTTGCATTGACTGTCGATCGAAACTCGAGACATCGAAAATCAACTGGGACCTAATGGGCTCTTAGACATTATATGTATATTTTTTACAAAGGTCTTTACAACTATATATTATTATATATATATAAAAATGTTTATTTGAGAGTCCGAGTTAACTCGGGTAATGTCAGGAGGCACAGTAAATATTACGTTTTTTTTTTCGAAACTAAATGTTTTTTTTTTTTTGTAATTCATACGATTAAATATAGTTAGATATAACACAGTTATTACGAACCTTTTTTTACAAATGCATTTGGTCGTTAAAAGCGGTTAATATATAGTAAATAGTATATATATATATATAGTAATCAGTATATAGTAAATAATATATGAAAGAAATATATTAATTTAACGTATTTTTTATTCGATACAGTATTTGGATTATAATTCCAAATATAACTTCCGCAAACAAAAAAAGATTAATACATTCGTGGATTTTTTTACCTTGGTTTAATATAAATCGTATCGTATTTCCAACCGACTGAGAGCGTATTAAATTTGAATGTATTGAGAAAAAAACCTGATTATGTATTAATGAAAACATATCATTAGAGTTGTACGAAATGTGCCGCGGGATAATGTTTCACATATAGAGATGTATTTAAAGGTCTGTCACTATATCGAAGATTAAAACCGAAGCTGTCCAAAAGATGCATCTGCAGCAGTCCATGCATCTACAATACATGGACCTACATACATGGTGCATGTTTCTACAATTTTTCAAAAGAACTATTTTTTTTTTGTGTTGTAAACCTGTGTTAAAATAAGTTTTGTTATACTGCTCAAAGTATATAATAGATGTTGATGTGTGCTAGTTAAACATAATTTAAGTATGAACGAAACGTAAATGAAAATAAAACAATAATAACAAAAAAAAAACAATAAAAAACATCATGTGCATAACACATACATTGATACATAAGACTTTAATAAGATTTGATTTTTTATCGCCAAACGTTAAATATTCGTAAATTAAACTTTTTTTTAAGTTACATCTTGTGTGCCATTATAGTAATAGTGTTAACTACGTAACATAACCTCTAATTGTATGTACCATCAAAATAATGGCAACATTACACGGTGACTGAAATCTTTAATGACATCCTTCATTATTAAAATAATAGATTATCACGCGCATATACATATGTATACCGAAATTGGCATTTTCTTATACTCACAACTTTGTTTCCTAGATTTTTCACGGTGCATGGCAGCAGGAGAGTTTGACCAACTCTTGCGTCGATCTCTCTTGTCAAAATGTCATCAAATTCAGGCACCAAACTATGATCCATCGATTCCCCTTGTGATGATAAGTCTGCATGCTTCCAACTGTATCCTGGAAAAAAGCGATTTGTATATATACGCCGATTTTAACATAACAGCCACAGGGAATAATTTGAGGCTTTAAAGGGCTAGAGCTGAGCCAGCAATTTTATTATGTATAATGGAAAAACGGGAATACCATATGAGCACTGAACATTATACTTGGATATATACGACAAGTTTCTGATAAAGTTTTTGCATCGCATACGTAGGTGTACCAATAATAATGCTTATCCATGGACTATATACGTAAACTGTATTTGATGGTGCAAATGTAAACTAAGTAGGATAGTTTTACTTTACATAAATCTAGTTATAAACTTTGTCCTACGGTACTTAAGTTAAATAAATAAGTAGCATAAATAAAAATTGCAAATGCTGCACTGGGATACACTTACACAGCAAATGCCTATTATTCCTGCGTTTTATTTTGTGCAATTTATACAGATAAGTTTGGCTTCGTATAGATCAAAACCGCATTGTTTTTGTTCAATTTATTACTAGTATAATTAAATCTGTGTCAGTATGTACCAAATAAAATGTAAAATAGATTGAAGGAATGTTTGAAATGTAGGTAACTAATGAAAACAGTATTTACTAAATCATAAGTTAGACAATGAAATTGCTATTTTGTATTAGTAGCTATATTAAGTTTATATGCTTTATCCAAACCCTACGGATAGTTTACAAACTTGCCGAAAGCAAAGGGTGTGTTTTAATTAATTTAATTAATTTCTTTCAGGTTTGTACCTCAGCCAACATTCTTGGTTAGCTTAAATAACAACGCATCCAGTGATTTAAATTATTAGAATTAAGCCATTCCCTCGAAATGCTCGGAATTATCTAGACAAGCCTGGACGCGCCGCCATGTTTCGAAACATGGTGGCGCGTCGTCAGGCAAAACCACACGCCGAGCTAAGAGAAAAACCCTCGGGCCAATCAGCGCGCAGCAGTTGGCAACTCTCTTCCTTGAGTCTCTCTAACCTAAACTTGACGTCCACCCAAGAAATCTGTTCAGTTTGATAGAGCTTTCGCAGCATGTATCACTGGGAACTTTTGGCGGACAATACCACAGTCACCGCCGCTGTCTACTGGGCCAACTCCGTAATTTAAAATCCCAGCTAGATCTCCTGCGGCCGCGATTGGAGAAAGTTTTATTACTGCACGGTAATGCGCGTCTCCATGTGCCTTGAACTCTTGCAGTTAGGTTTTGAAGTTAACCCCCATCCATAGTCTTCACCAGACCTTTCCTCCATTGACTTTTATATTTGTTTTGTGTCCTCGGCAAACATTTAAAAAATAAAATATTTGACGATCATCACTATCTACAAATAAACATATACAACGTTTTCGCCTCAAAACCGCGTGAATTCTTTCGGGAACGTGGTATACGCGGTTTGCCTACTCGTTGACAAGTTATAGAGTCGGATAGCGCTTATAATCTAAATAAAATATGCCTCCTATCTATAAAATAATTTTGCTTGAATATATCAGCAAGGTTCAATACATTAATATGTTTATCATTAGTTTGGGTGCTTTACATTATTACAGCAAAAATTACTTTTCTCTATTACTCACTTAAATTATATTAACGTCATTAGCTGATAACCACCAACATCTTAAGAGTTGCATTGGCAGCGATACGTTAAGACTAATTAAGAGTAATGATACGCGCCAAAAAAATGCTCAGGCGGACCCTTGTCCCCTTGGGCATCTCAATTATCTCACAAGAACTAAAGCATTATCGGAAATGACCAGGAAAAGAATTGCAGCCAATAGTTCGGGAGGCAGCAACACTTTTCTGTTGCGCATTTAATACCGACTGATTTTGATAACAGTTATGGACGTGGGCGGGAGGTCGTTTGAAATATGTTAAAGAAGTTCTTGCAAAAAATTAATTAACTGACTGAAAAGGACAATGTTAAAAATAGGCGTTTTTTTAACGCATCTGGGGCATGAACAAAACCCTACAGAAATGATTGGTTATTGATGATTAGTAGAAGTCAGTAATAGTCATAGAAAACCCTAAAAGTCCGGGGAAAACTAGTGCGCTATCTATATAGTACATCATCTCAATCGACTTCTAGTCTACAAAGACAGTTACAACAAAAATAAAAAGTTTTCAAACCCAAATACCAGACCTTTTTTTGGTTTTTGGGCCGCTGAATCCAAATCTGAGATTCGTTTAGCTCTGTCACCTCAAGATTTTTTTTGAAGCTCATTTGAAGGTTATATCAGGCTCATATTATGTAATTATAAGGTCGAATATAGTAAACATGTTCCAATAACTTGTTCTATATGTTTTCGGGGTCACCCGATCTGAATCCGAAGTCCATTTGATCACACTGTTGAGGTTAAAGGTCATTCCAAGGTCAATCGAGAGTCATTTTAGGGTTACTATAAGGTTAAATACAAAAAATGAGCAGAACATGATCCAACAATTTGTTTTATAGGTTTTTGGGTCGCCTGATCTGAATCTGAAGTCCATTTGATCACACTGTTGAGGTTCAACGCCATTCCAAGGTCAAAAGAGGGTCATTGGGTTATAGTAAGATAAAATAATAAAAATACACCTAACTGCGAGGATCATTTAGCCACAAAAAGTGTTTCCCAGAACGAACCACCAGGAGGCGATCCTCTCTAGCGTTTTTTTGTTTTTTATCGTTTTTATGTTTTTGTGGGTGTTTTTTTTTTTGTTTTTTTTTATTTTTTATCGTTTTTTATTTTTTTTTATTTTTTTTTATTTTTTTTTGGATTTTATAAAGTATTTTTATATGTTTTTTTTTTAGTATTTCATTTATTTTCTGTTTTTGAAATTGTACTGAAATTGTTATCGATGTATGGTAATACCAATATTTCATTATTCATAATCGCTTTCAATTTCGCTCTCATTCTCATCATCGTTTTCAAAATCAAAAACTTGTGAATGATCTGGAGCACGAGGAATCTCGTTCAGATTTATTGCGTATCCAAAATACCACAATATCAGCATTACGTGCGAACAGCAACCTATTGTTCTTTTACCTACCTTACATCCGCAAGTATGCCCAATAATAGCGTTTTCTTTTTTCTTGCTGAGACACATTTTTGACAATTCTGAGACACATTTTGTGGCTAAATGATTCTCGCACAGTCTTTTTAGGCGAATGACCTTAAAACTCAATAGTATAATCAAATGAACCTCCGATTTTAACTTATAGAACAAGTGTCAGGAACATAGACATAATTATGTCTATGGTTAAGAACGTGCAGCGTTTTATTCTTAATTTGACCTTATAGTAACCCTATAATGACTCTCGATTGACCTTGGAATGACCTTGAACCTCAACAGTGTGATCAAATGGACTTCGGATTCAAATCGGGTGACCCCGAAAACATAATATAGAACAAGTTATTGGAACATGTTTACTATATTCGACCTTATAATTACATAATATGAGCCTGATATAACCTCAAATGAGCTTCAAAAAAAATCTTGAGGTGACAGAGCTAAACGAATCTCAGATTTGGATTCAGCGGCCCAAAAACCAAAAAAGGTATATGGTCTGGTATTTGGGTTTGAAAACTTTTTATTTTTGTTGTAACTGTCTTGTAGACTAGCAGTCGATTGAGATGATGTACTATATAGATAGCGCACTAGTTTTCCCCGGACTTTTATGGTTTTCTATGAATATTATTGACTTCTACTAATCATAAACAATCATTTCTGTAGGGTTTCGTTCGCACCCCAGATGCGTTAAAAAACGGCTATTTTTAACATTGTCCTTTGTTTACACGTTATCACCTGGTATTCAGAAATTGGGTTGTACTTCAGCTGCTCGTCTGTACTTGTAAGGAAAAAACGCATGCTGTAAAAATATTGTATACCATATTAAAATGTTACATACGGTAATTATTCAGCTATTAATCAAGAAAATAATGTACAGCCCGCTCGATAATGGTGTACAAAGCTTCTGCTGAAGCCATGAAACTGTTGCACGCTAAATGCTTCGATTAAATGGAAATTTAATTGTCCAGATGAAAGCTTTTGCACGAGTAACGAGCTAGCTGGGTGTGATTTTTTTAAAACCTTATACGTGCACAATACTATAACATACTCGAATTTCATGCGCTATAAAAATATAAAGTTTATTCAATTCGAATTTTTTTTTGGTTATGTTGACATCAATAAAACTAAAAATGTACATAGTCTAAGACCCATTATATGTTCTATAAATGATATTTACACAAATGTTAATATTGGAATTAGATACTATTAGAATAACATTGATATAAACAGATAGGTCTGTGTCACTAGTGGTGTCTCACTCTCTCGACATGTGAACATTATTTTCTCATGGTGTACCATCTTTGTACAGCTATTTTTTTTTATTTTTACGTACGAATAGCTGAACTATAACCCACCCTCGGAATACCAGCTAGACCCGCGTCTTTATAACACCATAAAATAAGAAATAATATTTTAAAGACTTTCAGCCGGTTTAAATATTTTTTTTTTTCAAGAACCTTTTCAACATGTTCCAAACACCCCACCACATAGTGGTGCAAAATGCTAATCTAGGAGTGCAAAAGTCGAAAAACGAAATATAGATAGACCTTTGCTACCATTTTTAATGTCAATATAAATGTCCAAAAGAATTGAAACCTACATTTTTACTTTTGAAATTGATTATTTTAAAGCAAGGCAAGTGATGGAAACTGTTAGATTGAGCATAACGTCAAAGTAGGGCATGCTTTTTTCGCTCCCTATCTAACTTTTAAAAGCTTAATATGAGATTCCATTTGTGATAACTGTCTCCAAATAATATATAAAAATGTAATATTCGAAAGATATATTTTTGTGAAATTTTAAAATATATCAAGAGGGTTTGTGTAAATTAATTTTCTGTTTTTTTTTTTTTTTAATTAAGTATACTTACGAAATTCGCATGTATTCATGTTAATTTTTACATAAATGTTAAGAATGAGGTGTATAGTTTCAGTTTTTCCCAAATATGAGTGCAACCAAATGCAGCTGAAAAAGTTATTTGTTTTTTTTTTTTTTTTTTGGAACAGTTCGCTGCATAGAATAATTGCGATAAACTAGGAATTGCGGCGAACGTTTGTTTCACAATTTACTATTCCATTAATTTCCACAATCAATAAATAACAACTTTCAGTTCAGCTCAGTTCAGAACAGAGTCTACAGAGAACTACAGAGTCTACTAGAGAACAACAGTGTCACAAAGGCAATGACTGCAATAGCAAAGAGCAGACTTTCCAGCAAAAGTTTTTTTGTTTCTACCAGACTTTCTACCAGAAGTTCCACTGATAGTGTCGGAATCCATCTGTGGCTCAGCATACCGTACGGTGAGGATAGTTATAAAAGACCTATTAAGAGAAAAATATCTCTCACTGGGCGGAGGTTCCTGGTTTGAGGTAATCGCGGATGTTCATTGATGAACCATCCTGGAATAAAACAAAAATCTAATTAAACTGGGTATAAATCAACTGAGATGGATAGTGAGACTTTTCATATGGACATTTTCCACTCGTGCGACATTTCACCACACTGGTGAGAAAGAAAGATGATTCCGATTGTAGGAGAGATGATGGAGGAACCTCCATCCACATATTATGCAAATGTCCAGCTTTAGTTAGACATTCGATCTTTGGAGCTGTAACATTAGAACCAAAAGAGGTAACAGACATTCCATTAGAAATCAGCCGTAACTTCCTTAAGGAAACTGGACTAATCGAATGAACAGTCTGTGTGGCCACAACAAGCATCGGCTTTGGTGCACAGGGATTGATACCTACCTCATAATAAATAAATAATAATAATACAGACAAATGTTGTCAGTTTTTATATGAAAATTTATTAGTAGAGCACTTTTGATGCCCAGGTATTTCAGTTACCCCACGAAAACGGAAGTATTACACATCGGTGGCGACCGCGTGAAGAATTGAATCCAAGCCAACAATTTCGGCTGCCCCATTCATCTTCGGCATCGGGACCGACGTGTCTCTGGCGAGATAAAAATAGATCATGGCAATAAAAGTACACTAGTTCACTACACCACTACTTATCGTAACCGTAACGTTACAACCTGTTAGGAGCGGGACGAAAATAAATTAAAAGTTCGGGATGGGCGTAGATCGTGTCAAGCGGTTTATAAATGTAAATAATTTATGAGGTGTGATTTAACAACGTTATTGTCAGATAGATTTGACGTCCGCGGTTTGTGGCGCGCTTGATAAATGTTGTTTCGTATTATTGCTCACCACAGAATACCTACCCATACAGAAGCGACAGCTGGTCGATTTTGAGGGACCGGAATATTTGACCTTGGGACCTGTGGTGGCCATAAATAAATGACAGTAACGTCACTGTAATATTATGTTCGGTTGACGTCTAAATGTTTACGTTTTGTTCTGTCAAAAAATAAGTTATTTTAAATTTTATTTTTGTGTTGATTTTTAACTATTTTCAAATATAGTACAGCGTTTGTGATATTACTGATTATGTTTATGTGATTACTCAGATTAGTGACTACTATTTATATTATAACCACTTATCCAGTGCCGGTGAAAGTATTGAGACGTTTTTACGATCGCGATTGGATATCTACATCCAACAAAACTTTTTAATGAGAATGTATTCTGGATTCAAAGTGATGGATATACAAGTTTTTTTTCGTTTCCAAGGAATCCCCAAAAGTATGTAAGGTTTAAGAATACAAAAAGTTATTTACCTATAAGAATATATGAATTATAAGAAATTTATATTTTTAGGGCTGCTGTTTGTATTAAAGCGTGTAATATAAATCCAGATGTATTACATACAAATTATCGTTTGTGCAAGGAACACTTCGATTAATTATATATAATTATTATATTAATATTAAATTAATTATGAAATTATGAAATTATTAAATATGAAGCAAAATATTTACACAAATAAAATACCTGAACGTACCTAATTACTTTATTGCCGTCTTTCCCTAAAATAATTAAGCCTAAGTCTATTCTAGACAAAACTTTATATAGACGATAGACTTTTTACTTCATGTTACAATTCACTTATTAAATGAACATTTTGATTAGTGTACAAAAACAACTTTTTCTCTCAGTGTACAAATAACTGGCATAACTGTCAAAAAATATGTTCCCCAAGATCAAAGGTGCCGACACGTTCTGTCGCTTCTGCATGGGTACGTATTCTGTGTTGCTCACCACAGAATACCTACCCATACCTACCATGGGTACGTATTCTGTGTTTCTCACATTTTAGATTTCTGTGGCACCTAGATCGGTGCAAATGAGTTTACCTGTAGTGGTCCAGTAAATCGCAATTCAGTATGTAAAAATTCTAATAGCAATTTTCACTGAAAATCGTAGGATGGAGAAAATATTTCAAATTTGATCAAATTCAAATGTGTATATATCTCTCAATTTCCTATTGAGGGATATTTATGGAGAAATGTTATCATAATGTAAACTGTTTGCTTTATATTTAAAGCTTTTTAATTTCGATGTTAATCACTTTTCGAGCTATAGTTTGCTATTATTTATAAGTATTCGAATTTGGTGAGTTGTGCAACGAAATTACTTACGAGATGTGTAAATTAAGTAATGAGACTGACAAAGTAGCGCCCGGGAGCTAGCTACACTGCAGAGACGGGAGACGGGACTTGGAAGAGTGGTAGGTTAACATGTAATGCACTTTCAAATCGTTTTTTTTTTTCTAGTACGTTTTAAAAATGAGTGACATTAATTTTGAGGAACAATGTGCCATCAGGTTTTTCAACACGCCTACGCAGCCAGTGTTTTTCACGAGCTCAGGTTTTTCGGCGTTTTAAGGCATTCTCAGAAGAAAGAGAGTCGATTTAAGATAAACCACGTAGCGAAAGGCCTTCATCTTGAAGAACCTAATGAAACTGTCGCGTTCATATCGTCGGTTGACGACAAGAATGATCGAGGAAGAGTTAAATTTGATCACACCACTGTTCATCACATTTTGCCTAGCGAATTGAGGCAATATTGGAATATATGCGCAAAAATGGTTCCAAAGAACCTTTCGCAGGAACAAAAGGATATCAGGAGAGAAAGGTGACTTGACCTTTTGCAACCGATTGAAAATGATCCCCATTTTGTGGAACGTGTCATTGATGAGACTTTGGTGTTTGAGTACGACCCGGAAATGAAGCGCCAAAGCATTGAATGACACACTTCAAGCTCGCCAAGACCAAAAAAGTAAGAATGAGCAAGTCGAAGATCAAATGCATGCTGATTTGCTTTTTTGATAGCCAGAGAATTGTCCACAAAGAGTTTGTGCTTCCAGGCCACTTTTACAGAGAGGTTCTTGAAAAACGTCAAAAAAAGGTCATGCGTGTGAGATCAAACATCAAGAACAACTGGATGGCATCACAACAATCAATTTTGTCACAGAGCCATTTCAATAAACGAGTTTTTAGCCAGTAAAAACATTCATGTAGCTCCTAAGCCTCCTTATTCGCCTTACTTGAGTCGTTGTGACTTTTTTCTCTTGCCGAGATTGAAGCACCACAAAAGACAAAATTATTCAAAAAGTAGGTTATTGGTACAAACGTCACCATTTTAAATTTTATCTTCTCATTGTGGAAATGAAAAGAGCAACATATGGTAATGCGTCTGAACGCCAAACTCCGATAATTCGAGTGCAGCAACGCTCGGTCGGGTTGCGTGTTGGATGGGTGACCATATCTGCTCTGTGAAAATTTGTCGGACAGTGGCATCTAGCGGGTGGTACCAGAGGTGGCAATCTGAGCCATCTGCTGAACCTCTGTCAGTGGGTTCGAGTCCCGCCTAATAGACTTGGCAACTCTATTAGGACATGGGTGTTACTGTGTGAGTGTATCGGGGGTTAAGTGGAAGAGCGCCGAGGGTTACCTCGCGAGGGCGAACTTCGCCCCCGTAAAAATCAAAGGCACAAAAAAAAAGAAAACTTGGTAGCCAGATTAGCTTGTACAAAAATATTATCTGTTTTTTATAAATTAAATAAGTGATGAATCTAAAGTAATATAACAGATTACCACATAGTTGGCATATATTGCAATTATTGATAATTAATACTGATAATTTTCTAATCAGTAATGCAACTCCTGTACCAAGCAATCGACATTGTTACCCTTAGACTAAAACCAGGATTATTATGGTGTAAATTACTTCTAGAAGATTGGGCTATCTAGAAGAAGGCGCCAAGAGTTATGTACGTTATGACAATAAAGTCCAGTCCCTTTTACCATACATCAGTTTTGCTTTTCGTCAAAATGTTGTTTTTATGCTTTATTTCATATAAAAGGTGCTTTGCATGAATGGAACGTGGTTTTTAGGAACGTGATCTAGACATACTCTAATATATAGTACATTATAACAACAATAGCTTTGCCCACGAATTGTGCACAACGAACGTAATACGAGATAGGACTACAATACCCGAGAGATAATATATGAGATACCCACAAACAAAAAATAATATACTGTAAGTACTTCTCGAAACTTTTACGGCTGCAACTACAAAAGAAAATGAGCACAGAGAGAAAATAATTGAGGTTTTGTCTACAGCGGCCAGGGGCAAAGCTACTTTTGGTGCACTGTATGTATTTAACTCTTTTGACTAATTGCTTGTAGTCTTTATTTAAATTAAAAAAAATTGTCCCTGACTTGCTCTCCCGACCTCATATTAAATAATAGGTAGATGTATTTTATTTATCAATCCACAGCTGATATAAATTGGGACATGTGAATAAGAGTATAAAAATAAATATTTCGTTATTTGATCATTGCTACAAAATTTTCCTTACAAAAAAAATCGTATGACGGGATATATTCGAAAATCGGCGATGGAACCTTATCTTTTTATAATTTCCATGTTTTGATATGCAGTCTTCTAATCTATTTTTTTTTAATCACGGGTTTTTTACATATTTATTTTATTTATATTTTCCGTTTTATTTATTATTCTATAACTGATAGCTGATTATAAGAAACTAAATACTTTATATCCAAAAAAATTGAATTCTCAAAAAGTAATCGTATTTTTTCTCTTGTTTTAATATTATATACCAGACACTAAATTGTTTTTCTAAAAACAACAAATTGTACAGGAGATGTAACAAAACTTGTTTGTTCTCCTACTTTTCTCCTTCTCTTTTCCATATTTAGATCCACTATTCAAGTCTCAAGTGTCTTTATGTTAATCTTCTCCAACATCAATCAACAAAAAAATCAATTACAAAATTGCTGTCAAACAAAATCTAATCATAAAAGTAGTCTGTTTAATTGTATGTAGTTTTGTGTAATTGTTTACACGTTTTTTTGACATCTTCCACTTTTTGCTCGCCCAGTAGTAATTTACTCATCTTTTAGTGAAAAGTATGAATTTTTGGACGTATTCCACATCACATTTGCCTTTTTCTAGTGGGGGTACTGGCCCCAAGCTCTTTGTTATGCGTAAGAGTAATGTAATTTGGCACGCAAAGTGTTTAACATGGTATTTTTTTAGAGTATTGGTAGTAACTGATTCACACCCGGATAAATTCGTGCCAAAATTTATATAAGCGGTTTATAAATAGACTACAAACGAAACGTACTAACGTACTCGCTATTGTCTTTGTCGACAGATTACAAATTTCAGCAAACAGTTCTATTTCCTTTAATCTAAAATAAGTTTACGCATTTGTAGCGTATTTAAATTTGGTTTTCTTTCTATTCCAGTACTTCTTGATGAACATGGGTCAACAACTAACCTTAACGAACATGGGTTGAAAAAAATACAAGAAAAATTAAGAACGCAAGAGCGTACAAAGTAGCTTTATTTCAATATTTGCCATTTTCCAAACAGTTTTGACAAAATATCATGAGAAGCTTCATTGAGGGAACTTGTCTACTTAAGATATTATCTACTTCTATTGTATCGAAAGATATATATTTCCTTTCTTAATACAAACATGCCAAAACATAAACTGATAAACATCTGAGAGACGAAGCTGCCCTTGAAACGTCTAATGACAATTAAGAAGAATAACCAAAGATTAAATCATTTTTTCCATAGCATATCTTAAAATGTACAATAAACAATAAAATTAAAATCAACCGCAACGTTAGATGAAGTATTATTTTAACGGCAAGGGTAGATAAAGTCTTTCGTTTTCATTTGGATTAGTATGAATTTTAATCGTATAATTAACATATCCAAAAATCACTATTTTTGGAGTAGAACTTCGTTCGTATAGCAAACATACAGGCCTAGAATTGCTCTCTCTGTTCTATTAGATTTTCCTGTTGCATCACTGAGTATTGTCTTCAATATTTCGGCGTTTCTTATTACTATATCTGTTATACCAGATTTGGCCACTAAGGATGACTTCCTTCCCTCTATATGCTTAACTGATATCAAATCAGCACCAGAATTTTCCAACACTGTGGATGCAAAGCGGCGGACAAAATGGTAGGAATGCATTTCTGAATTAGGTTACTTAAAAAAAATATATTTTTTAAGAATGTTATATAAGGGAATTCCTAGAGGTGGCATCGACAACTTTTTCTCTCAATAGTTGATATGTAACACGTGAGGCACGTTTTTAAGACACACATTAAGGCACCCTTCTCATAAAAAATTGAAGCTTTGAGGTGTGGCGAGATGAAATATAAACATAAATTCACATTTTCATTTGGCTGATGGTGTTTTTGATACACCCAGGAAACGAAGATACGGTTGTTTTGTTGTTTATTACCAGTCTTTGTTGTATCTACATTCAGATGTGGATTGATAAACCCTTATTTTTACTTACATATCCATATCCAAAATAAATCATATGGGTCATGAAGGTATTAAAGTTAAAAATAAGAAGTTATAAAAGTCGTTAATGCCATAGGTTTTAAAGGTGTTACATAGGTCACTCATGTCATATCGGTTATTGAGGACATATCGCTCACAAAATTCATATCGGTCATAAAGATCATATAAGTCACCAAGGTCATAATGGTCATAATAGCCATAAAGGTTAAATCGGTGATAAGGGTCATATAGGTCATATTGGCTATACAGCTCGTGAAGGCCATACAGGTCAATCCAAATATAACTATTTTAAGAACATAACCTGATGTGGAAAAATTGGATGTGCGTTATTCCACCAGCAGCGGTTTCTTCATAGTAATGCGTTTTTTAAAGTTCCTATTTTTTTTACTACAGAAAAGTATATATAAAAAAAATAGTATAACTACAGAAATACGAAATAGGAAAATCAATGTTTTAACATACATTTTAATAATAATAGAGTGAAAAGAGCTCCATAAAAAATTTTCTACTATTCCCTCCCCCTCCACCCTTGGAGGGGTTCCTCCCAGTATAAAATATAAGGAACATATTTAAAAAAAAAATTGAGAAAAACAATGTGTGGCCAAAAAAGATTTGGATTTATGTTCATTTGATTGATGCTGTCTTTGTTGTTCACATGTGTGGAGGGCGGTTGTTTTGTTATATCTTAATAACAATAGTAATGTGACCTGTCGTTTAATGGGCTTTTAATGTAGAAGAATTCAAATATCACATTATTAAGTCTACTCTCATTTTTACTTCCATATCCATATCTAAAATAGATCATATGTGACATAAAGGTTATTCGGGCCATAAATGTCATAAATGTATTAAGGTTATACACGTCATCAAGTCGATTTAGGTCATTGATGCCATATAAGTTATAAAGGTGTATGTTGTGATTCATTCCTATGATTCTTGTTCAGTGTATTCATTGAAATTCATATGAATCACCAAGGTGATACGGGTCATAAAGGTCAAATGAGCCATAATAGTGATAACTGTCATATGGTCAATGAAGGTCACATGGGTTATATAGGCTAGAAAGGCCATATACAAATAAATAAATAAAGTCACTTTTTTTGGGTTAAATTCCAATGAAGTGGCTCGTCAAATTAACCTATTTCGTTAAAAAAAGTAATTCTTTACTAAATACTTTATTCACTAGTACATAAATATTTATTGTCTATTATAATAAATAAATATTTTTAAGCTATGAAAATTTTGCCAAAGAGGTTCATAAAATGTGAACTTTGTGTGAACTTTACTATGGATCTTGCTACCTCGAGCAATGAAATACACCTCAAAAATGAATTGTTGGGACGAAAACGTACCGAATTCATTTTATTTAACGACCGACGTTAGCAAGCACCCCAAAGGCAAGCCGCGGACTCTAAATGGATCATTAAATTACGCGATAATAAAGCCTAGGTACACAATAGCGGAGTAGTCGGCCGCAGTGTGTCTATTACATCCCGACGACCCATAACACAATCTAAATAGTTGGTAAATCGCCAAGGGGCTAGCGAGACAATGCCAGCGTAGGTCACAGCGTCGGACTAGATAGGGAGGTACTTGAGGAAAATATGACCAAAGGATAGAATAATATACGATGCTTGGGGGTCAGAAAAATAAAAAAAAAAATTGTAGACGTGCAGTTTTGTCGATTTTCATGAGCGTTACAAGAGGAGACATGCCAGTTAGGTTGAAATAACGCAAAAAATCACACAAAAAAAAGATCGAGGGTCAAAGAACATCGAATGAGGTTGAAGTGACTTTACCCTTATGTCGCTGTGTATTCTTGGCCGCTGGATCTAAACATGGGGTCAGAATTAGCCCAACCAGTCAAAGCCAACAAATGGCTCAAAATTGCCCAATATGTGGGGCAAAGAGCATTGTGTACGTTCAAGTAACTCGACTATTGTGCATGTATTTTTGTCCACTGAATCTGAATCCTTTGGTCAATAACGTCAAAAGATCGAACAAGGACACTCAGCCTCCATTTTTTCCAAACCATATTGCGCCCGAAACAAGCAAGTCCCTGTTGAGGATTAAAAAAATCTGCCTGAGGGTTTTTCCTTTATTTATCTTTGTTTGTGTATGGTTGTGTATTATTGTGTATATACCCACCCACTGTCCCACTTTTCATCAGAAGTACTCGCATTGGCCTTGATCTACAGCCAAACTGTAGAAAATTTCTTTAGTAACAACAAATGTGTCGAATGGAACAATATTGTAGCTGAAATGGTTACAGACCTGTAAAACTTAAATGGAAAAATTTGGATGTTTAATGAATTTAAAATTACATTTCCTGCATTCGTATGCGGACTATTTCCCGGATAACCTTGGGGATTATAGTGAGGAGCAAGGAGAAAGATTCCTCCAAAGATGGAGCGTCGCTACCAAGGCGGTGGGGCGTAAACATGATGGCGGACTATTGCTGGATGCTCGAAAGAGATTTGCCTGCTCAGGGGAGGAAAAGGAAAATAATTCCTTTGCCAGGTCTTTTTAATGCAAACGGGTCCGTTATAATCGCCAAAAATGAAAAAAAAATCTGGTGAACGCTTTGAAAAAAATACTGGGAACAGGAAAACCTGCTTGAATCTGTTGGAGGCTATTTGGCAGCAACGGTCAACCAGATTTTTTACGTAATTTTTGACTACCAATTTTGAACTTCTGGCCTAATTCTGACCCCTAATTAGGGCCAGCGGCCAAAAAATATCCACCAATATAAGGGAAAAGTCATTTCAACCTCATTCAATGTTCTTTGACCCCCAATTTTGGCCAATTTCTAGCCTTTTGTTAAATGTTTTCGGCCAATTTTAACCCAATGGGTCAATTATGACCCCTGATTCAGTTTCAGTGGGCGAAAATATATAGCGGTATATGGGTTAAGACACGTCAATCTGTTCAATGTTTTTTGACCCAAATTTACGCCCGTTTTTTAATTTTTCCGGCGAATTTTGACCCCGGATTCGGGTTCAGAGGACGGAAATACATACCGATATGTGGGTCGGTCACCGAGTACACGACCCTTTTTAGTATACCTGTGTAACTTTTACGCAATCATAAAGCGCTTTCATAAAGTAATGGATAAAATCGGCTTAACAGTTACTTATTCATTCGGAAAAAATACTTAGACATGTCAAAAGATATATAAACCTGAGTATTCAGACGTCTATATCACCTTTGCTCACAAATAGTTGTGAGTAAAAGTTCTCAAATCCAGTAATCCTCAACTCAATTTCTTCAAACCTCAAAACACTATAAACCTGGAGATCAAATCAAATTATCAAACTAATATCAAAATATCATACATAAATCATACGTTTGGACATAAAATAGGAAAAATGACGTTGGTCACCCCCAATTTTTTTCCGTCGATTTGAAAGTTAAAAAATTACTTTCCTGTAGCATAGTATCAAATCATCACATTACATTTTATTTTACTCTCCATGTTATGAAATGTATGTTCAAGATAGGTTCGCTGATATTTAATGTTTTCTAATGTGATTCAATTTATCGAAAAAATGTGAAAGACGAAATACTTTTTCATGTTTAAGGACATATGGTTGAAGAGTTATATAATCTGGGGTGCTTGAATTCAGTCCTCAGGACTATTGTGCTATAAGTGTGTGCTTATAAATTAAGCGGAACTGCATTTTTTTCTACGGTGATCTGATCTCCAGAGTTATAGCGTATGAAAGAACAGGATTGGTTTATTGGATTTTAGAACCTTTGTTCACAGATCTTCGAGCCACAAGTTATTGGGTTTGATGTTTTCTACTAAAAATCTACCGAGATAAGTCGTTTTCGAATTTTAAAGGGTATGGGGTTATTGAGCCTGATTGTGACTCTCAGACTCTTACACCGTTTCTAGTTTCATACATACAGACCCCTGAACTATTTAGTTATTGGGTTTAGAAGTATGGAATTATAGTTTTTACACTGGGATTCTGTTTTTGGTATCTTATAACAAAAAAGTCAAAATACTGATACCTGATGATACCTGATTTCTTCCTACGATAACTTTGAACTGAATATTTCTTCTCATGAAGCTTTGATGACATTGTATTTTGATAGACAAAATTATTTTTATCAGAAAATTCTCATTGGATGATAAAGTGTGAATAAGTGAAAATTTAAGATGTTACGCCAGAGAATTAAACAAGAGTTTACTCCTTTCCAAAGATTCAGGAGGAAAACTTCTAGTCGAATCAAACTCCTACCGCTTTTAGTTACTAAATCGATTTTCTCGAGTAGCTGCTTGGTTCCAGTAGCTGGCCTTTATGCATAACCAACTGTTACACCTTTCGTTCATTGATGGAGATGGACTCATTTATAGATAGTATTATTACTGTATTGTATCATACTTATTACATTACCTTCTATACAACCACCTTTGGCCACCGACTAAACTCATGGGCCATCAGAGTCAGTGCGACCCTGTCTATCACGTAGTACTGATCCAGTTGGAATACTCGCGAAAATTCTACCACGAGGACCACGAACGCCACGTACTTGACTTCAGTAACCGCCTGTCTAAAAAAGGAACTGCTACTATTTTTAGATGGTAAATAAAAAAAAGTGTTGCCGCTTTTGAGCTCGGACTATTTAAATACCCGTGTTTGTTTTTAAATTGGCTCGCGAGTAATGTACACTAGCAGATGCATTGAAGCCCACGGCATATTTTTTATTGTTTACCGGAATTGTTTGGATTTTTCACAGATTGTATTCGTGTCAACTGATTTGGGTCACACGGTTTGAATGTGCGCGTGGCAAGACGTAATCAATTAAAAAAAAAATGTTTTCTCATCCAGTATTACCCCGACTAGATACCACATTTTACTTTCATATCTACCTGGTGGAGTGAAACTATACAGTGAGGGCGTAAAGTAGCGCTTAAATTAAATCAAAATGGAAGGATATTTTTTTAAGAAAAACGCTCGGACACTTAAATTAAATTTTTCATTTCGAGACATTTTGAGGTACATACTTCATTTGTTTTTTTTATTGACAGCTGTCAAAGAAATGGCGTCATCGACATTTTTTGAAATGACAACATATGGCTTGTGATACATTATTTGAAAGCTCTTATCTCACGCAGTATACTCCTAAATTTTGGCGCGATTCTATCAAGCCATTTTAAAATGGTGACCGTTCAAATGTTAAATTCGATAAAAAGCGAAGGAAGTTTATTCACTCATATATAGTAAAATCATAGAGTGATTTAGTAAAAATCACTCAGACACGAGAGGTTCTACAGCTATTTGCTTGGCTATTTGACATAACTCACTCTCATTGTCAATGTTATAAAATCTTGTGGATTATTTATCTTGAAATCTTGTGGAATATTCTCCCATTCTTCACGAATGGCCTCACTAAGCATTTCTGAGGTTTCAGGGGTACATCACGAGATCTTACTTTAAGTTTTAAATAAGACGAAACGTGTTCGATGACATTAAGATCCGGAGACTGCAGGCCAGTCCATCCTATTGATGTTCTGCTTTTGCTTCTGATTTTGCTTCTGATGCAAAAACTCTGTGATCCTTCGCGCTCTGTGAGGTCGAGCGTTGTCATCCACCAATAGAAATTCTGGGCCGTAATTTCGAGCAAAAGGAACAACAATATGTTCCAAAATATCCTCCTGATAAACAGTAGCATTAACGGTTTGGTTGGTAATTAATATCTCGGTTTTACCATTTCTTATGATACATCCCCACACTGTAACACCTCCGCCACCAAATGCCTCTTGAGGAGCCATATTTTCTTCCAAATATCGCTGATTTGGCCTTCTCCAAACTAACATTCGGCCATCGGAGTGAAACAAATTAAATCTTGTTTCGTCAGTAAATAAACAATGGCTCCACTCTGCATTACCCCAATTCGCATGCCGATTTGCCCATGCCCGCCTATTCGCTCTATGCTGTTGTAATAACCGCACACATTTTGCTCTGCGACGGGCTCTATAATTTAAAATGTTTGCCATTATTTAAGTTTTTTGTAAAAATAAATTCTCTCCTCAAGTTGTTTTTATTTAATGTTCTCACTGTTCTGTCCGAAACTCTCACTCCAGTTTGTTGTCTTAAAGAGTCATTTAGTTTTCTAGAGTTCTTTGTTCTATTCTGCATAGTTTCTCTCATTAAAATTATTTCGGTTCTTTGGTTTATTTTTTTTTGTATGTCCACCCCCATGCCCATAATTATGATCACCAGTAGTTTCGACGCGGCGCTTCAAATTATAAATTGTCTTTTGATATTCCTTCGTTAAGAAGTCGAATGCAATTTTCCCTTTCTGCCGTGGTTAAACGCCTCATATTAATTAAAATTTACAAAATTATAACATTGAAATGTGTCAGATTATTTCTAGAATAATAACAGTTTTTAATTCCATAGCAACAAATTTGTTTTTCCAATGCCTACTTTGAAATTGACGCGTCGCGTAGAAATTACACCCGATCATAATTATGGGCATGGGGGTGGACAAAGAACTTTGTAAAACTGAACGATTCTTTGAGACAACAAACTGGGGTGTGAGTTTCGGACAGAACAGTGAGAAGAAAGTTAAATAAAACTTGAGGTGAGAATTAATTTTTACAAAAATGTTTACCCTACGTTTTTGTTTATTATCGACCCGGTATAATGTGTAAATTTCAACCCTCGAATAACATGCTTAGACCAGAGAAAATCTACGTGAAATAAAGATTCCAAATCCGCAAAAATCATCAAGAACCGTCAATCCAATGTCAAGTTATAGCATTTTAAAAATTTTGCTACCCAAATTTTATGTTGGGTAGTGTGTACAAAGCCTAAGGGCCTTATCCAAAAACTGACAAAAACGTCTAGAGATATTGATGTTACCTTAGTAACGAACCGTATTGCAACGACCAAAAAAAATTTTTTGCGGAAATTTTACTCATACAAACTTTTTGATTTTTTGCATGACTTCATTGATCACCCCGTATATAATAAACCTATGGTCCTACGATAAATATACGTCATGCAGCTTAATCATGCTAGCTACAAACATAGCTACAAACATGCTCTGTATGCAACCCTACAAACATACTAAAAATTAAAATTTGATCAGTGCGTTGGATTCCTCTTTCCACCAGCTTTACAATGAGGGGTCACAAGCCATAGGGTTGCATTTGAAAAAATCATGTCGAGCGTGGTTTCAGCCACCCCTGAAGGGCTATATTTTTCACATTACTTGCAAAATGTAGGTAAATACATTTAAAAGTTGACGTGTCTCGGGAATTTTTTGAAAAAACATTCACCACCCCGCTAGCGAATATATTCCAGTTAAAGTCTCCACCGTGTATATTATATTACCCGATAGCACAAATTAGTCCTAAAAAGGTTAGGCAGCGTTCTTTTTTTATATGCATAATCCTATCACATGCATATTTTGAGTTAATTAAACGCAGACGTTTTGGAGATTATAATAACTATTGCCCTGTCCGCAACTTGACAGTCGGTTAAATCCGATAAAAAAAGATCTAAATGAAAAGAAACGAAAATAAACATGCTGACACGCTAAAACCGATGTTAGTGAAAGTGATAGCTACCAGATGAGTAAAACAATGCGTACAATTTTAATGGGCGCTTACGTAAAAATAGCCGCCGATTCTATTCCGACATCATCATACATATTTAAGGCAGGCATCTTAAAATTTTTCAGATTTCTCTCATGAGACGCCCAAATGTCGCAACGCCAGTTTTTCCCATTGTTATGTCAGAAACTTGTAGCTATTAATCCTTTGCTTTGCGGCGTGTTAGCTCGTAGCAAATTCTTCGTAATTTATTTTTTTAACCCACCTCCTCTTAAAACATATCCTGAAAGCAGATTACATAATGGTGTGCAATATTTACAGATGGATTCGTTAAGCTGATTTGAGTTTGTTTTAAAATTAGAATAAGGAATGACATTTGAAGTTGATCGAAATGTTTTCAGACAAAAACTAGGTTTGAATAATGACAAATCTATTGAGAATCATCAGATAATCGTTTTCACACAAAAATCATCTTTGATATGTGACAAAATATGTATGTTGTTGAATATCTGAGGATGAAGTCAACTACAAATATTTAAATTCATAGAGTAGTTGTAATGCTGTAAATAGTTATAATGTTTCGTAGTTATAATGCTTCCACTGAAGTTACGGTTATGCTTCGTATATGGAAATCACTTCGTAATAAAAAAAAATTCAAAAAAAGTTAAAAAAATAAAGTATAAACACTTCTTAATTAAGCTTTACTCTCTAAACTCCCATTTCACGAGTAAATAAAAATAAAAAGGGGGGTAGGTGAAGTTTCTTTTTGAGTTAAATCTGAGGACTTGAGAGTTCGAACACAGCGAATATAATAATATTTGAGGGAATATTTTTTTAAAATACGCATTAGATTCAGGCAATCATTTGTAGATTTTACTATAGACCCATATGTAATAACTTTTCATGGCAAAAAGTGTCCAAACATTTTAGGCTTCATTTTCCACTTGATGAATTTTATTTTTACCCTTTATTAAACCTTTAGAGGACTGGAAATCCAGTATACTGGCTCAAAAGAAAGGTTCCTCATTTTTGTTCAAATATTATTATCTTAGGGTCGCCAATTACGAATCTGAAGTCAGATTTTAAAAATTGAGGATGACGGATCTAATATGGCGGACAAATCCTATATGGGGGCAATATTTGGGGTTGCTAATGACAAATATGATATCAGATTTTTGGAATTCAATGTGACTGTTTCAGTTGGATGGGTTCAGACTGGTGCAATCAAGATAATAGTTGATAAAAATAACATGCATATGTATGAACTATTTACGTGGGAAGAGTATTGTTTTCATTCTGTTGCCAGAATTGAAAAATGTCCATACAATGTGTCAAAATAAATTCTAAATAACAAAATCTGTTCTTATCACTTGAGTTTATCATGTGATGCATATTTCTCGTTTTGGTGACATTTACACATTTGGTGACATTTATTTATATTTTAGTGACGGCAGTATCGTTACGTGATATCACTCAACAAATGATGATTTCCGGCACGGAGTGGAAAATCTGATAATATTTTTGAAAATATGTACTCAAGAGGTATTCGTGCAGTATATCGTAATTTTTTGTTTTTCGATCGCCTTGAATCCGCCATTTTAAACTATAAAATAAAATACGTAGTCAAAGTCGTTGACGTATATTTTTCCATTATTTCTATTTATTTTTTTTTTATTATAAGTTGACATCCTGAATACGCTATCTTGAATCCGACATTTGATATCCACTATTTTGAATCCATCATTTTAAATTGTAGAAGTCTGATTCACAATTACTAACCCCAAATCACTCCTCTACATACTTTCGTTATAACAACAATGCTTTTATATTTTCGTTTCAGCAACCGCTAACTTGCATGTTTCCATCCGCCATTTTCAGCCAGCCTCCGCCATTTTGAATTTCAAAAATCTAATAGCACATTCGTGAAGAGCGATATCAAAACTTACTAGGACAATTTCTAAGTCAAATATGTGAATTTTTTCAAAATTGAAAAAAATTTACATTAGCGTTGCCCTTCCGGACGGGAAATCCAGTATACTAGCCCGACCAATGATCAACATTTTACCCATGATCAATCTGTGATATAAGATACTTTTTTATGCATTTTCTTAGAGGGATCATAATCCCTAAATCCCCGTCCTCTAAAGGTTAAAGTAATAAGTCATTAAAGCCTCGTTCTATGAAAAACAACCTTACGCCATTATGGTATCTTTCATTTGTCCTAGATGAGTTAGCGTATTATAAAAAAGTCTATTGGCTCCTTCACGCCTATCTGTTGAAGTGTCGACAATATCCCATTCCAACTTTCAAACTTATCACTACAACTAACTCTGGGAGTTGATCTCTTTCCCATTAAATTCCTTTAAAATCCCTTGCATACTTGCCCCTGTCTGTTTCCCAGACCATATTTCAGATTCTCTACTTAACTATTTCTTGGCATCGGTCCTTTCCCATTTGGAGTTAGTTAGAAACTCAATTTTGTCGACTGGTGTGTCAGAAATGTTCCCATGTTAACTTTCAGACTCTAGGAACCGGTCTTTTTCCATCTCTAAAGTTTTCGAAAGATATTCCTTCTTGATCTCTAGGCACCATATTTTCTCCAATGAAGTTATCTGGACTGAAAAAAAACTTCCTATACCTGACACCCGGGTCCAAGTTAGGTAGGAGACGAGAGAACCATTAAACTATATTATGTTAAGAATCAAAAGTCCCCAGAATATATTTCCTTTCCAAAAAATAATCATTAGTACTGCCTACTGAACTTATAAAGTTCACGAAACTATTTTTGATCAATTTTATTTCATGAACCACGTTTAAACATCTGATAAAAGTACTGTGACTGCTGGATCTATAAGATGTATATTTAAAAATGTTTTCCCTGACAAAATCCCAGAAATAGTGTGACATTTTATGGCACTGAACACTAGGACTTAGTTGAAATTTTTGAATCAAAATTTGACTTTTACAAAATGAACTACATCTAACTACATCTTTACTACATCTTTAGCAGTCATACAATGTAGTATAACTGGCGTATTGGTCCATAATATTATATTCATAACAAATTAGGGGAATTAAGGAATAAAAATAAACAAGTTTTTAATTAACTGTTAGCGCGTCTAATAAAGTACACCAGATGATGTGGCATACATTTATTTTTTTGGAAAGGCGCCAGAAGTTACAACTATGTCACTAATAAAGCATCTCTAATTGGTTATCGCTCCTTTTAAATGAATAAACCATGCATTTCCCCTACATCAGCAATAAATTCTCAGTTTTCAACGACAATATTTTAACGGTTTTGAAAATAGTAACCAACAGGAAGTTTATGCGTGTCATTATTTACTATTACACGTTACTATTTTAGTTCCGCGGGAATTTTACCGACTATTTTTTCTAGATTACGTATGTGTCATTTTTTCAGAGAACTGAAGTTGATGCAGTATACACAAATTTTTCTAAAGCTTCCGATGAGGTTCATCACTCAACGATATTTGGCATATTCGAAATTTTGGCAGTGGGACAACATTTGGCATATTGGAAAATATTCATGCAACAACTCGCCATCTGTCAAAATGAACATTTCGATACTGGGTCATATTAAAATTACATCGGGCGTACCACACGGATCCCACCGAGGGCTATCACTTTTTTATTATTCATAAACGGTATTATTTGTATCAACTTTCCTCATTCAAACTTTGCCCTGTTTGCTAACGAATTGAGGATGTTCCAAACAGCAATAAGTAGATATCAGTCGTTTGCCTAACTATAGTAACCTCGATAGGTTATATCTAGGGTTCCGAAAGTGTGTTGTAACGCAGGGCCGGACTCGTAATCCGTCATGTTATTAACGGAAGATGACATATGAGTGATCAAAAAAACAGGAGTAAAAACGTGTTAATAATTTGTTTTGCTTGTGTCATTTAGATACACCGATTGTCCTCATTGCCTGAGAGTACGTTGCCACGACCACGACCGGTAGTCTTTCTGCATTTATTTCCGTTAAACGTGAGCCATTTGAACTGTACATCTGGATTTAGAAGAAAAGTGATCGTTCCACATCTACTAAAGTTAAAGGTGCAAATTCAAAATAGCTCACATGGAGAGGGGACGACACAATAGGCACATTATTTTCACGAATTTCGCACAGTTGTTTGTATTACTAACAGTTTTTTGTTGTCACTAACATCAGTACATTATTATTCTTTACATCTACAGAGGACAATACACGTGTTACACCTATTTCCATACTTTTAGCCGCTGTTTGCAAAACCCGTTTATCAGCTGTCAATGGAGGGGGCATTAACGACTTTATTACCGCAAAATCTGTTTCGTCCACTGTCAGCCAAAGAAATTTATTACGTATGTCTTTGATATTTCCCGTGACACCTTGATGTCTTCAGTAAATATGTTTTACTCAATGTATGGCTACTAGGCAATGGAAAATCGGATACATATTTTGCAGAAAAATGTCTAAAATAAATATTGTCGACCACGTTCCACGCAAGGCTACATTCGTAAAACATTAAGCACAAATCAAACCAAAATTATTCTTTTCTAACCGTATCAGGTATATTTTTTTAACGGATATTCACATCTAAATGTCTTTTGTACTCCCGGCGATCATGAAATATATATCGACGATTGCAAGGAATACATAAAATATGTGAGCCGTCTATTTTAAAATCCTTGTAATTTTCAATCAACTTGCTAAGTTTATTCACAAATGATAACGACTGTGCCATTATTGCAGAAATCCACACAAAATCAGGTAATACGGAAATACAGTACACGAATTCACGAATAACTAACGCGCGACAGGTGGCTATCGGAATAACTCGCTGTCTTACGGAGAAAGAGTATTATAGAGTCCTGGGCTCCCGCGAAGCCTTTGTTCGGGGTAACGTTCTACACACGGACAGTAGCGTGGGTATAGAGGGGCAAGAAATATGCCCCATTTATAAGATTTTACAAAATTTGTATACTTACCTAAAAAATAACTTTTTATATTTGCTTTTAATTGCTCTGTTAATGATGGTGCCTCAATATGACAAAAATCTGGAAGTAGCATTAGATTCAGAATTACCATCTGATATTGATATACTTGTAAGTAATATTCTCTCAAAAGTCCTATGCGTCTTGGGTTTATTCTGCGCTCTCTAAAATCTTTTTTTTTTTCAGACCCCATATTTTCAATAATTTTGTATAATGCGTTAGGTAAGATATTGTGTTCGCTAAAATTCTGCCGTATATTGTTTTCTGCTTCGAAGTCACTCTTCAAATAAGCGTTCAGTTTACGAAACTAATATGGTCGGCCGATAGATATTTGCTTTAACAGGCCATCTGGAGGTGAAGTGGGCATGTTTTCTACAGAATTTGTTAAAATCAACTGATCAATGCCTTCTCAACCCTACGGTTCAAGGTAGCAGTACAGGCTGGCTTTTTTACAATCCAGAATATTTGGATTTAAATGATCATAAAGATGTTCAATCGGACTGAATATGGACTCTGAGGAGGCCAAGTCAGTAATTCAATGTTATTGTTGATAAAACGCTGATTAGCGACACTCGAAGTGTTCTTAGAGTTACTAGCTTGTCGAAAGATAAATGACCCTGAGTCGAGTTTCCGGACGAACTGTTGCAGGTTACCTTTTAGAATAATGTTGTAAACTTGTCATCAATGTTCCATCTCTTATGTAGAATTTATTTCCAACTCCAGATGTCGTGAGATATCTCCATACACGAATCGACCCACCTCTCTTTTTGACTATCGTTTTAACCATTGATGAAAAAAATATATCTCATTGTTACCGCCAAACAATACGACGTATGTGTGACTGTTTTAGTCACAAACACCAAGATTTAGAGTGGCTAAAGTAAAACTCTAGCTATAAATATGCAATCTATGCCTAAGTTTTTTAGGTCAAGGAATCTCTGTTATATGATTACGTGTAGCTACTGTACTGTATATACTACCTGTAGTATCCAACAGTTACAACCTGTAATATACAACAATTACGTGTCCAATCATATCAAATATAAAATTGGCTAATTTGTTACTGTCACCTCTGTTTTTGGCTATTGTTCTAATCATTGATAGAAAAGACAGCTCTCTTGTTACCGCCAAACCATACGACCTATGAGTGACTGTTTGAGTTAGAAAGGCCGCGACTGAAAATGACTAAAGTGAAACTATAACTATAAATGGACGGTGTTATGCAACAGGCGGTTAAGCCACATCCCTGTTGTGTCGAGTAAATTAATAAAATGTATTTAATAGCTGTAGAAAATATGTTTTTAAAGTGGGAATCTCTTAATTTTTTTTTTCTTTTAGATACAAAAACAGGGGAACTAAAAACAAATAAAATGCAAATAAAAAAGATGATTTTATTAACAAAAAAATATTATTATAGTAGGTTACACGGTTGTTGCATTTGCAACTAAGTACCATTGTTTTGCAATAACTAACTAACCCTCCCAAAAGCAAACAAAAAATTAAAATAAGAACATTTTAAACAGAAAATAAGTCCTAACCCTAGATAGCTAAGCATATTTATAACACCACTTAAGACTCGGCATTCGTAAATTTTACGAATATTTTTTTTCATACCAAAATAAACTTCAACCAACAGATGCATTATTTATTGAACATAAAGACTTTAACACATCATTTAAGTACATGATTTACAAATCTGTTTTTGTCTTGTTGTTCAGACATATCCTTTAATAGTAACTTGCAAGTTCAACAAGGTCAATCTCTAAAGGACTAATCTAAAAAAAAACAGTTGTTATTTGTATGGTGCAATATGGCCAAAAGTTATGTTAAGACTAACCTTTCGTAAAATTTACGACGCTCCTCTTATAGCTGCTCATACGTTACACTTAAAAATCGAACAACACGCTTGGGATAAACACCAACAATGCCTAAGAGAATACCTAGACGCAAAGCTCGATACCTAACGAATGTGACCGACGGTAGCCGAAAATAAATATCGCTGTCGTAAAATTTACGAAGCTTAGCGTTCTAGGGCTAAAGAAATATTGGTAGCCATTCATTATTCGTTTGCTTGGTCTTCAAGTTGATCCTTGTCAATTTCAAAATCTGGATCACGCCCAAGTCCTTCCACATCTTCTTCAAAATTTTCCCCTTTAACTGTTTTTAAGAAGTTATAAAGATCCTATCATTAAGATCCTTTATTTTCTCAACAGATAAGGCTCTACCGTTTGGCCACAACAATGGAAGTCTTGGAGTCTTAATCGTTTTTTAGGTCAAGGAATCTATTATGTAACTACCTGTAGTATATGATTACGTGTCCAATCATATCAAATATAAAATTGGCTAATTTGTTACTGTCACCTCTGTTTTTGGCTATTGTTCTAATCATTGATAGAAAAGACAGCTCTCTTGTTACCGCCAAACCATACGACCTATGAGTGACTGTTTGAGTTAGAAAGGCCGCGACTGAAAATGACTAAAGTAAAACTATAACTATAAATATGCAACCTATACCTATGTTAGCCTCAATTGTTCTTCTTTTTTAGCTCAATGAATCAAATATAAAATTGGCTGATCTGTTACTGTCACCGCAGGTATGTAGATATCAAACGTCCCCCCATTGAAATCTGATATTTCAGTCGAATTTACAATCCTGGGAATGCCGTTGTCTCGCAAATGCAGTTGCCGCGCATTATCTACGATTAACAATAATTTAACGTTGTTTACAGATCAATTTAGGCCCGTAATTAATAGTATGCGGCGGGATGACTATTCCCGTAGAGAACCATTTAGTTACAATAATATCTCCGCATATGGGGTAAATGAGGCGCGGTTGTGTCTATTGAAGGGTTGTATCATAATAACTGAACTTGATGCCACGTAATCAATGACGTCATGCAGAGTGCTCGTAGAAAAACGAACCAGACAAGCTGTTTTTATTGGTGCTTGAAAGTAATTAATATTACTAATACCAATATACTTATACACGGTGGTCCAACCAATGGGATTTTAATTATTTGTGAGAATGAGATAATTGTGACTTTTTCAGTTTAGAAAGCTTAGAAATTTTGTCCCAAAAATAACCTGAGGTGTTCAATTTATGAGGCACTTAGGCACATTAGAATCGACAACTTTTTGCCCACATTCTACAAGCAACAATCTATGTACTTAGAACTGAAGAAAATATCAACCTCAGTTTTGACTTCCTCTTCCGAATTGAACCGTTTATTACATAAAAAATTAGATAATGACAAAAATTAGTAATAGACACATGGAGAAATATCTGGACTACTGGTTGAGGTAGAACTTCCCATTTAACACTTTGAAGCTTTCTTCGAGTTTCCGATGCGACAGGACACCTTTAACCAACTACGTCAATTTGCGAGCAGTAGACAGTCGAATTGATCGTTTGGCCTCTTGGTAAGTAGTCAATATAGTATGTACTATTCCTCGAGCAGAACACCATACAGTAATCAAAATCTTTCTAGGTGTAAGACTTTTCTTAGGTATCATTCCACCAGGTTTACCAGCTTCAACCCATTGTCCAGATCACATGACTTCATCACTTACAGAATCTTCTCCAAACGCATTGCGAATACGATGGGCCGCTTACGCTGCTTTAAGCTGATTTTTGAATTCATAAAGCAAAGTTGAACGTATAATAGAGCTTGAGTACATCATCTTTACCCTGAAAAATGTATACAGTAAATGTATATATTTTATACAGTCTCGTACTTGTATATTGATCCCGTTGTGTAAAATTTGTGTGTAACATTTAGTTTTAGTGAGATAGTTTAGGGATTCTGTCATAGACGTCCTCAATAAAGCTATGAGAAATGCGGGTTGAAGAAAACGTATACGAGTATTCGCTCTTAAAATGCCGCGTAAAGCCAAAACTCGAAGGTATTACAAATGATTGGAGTGAAAATCATGATGACTCCGGATATGATCCTGACTACAAAAATAATTTTGCCGAATAGAAAACTGTTCTGGAGGAATATGTAGTAGTTACAAGATTAACAGCAAAAAAATGGCCATGAAGGAAACTGTGTTAAAAATTCTTGCTGAGTGTGCCATTACAAATATACTTGATATGTTTCTTCACTATTCATAATTATTGTTCTGTAAGTACCATTACGTATGGCGTAGGGGCAAGCCCTTTGCACTTAAGCCGATGCTTATTGTGCCCCCATAGTCTAATCATTACATCAGTCCTGTTTCCTTAAGAAATTTAAGAACAGTTTCTAATGGAGCGTATGTCACTTCTTTTGGTTCTATTGTTGTAGCTCCAAAGTTCGAATACCTATAAGCTGCCAGTGCTGAGCATTCGCATAATATGTGGAAGAGGGTTTCTTCCTCCTCTCCACACCTCCTGAAATCGGGATCATTTTTCACCCCAATTGTCGTGAGATTTCGCATGAGGCAGTGTCTTGTGAACAGTCCTTCTAGCCATCTCAGCTGGTTCCTACCCAGTTTTATGAAGTTTATTGACTTGTCCCAGGATTGTTCCCCAGTAAACATCCGCGATTGTCTCAACCCTGGGACTTTTGCCCAGTGAAAGATATAGGTTTTTCACTTAATAGGTCCTTTAGGGACTCACTACCTCAAAAACAAAAAGTCATTAGTAAAGACGCATTGTAAAAAGTCACATTTAAATATGCAAAAAGTAAGCACGTTTCAATATATTCTCTTCATATTCAGCCAATTGCCAACTCTTAATATTAACACAGTAACTGCAGCACCGAAAATATCTTAACTTTTTTTACAGGGTGAGTTTTTTGTGCATGAACTTGTTTATAGTTCACCCTGTATTTTTCAATCCAAGTTATCTAACTTTTATCTATTTTTATAAATATGAACAGATGAACACCAAAGTATTTTTTATTTTACCGCCATAGTGTTATTATGTATTTTTATGTAAATATGTATTTTCGTTTAAACAAGTTATAGTCCTTCTATTTTTAATTGAAAATGATAAATACGCCTGGGGAACAAAAAAAGCGGTGCAACTCTTAATATTTTGGTATATAATTTGCTGTAAATAATGCTCATTTAGCCAGACAATCTCAAAAAATTGTCTGTTTTAATAAACCTAGCTGAGATACACGTCACTGGCGTCTTAAACAAGTCAGAATTCCAAATGTCGTAAATCATTTTAACAACGTCGTAAAATTTTTATGGCACAGTGGACCGAAGAAGTATTAGCAATGTATTAAATGCAAAGTAGTCTAATAGTCTCGTTGACAGGTGTTACCGCCAGTGATTTACTTTGTGCCGCCAGCCGCCTGAGCCGCCATTGCCGGCTCTTCAAAATTTTTTTAAGTATAGTAATATACATAAAGTTGTTTGAATTTATAATTATTTTTTCCAGCAATTTTAAACGCTTTATTTTAATGCTAACTAATCAATTTATATCTATGTATTTTTTTTAAATATTTCCAAACTAGCTTTCTAAGAACGTCACGAACTAACAGTCTACTGAAGTATGAAGTATACTTGTATAGTGAGCTTAGCAATTTTAGAAAATATATCTGAGAACCTTGCTTTTTTCTACCTATTTTCAATTTAGAATGGAAATAGAATACAGTCAAACAGACGACACTGTTAAAACTGTAAAATATCCAATTGAAAACTTTTTCCATGAATAAAAATATTATAGTCTCTATATTATGAATAGTGTAAAAGAGTTGCAGTTGAGACAAACAAAAATAGATTTTCAACTCGAAAACTCTATAAATTACAAGTGGAAGCGGCTGAATATTTAAAATCAATTTCATTTGCATTGTGTCCGGAAAACTACCTCTGTAAATGAAAAAAAAAACGGAAAGAGCTCCAGCATTTCGGACAGTAGGTAATAAAATAAAACACGCGTCACGCTATTCATGCTTTGGTCTTTACTTTCAAAGCGAAAAACATTTTTCAGCGTAATTCGTAAACACTCCATAAATATCTAACTTGTGGAAAGATACACTGGTGGGGAAGATCGGGGATATACAGCCGCCACACAGGTACATAAAGAAAATATTTATAATACTATTGAAAACATTTATAATATTTTAAGCATGTAATTGTAACGTACTTTCCTAAAAAAAAAAAAAAATACTGGTGTAATACCTAATACCTAACCCTTGTCTGTTACCCTTAGGCTAATATGTCATATTTACTTACTTAAGGGGACCGCCTACATTAGAGGGTCAAAAAAATCGAATTGTTTTTTTTTGCTTAAATTGAAAGTATATCATCTGTAGAATATGCTCCCAAAGTTTCAAGTCCGAATTCGAACTGTAAACAGTCGAAATATAATATATAGTGCGCGTGCTCCGAAGCGTCGGTAGAACGAAGCCGAATCAAGACGAATCAAGCCGAAGCGTCGGTAGAACGACCGTTGCTGCAACGTGCGCGTCTGTTGTATTTCTTGTGCTCTTGCTCGTTGCTCTGCCCTTGTGCTGTAAATATCTATAAATTATCGTGATTTTTATCGACTAGTTTTCATGTACGAAAATTTTAAATGCGTTTTTCTCGAAACGATGTTTTTCAAATTGGCGTGTACGATTATTCAAAAACTACTGGACGGATCGACTTTTTTTTAATTAAAGCTTATTTAATTACCTTCTATTTGAACTAAAAAAATCAGAAAAAATCATTGCCAAAAAAAAAGTTATTAACAAAAAAAGACAAGAAAATTTTCCACAAAAAATCAATTTTTTTGTTTAAACAACAATTTTTTTTATTTTTTTTTAATAAATTCATGATTGTTTTTTAGTTCAAATAGAAGCTATACTCATAAACTTAAAAAAAAATTATTTTTATGATTTATGACAATCGAGAGATTTTGCTAGTTCTTCTTATGCTGTGATTGCATGTTTGTAATACGATTGCCTTCTGACCACTTTTAATGATATACTGTAACTCCCAATTCTGCGATGTTCTTGGCGATCCTGTTCTTCATTCCTTCTGCAGATATCACGAGAGCGTACGCCTCTACTTTATCTAGTCTCTATTCCTAGGTTCGCATAGTTCCCGATTTTCTCTCGTTCAGCCTTTTAAGTGTTCTGAGTTTTTCTTCCTGCGAAGTCTTCGACGTCGTCCCTCAGAATATGCTTCTGGTAACTTTTTGGTTTTTATACTCTGTCCTGAATAACTTCCGTTAGTTACGGGGTACAAAAAGCCGTCGGTAAGCCATTTCATTGATATCTCCTTGTCAATGTAGTCTGAATGTACCAATTTTTTGAAAAATGGTTCTGTAAAAGGGTTGTGTGAAACGTATTCCGTCCACTGTGTCTGAAGCATCCAGAGTCCTTTCTTGCTACTGCTGTAATTAGCGGGTCCCTGTTGGTGACTAATTTTCTTCTCAAGGCAGCTTCTTGCTTAAGGCACATATTTTTTTTGTGTCTTTAATCTGTCTATTGTCCATGACAACTATGATCCATGAAGCATATTGCATATAGTTCAAAATATACGTCTGCCAGCTTTACTTCTACAGTAACTTTTTCACTGATTTCTTTTTCATTTGATTTAACATTTTTAGTTTTTTGATGTAACGATCTGTCCAGATGAAAACATCAATCTAATCGCTGCCTCTTTATCTCCAGTATTCGTATAAATCAATATTTGAGGTAAAACAACTCTTCGATATTTGCAGTAATTGTTACCAAAGGCAACAACTGGCATAACTACAATGGTTAACAAGATTTGTAATAGTTTGTAATATTCTGTTATAAAGTTTCATTTGCCTTTAAAACTAAGAGAGATAGACTAAAGCACCAACTTCTAAGTGACCGTCAGTATGTATTAATGTGAACAATGTGAACAGCATTTTCTTTGATTAAGCTTTATGTTTTAGTATAAAGTAGGTGCCAATGGACTTTCTGGTGAATGATAGAGTGCAAGCTAACGATTTTTGTTAATGTAATGAGCATAATAACATTCTTGAAATTCTTGCATCAGGAACAAGTAATATTCATAATATGTCAGCTTAGTCAGCATTTGCTCGTAATGTACCATTCATTAGAACGTTATGCTTACGTGGTCAAGTGTTGCTGAACTTTGAGAAAGAACTTGTCCTAAAATTACGAGTATATATGTAGAATTATACTACTGAAGTAAAGTAATCATCAGTCCTCATACTGTTTAATATCAAAATATCAGATGTCCCTGAAGGCAAATAAAAACAATAATAGAAACATACAGACTAGACGTACTCCTCCTGGAAGTCTGTAGCTGTGGAGGGTATCCGTATGAAAGAAATTGTCAAATACATCCATGCCTCAAGTGAGCAATTGTTTCGTGGAGGGCTCGAACACAACCCAAATGTCAGATAAATCGGAGTATAGTCACCCATTCAAAGATGTCGCCGGTGTTTTGATTATCGTTGTCGTTATCGAACACCAAATTAATTACTGTCCGAATTAAAAAAAAAAAGTACTTTTGCAGATTTTTCGCAATAGCCTGTCTCACCCGATATGTTGCCTTCCCCAGATCTCCCCTACGCGTTCTATTCTGTGCGGAAAATTTCCATCGACTTCTCGTGAAAATGCATGTTTGCAAATACAAAGGTATTTTCTACAACGGTTTCGCGTTTAAAACTTAATTGGGATTTATATTCTGTAAAATGATTTATGGTTTTCTGTTGCCAATTTATTATCTGATAGCAGTCGGTCGAAATTAATAGTTCGTTTGACGTATACTAAAAATATGAAGTAAATCTCGGTTATTACCGGCTAAAATATCGCATTGCAGGCATCTAATGTGCTATTTCAAGCATCGTTATTATCATATATTGTGGTGAGAACACATTTTTTCATAAATGTGACACTGCCGGGTTGGCTGTCATTAATTTTCTCTATATATTACGTAATACGATCAACTGTAAATGCCATAACTTACTTCACATAACGCGTTTAGTATTATTGTCAAGACATTTATACATATATGGAAAACTAGTTTAGACCAGTCGAAAAGAAACAATAACAAGGGACAATTCTTAACCTCTAACTAACTCGAGTAAAAATTTGTGAAAATTGTCACGGATTTTCCAACTATTTAGAAATTCGGAATGAGTTGGCGCATTTCAAAGTACCTGATGGTACTAGACCCTGCCTAAAATTTTTTCGAAAAAAAAAAACAATTGTTATAAAAATTATGAACAAATTAAATTTTATGCAGCGATTAAAAAGAACATTTTTATCTCTAATGGAAGGCTCTAATCGAAACATTTTAAAGGACAACTTTTTTTTGAAAGGCATTGAACTTTTTGGAACAAATTGTTAGAACCTTAAAAATGGTTAAACAAAGAAAAAAATATTGTCTATAATAGAAAAATGTTGAGAATTCAATGTTCTCCATCACTTATTTAAATTTTCTTTTTTTCTAAATACTCGTTATCCATTTCCAGATATTTAGAAAAAAAAAACATTTTTTGAAATCGCTGTTTGCAAATAAACTGCACGCTGTTTTGTTGGACGTTACGCCCGAGCGCGGCGCCAGCGGTTTCTTCTTATATAAGACACCCTGTTAACATGTGTCAACATACACGGTGGAGACTTTAACTGAAATATATTCGCTAGCGCGGTGGTGAATGATTTTTCAAAAAATTCCCGAGACACGTCAACTTTTAAAAGTGTTTACCTACATTTTGCAAGTAATGTGAAAAATATAGCCCTTCAGGGGTGGCTGAAACCACCCTCGACATGATTTTTTCAAATGCAACCCCTATGGCTTGTAACCCCTCATTGTAAAGCTGGTGGAAAGAGGAATCCAACCCACTGATCAAATTTTAATTTTTAGTCTGTTTATAGGGTTGCATACAATTAAAACGTAATTTTTAGAGTTTAATTTATTTTTAACGCAACAATTTCGTACTCAAAATGTGTGTTGTTTAGTTTTGGAATGTAAACCTTACTTTTCATATGTCCCTACAAAAAATTCCAAGCAATTTTTTGCCACAACTGATATTTGTTATTTTTGCTAGTGTTTTTACACGGCCGCAAAGAGTAATTTAGTTTGTATGCTGTATTCAGAGTTTGAAACGAAGTGTTATTCAAATTGGTGAAAATGTCTTATTTAACTGAATCATTAAAAATCGAAATTTTGATGATGATTGGATACGGTGATAGGGCGCGAACTCAATGCGAAGTTGTTCGCTTGTTTCGAGAAACGCATCCTGACTTGCCACCACTAAATCAAGGGACCATTAGTAAAATTGAGGCACAATATCGAGAGATGGGTCATGTCAGGAAAGTACCGAGTAAGAGGCAGGCTGTTGTTGATGACGACACGAAGTTGAATTTGTTGCTTGCTCTAGAAGAAAATCCAATCACTCCAGCCCGTCAACTGGCTCGTGATAGTAATCTTAATCACAAAACAGTTTTAAAAAATACTTAAATATGAGAAAAAACGCCCATATAAAATGCAAGCTGTTCAAGAGCTACTTGAAGATGATCCAGATCGACGAGTGGAATTTTGCGATTTATTGATGACTTGTATTGATCAAAACCAGTTATCTTT
Organism: Aromia moschata; assembly: GCA_029963805.1. NCBI lineage: Eukaryota > Metazoa > Arthropoda > Insecta > Coleoptera > Cerambycidae > Aromia > Aromia moschata. The sequence continues at coordinate 210,184 of JAPWTK010000463.1, forward strand.
AGAGTGGATAGTTTTCTCTGACGAGGCTACTTTTACATTAAATGGGCACGTAAATCGCCAAAATTGTCGTTACTGGGCTGAAGAGAACCCCCATTGGATGAGGGGACTTCATTCTCAGCGCCCACAGAAAACTAATGTATGGGCCGGAATAATACAAGATAGAATTGTAGGACCATTTTTCTTTGATGACACTCTTAATGGAGCAAGATACTTGCGTTGACTCCAGCACGAACTAATGCCAGTGCTATGTCATTTATTTCCAAACCCCTTAAACCCTAACTTGACCGACGAGAGGTTATGGTTTCAGCAAGATGGGGCCCCACCACACTATGCTGCCATTGTTCGTCAGTATCTGGACAGAATTTTTCCCGGTAGGTGGATTGGGAGGCGAGGTAATATTGAGTGGCCAGCAAGATCTCCAGATCTTACACCACTGGATTTCTTTTTGTGGGGACATCTTAAAAGTAGGGTTTACATTCAGAAACCCAACAACATAGCAGATCTGCAGGAAAGGATATGAGAGGAAATCGGAAAAATAACACCGCAAATGTTGCATAATGTAAGGAACGAAACCTACCACAGACTGGGCTGCTGCCAACAAGTGAATGGTGCACATTTTGAACAATTGTTACGTTGAAAATAAATTTAATTTTTAAATTGTTTTAATTGTATGCAACCCTACAAACATAATAAAAATTAAAATTTGATCAGTGCATTGGATTCCTCTTTCCACCAGCTTTACAATGAGGGGTCACAAGTCATAGAGTTGCATTTGAAAAAATCATGTCGAGGGTGGTTTCAACCACCCCTGAAGGGCTATATTTTTCGTATTACTTGCAAAATGTAGGTAAATACATTTAAAAGTTGACGTGTCTCGGGAATTTTTTGAAAAATCATTCACCACCCTGCTAGCGAATATATTCCAGTTAAAGTCTCCACCGTGTATAAACAAAACCGTACGTATTGTTGCATTCAGTTATTTTAAGTATGCTTCCACTAACAGCCGTCTAAACACATTACGTATTATTTCTGCAGTCATAAACATGTTGAATATTGTGGTTTAATGTCTCATCGAATAGATAATGTTAACAATGTCGCCTGGTATACAGGGTTGAACATTTTTAAACAACAAAGCATAGTTGTGTATATTCTCCTTCCTTAAATCTGTTTAAATCATTCGTCAGTTCAAACGTGCAACATTGACTACTCCCTTCGTAGGCGACTCAAGGCGTGGCCAATTCCCCTTCAAACCGAATCTTTCATTCGTTATCTATTATATCAAAGTGAGCGTTTTTCATACCTATATATTATAACTAGAGTTCGGAATTCCCGGCTTATCGCATGTAAAACTGCATTTATCTATCCAGCGTTCCATCATGAGATCGGAGTACTACCGCGCAGACATAAGTCCCGGGACATCGGGAAGGATCGCTTAGTGGCGTGGGTATGCAGGGGTAAGGTACAAGGCACTTAAAAATACGGTTTATGCTTCCATTATCATAAAGTTTTATAGTATCGGATTCTGCATTGTAACACAAATTTTCAAACTTTAATTATAACTTATTAACAACTCCCTCAATAATTTCATAACTATCTCAGATGATAAATTCTGAACTTGACATTTTTCTTGAACTTGCTATAATAATAATAAAAATAAAACTAATAAGCAAACTAATTATACATCCTGTTTTCACATTGAAGATTTTTTGCTGATTAGAATGTAAACACATTGCAAATATTTCTAATAACTTTTCTGGAAATCGTAGAAAGGTAAATTAGTTTTAATGAACAACTCCTGATGGTGTTGTCATAGGTGGCAAAACGTACATATTGAGGAAAGGTGTAGCTTCTCGGTGTTAGTGGAAAGCATGTCTGAATATACATCTAAGCGTATACGCTTTATAAATTTTGATTTTTTTTACTTATAGTAGTTTTGTTTTTCTTCGCAAGTATATTTTTACTCCACTATGAAAATTTGGCTGTATAAGTTGTATTTCCATTTTTTAATTCTGTCGAGAACATCAGGGTAATGCTTCGCTGGTCCCTAAAAATAAATCATATTTAAAAGACGCGTAATATGTATTTTCCTTTCAAAAATCGTTTTAAATATATTTTATAATATGCCTCAAGTACAGAGTGCGGGAGCAAAGGAACAAAAGTAACATGTGGCGCTACTACTTTACATCTTAATACCATATATAAAATGCGGCATTATATACGATATTTTGATGTTGAATTATCTCGAAAGAATTTGAAGTGTTACTTGTTTCGCAAATGCAAGGTTTTAAATACGAGTATACACCATGTGTGTTCCTCAAAAAACGTTATCTTTTACAAACATTATTCTGAAATTAATGATTAAAAATAGAGATTGTGATTTTTTCCATTAGATAGGTACCATCTATTGGTTAATAAAAGCCCAGAGTGAACACCACAATCCTGTAACTCCATAGCCCTGAGGGTCTGACAAACCTCAGGGTTAATAAACCTTTACTCCAATTTCTGCAAACCTAGTAACTCTATAACTTTGGGATTCAGATCGCTAAAAAAAAAAAACGGTTCCGCTAGATCTACTCATATAATCACGTAGCTCGATTAAATTTACTGCTTTACTTTATAATCTCATGGTCTAGGGGATTGAATTCAAAGACCAGAGATTCTGGTGTTTGAACAGCCAAATGGAATAAATTCAGTAGCTCCCGGTTTTGAATAGAGAATGAAAAGACATTTCAAATGATGTAGCACAAGCCCCTACTTCCAATTTGAAAATTTAGGGGTTGTAGCTGTCACCTGAAGGGGGTTGATTTTAGGGATGACATTTTTACGTCGCAAGATGCCATTTTAGAATTAGAAATCGACGCGTCTCAGAATTATCTAAAAAAATGCATAATAATTTAGCTACTGATTTTATTCCATTTGGCTGTTCCACACTGTATTATACGAAATATAACTTCTCAGACATGGAAAAGTGTATCCACTTCCGTATATATTCCACATTACTTTCTTAATGCAATAAATTCTTAATGCACTGGATCAAAGAAGGTTATATGAAAGAGAACTTTGAATGTAATGTAATTTGATGTAATAATAATTTTAATACAATGTTATGAGAAACCACTTTTCCGACTCGATCGGTGGTAATCTTGATTTTATTACTCAACGATGAAAGATAAATTTCTACTACTTATCCAAGTCTATCTGATTTACTCTTCAGGACTAAGGAGGTGTTATGTTATTAGGACCTTATAAATGCCAAAATTGACGATTTTAGATAATTTTTTTGGAGTTAGGGATGAATTATAACACAGTGGGTTTAAACCGACTGCGGATTCGAATTCAGCGACTCAAAAAATATGTATTATGGTGTAGTCTACTCTCTAGTGACAATGACAGCTGTCTTTTTTTTGTGTGTCAAAAAAATAAGAACGATTTTCCTTACGTGCAGAACCAGTTTGAGATCCTAACATTTTCTTCCAAAACTTAAAAGTATCAACTTTATCATACATGTCTTGTTTTTCTGAAAGAGTAAATCAACATATAAAATCTGGTCAGTCCATAAATAATGAGACTTTTTTAAATTAAATAATGAGAGGATTTTTTTATTAAAATGGAATTACAATTCAGTACTATCTTCTTCAAAATAACTTCCTTGGGAAGTCACACAGCGCTGGAGACGGTTCTTCCATTCATCATAGCAGTGCTGGAACTCATACACTGGAACAGCGTTCAGCTGGTCGGTTTGAATGTTTTCCATGGTCCCAAAATGACGTCCCTTGATGATATTTTTCAATCTCGGGAAGAGAAAAAAGTCACAAGGACTCAAGTCAGGTGAATAAGGAGGCTGAGGAGCCACATGAATATTGTTAGTGGCTAAAAACTCGTTTACTGAAACGGCTGTGTGACAAGGCACATTATCGTGATGCAATATCCAGTTGTGTCTGTAAAAGTGTTGATTTACTGTTTGCCCTGGAGGCAGAAACTCTTTGTGGACAATTCTCTGGCTATCAAAAAAGCAAATCAGCATGCATTTTCTCTTCGACTTTCTTGCCTTTTTAGGCCTTGGAGAGCTTGAAGTGTGCCATTCCATGCTTTGGCGCTTGGTTTCTGGGTCGTAATCAAACACCCAAGGCTCATCGCCAATAATGGGGATCATTTTCAATCGATTCCAAAAAGTCAAGACACCTTTCTCTCCTGATGTCCTTTTCTTCCTGTGAAAGTTTTTTTGGAACTATTTGTGCGCATATTCTTCTCATCCCAAATTCCTTGGTCAAAATCTGATGAACAATGGTGTTATTCAAATATAACTCTTCCCTGATCATCCTTGTCGTCAACTGACGATCTGAAAGCACAAGATCCCGTATCCTCTATCGACATTTTCATCGGTTCCTGAAGATGAAGGCTTTCTGCTGCGTGGTTCATCTTCAGTCGACTATCTTCCTCCCCGAACAATCTGAGCTCTTGAAAAAAAAACACTGTCTCCGTAGGCGTGTTGGAGTTTTGCAAAAGAATCTGTTGCGCTGTGTCCTAATCTGAAGCAAAACCTGATAGCACACCGTTGTTCATAATTAATATCACTCATTTTTAAAACACACCAGAAAAAAAAAACGGTTTACGAAAACAGTCACAAAGAACAAACCAATAACTCTAACAAGTTCAAACTTGTACTGAAGGTGCATTACCTGTTAAACCACTGCCCTTCCAAGTCCCCTCTCCGCAGGGTTGCTAGATCGGGCGCTATGTTGCCAGTCTCATTACTTAATTTACACACTTCGTAAGACACAAGTGATATAACAGATCGTCACAAAGGTTACGGTGATGATTCTAAAATATGTTTAACGCACTTATGACATTTAGGATATTTTGGACGACGCTGGCAATCAATGATGAATTAGAAACACTGCTGAATATTAGATATCGAACATCAAACTAAACTAGAGTTCTTATCAACTTAAAAGAATGACACTTTATAAGCGACCTCATAGAAAACAAGATAAACTTGAAAGGAATAGAAAGATTATCCTACTATTTGCCATTCCGAGAAATATTTTCTGGTTAAAGTGAAATTGCACTTCTCTTGGTAGGGAAAACTCCAGAAAAGCAGATGCAAAACAAGCCGTTTATGCAGGTGAAATTCTTTCGGTAGACAAAACAAACAGCGATACCTCGCGAATTCCTGTTAGTCTGGAAGTTGGAAGGGTAGTCGCATATCCATTATAGTATATTTTTAGAAGTATGCGATAACGAAGTGTACATACGGTACAGCAAACAAGGCCGGCGAATCCGACAATCGCATGCGGTAACGCGAAATGTAAAGCAAATAATGATTGTCGCACGAGACGAACACGCCGTGCCCGAAGAATAATGGAGAACGTTGATGGGGAATTATTTTTAAACGACATTCGAAGAGGCTTTGCAATTTGTCTCGTCACGCTGTAAATAAAACACTTATCAATCTTGTGTGTGTTTATAGAAATATTTTTTGTCTCCTCGAGTGTATCATCCATGTGTTCAATATGGTAATTCAGTTTTGACGTCTCGTAAGCGCAGCAGGCAGGAGGATGTCAGAGGATGATTTATTAAATCATGTAATGAGAGCTTCACAATAAAAGAGAGATTTTAAAACCACTGGCCGTATTAGTCTTATTATTAGTCTTATTATTAGTCTTATTATTAGTCTATTTATTAGTTCTTTCGACGTTGATCATTTGTTCATTATTGCTGGTATTGTTTTCATTTGTTCGTAATTGTTCATATGAGATTAAGAAAGGAGGTTTAAAATGTTCACGAGTCCCTCCTTTTTTTTTTTAATATCCGAATTTTTTGACGTAATTGATCACCTCGTACATTATTTTCGTTTGTTTGTAACAACTCATTTTACAATAAATAGCATTAGAAGATATAAGAGATCAAGCACAGAATACTGAAGGCTTACAGGAGTTGCAGTTTTTTGGCCTAAATCGTTTGTTAGTTGTTTGTTCGTCATTGCTCGTATATTACATAGGCCAACATTCAGTTTGAAAAATTTAGCTTTATTTTGTCTCTCTTTAGATTCCAGCAATAGCCTGCTAACATATTCTTCCCCCAAACCTTTTTCCTTATTCTTCACTAAAAGCTCCCAGATTTTCTCTTCCAATCAAATCAATTTTTCAACTCTTGAGGAAAATGAAGTTTCAGATTCATATGACACCCTATTTTTGGACCATTTTTTCAACAAAATTTTTATGATTCAGGTCTTCATTACTTCTAAGGATTTTTTTGTCAGCTCTCTGAAACTTTGCCAAGCTGCTTTCTCTTTTTAATTCATTATTTTCTCAAACTCATCATATTTAGCAGTTCTATAATCTGTTGTCCAGTAAAGACGAAAAAAATACCTACTTGAAAAATTAGATATAGCAAAGCAATTTGTCGCGGCAATGAGTCAAGTTTTTCAATCCCAAAAACCTATGTATGAGTTTTTTCAGATTGTTTCAACCACCTTTTCTTAGTTTGACATTCAAATGACCTTGAAACTGAAGTGATAGAGGCTAACCGACCTCGGCATCGGAATCAACGACCCCAAAAACCCCTGCGGTCCTAGGTATAATCCGTTATTTATTTTCATCCTAAATGTTGATCTGTGTTATTTATCTACAAATTGGAATCCGCCCTCGAACCCATGCCACTCGATTTTACAATTCTTTTTGTCCAAATAATTTGCTCGCCATTGCTTTAGCAATATTTCTATTGCTTTTTTTGTTAATCGATATTTTCTCGAATTCGTCTCTGTTTTCAACAAAAATAAATACGAGCAAAAGAAAATAGTGTACGAGCAATGACGAACAAACGACGAGCAAACGATTTGGGCAAAGGTGTTGATGAATTAGAATAGCGGGGGATCGAGGTCGGTGACATGTTCTACCCTCTTTCTATTTTGTACATAAATGATTAGGTAAGCACAAAGGAAAATAATGGACGAGCAAACGTTTTAATCAAAAATATTGCAAATCGGCAAATTTCTTCCAGTGTCTTTACGAGTAAACTTCCGAATAATTCGGAAATTTCAAAAATTCAAGAGGGGGGGGGCTAACTTCATGGATATTTGTTAGTCTGGAATTAATACCCAGAGAAAAAAGAGGATCATGCCAATTTATTGCAAATATGAGATATCTCAAAATATGATCAGGCTGCTTACAAATAATTCTGAAGGTTAATTTGGGGTTACTATTGGTCGTCTGTTAGCTGATATATGTGCAGAGGGATGTACTCAAATAATTGATATTATGGTGGACTTGGATATATTAAAACCTGATTGGAAATATAAAATCTCAATATGAATTGTTCATATGCCTATAGCTTTGAAACTACAATCTTACTTATTTAGTTCATCTACTCTCCAACCTACCATTCTCCATATTTGTATCGACAACATGACCTTACGAATCATATCAAAATTCAAAAGAATCGCAGCGTTCTGGCAATTTACGTTAAAAGTTGTGGTGTTATCGAAAACTGAAATGACAATAATTAAGTAAATTGAACAACACATGCTAACTAAATATTTTTGTTTCAAGAAGTTTTGTAAAGACTGAAATTGAAATTGAAAGCCATTGCGATTTTTGCAAAAGTGCAAAACGCGTTCTCTTGGGTATTACTAACAGTTGGGGTGAAAGATGACCCTGAAAGGTATGGAGAGAAGGAAGAAATTCCCTTCATTATTTTATGCAAATGTCCACATTTGGTAGCTGTAAACCATTCGATCTTTGGGATTGCAAAACTGGAACCAAAAGAGATAACAGACGCTCCATTGGAAACTGTCTTTAAATTCCTTGAGGAACCAGGACTAATAGGATAAATAGTCTGTGGGGGCACAATAAACATGGCTTCAGTGCACATGAGTTGTACCTGCCGCATATGAAATAATGAAAATAAAAAAATGAATTTTTACAAAAGACATAACTAACAAAAGAATTACAAATATCTTAAGGTAGGTACATAACACGTCTCGCTCTAAGTGCGATAGTTGGTAAAAGATAAAATATCCTATTGATAGCAGTCATCTTTTTGTTTTAGCTGCGGCTAAAAGAGGAATAGCTGGAAAGAAAATGTAACCCCAGGGATACGCCTCGCGAAGCGGCTTCGGAAACTGTAAATTTAGCGAAGTGGCCAAAGGGAATTGTTTTAAAGACGGAACGGTTTTGTTAAAAAAATGTCAGAAGGAAAGTTCGCGCCGAGAAGGAGCTCCCTCCTGCTCTTCGCCTGAGGATATAGTCGGTTCAAGTGAAATATAAAATAAAAAACGCCTTCCCAAGTGTTACTTCGCACTACAAAGCGCTGTTTGATAAGGGGACGGGCTGTAAATATTTTATCAAAATATTATTTCATTATTTCTTTATCGCTGTGCTGTTTCGGATCTTTATAATTTTTCTGTTTCGTCACTTAACACGCCACAGTTTAACGCTGATTTTATGGAATCTTTTTCTGTAAATAAAATAAAATTTTATTCACACAGTTAGTCGTAAGAATTAAATTTGAAAATTAAGGAGCAGTTTCAAAATCAAATCGTGTTGCCATCATCAAGTTCATATTGTCTTAACCCTTTCTGTAACGCTATGCGATAAAAATAATTTAAAACTCTGACACTTGACACAAGTATAAGTGATTTTTTTTATTTTTAGTGGTAGATTGTTTCTACAATATACTGTATATGATCTACACGATATTCCCCTGTAGAGACAGTATGCGTTGGAGGAGTAAAATTGTAGGAGTAGAAGGAGGAAATTGTAGGAGTAGAATAGTAGGCTTTGTAGAGTAGAAGTAGATTTAATTGGTAGGTATAAAAAACTTCGGTAAAACCTGGAACAAAAATAACGAAACAAACACAATATGATTTTTTTAATTTTCCTTTACTTATATATTTCCACCCCACTTCTCCATCTACGTGAATGTTGAAGTAGTTTGTTATATAAACTAAAATTAAACTAAATATTCTTAAGAAAAAAAATGGTTTTCGAAGTTTCATTTTCATATCAAAAATGCGAATGTAGGACTTACAGTCGTGATTTATATAGTCTTCCTGAAAATGATAAAGAGTAGTAAAATACTTAGTCGAATACAGACTAGAGGCAATGGAGAAACTCCGTTGATATTTGGATTAAATATCCTTATAATTTCAATCCATCGCCTTTCACTCCATCTCAGCTAGCTTCTATCCGGTTTCGTTGTATTTTTTTTTGTTCTCTTCTAGGATGGTTCGTCAATGAACATCCGCGACTGACTCAAGGACAAATTGACAAACCAGGAACCTCTACCCAGTGAAACATATGTTTTGCCAACAGGTCCTATACAGCTATCCTGGCTGTCCGGTAGGCCAAACCACCGATGGGTTGTAACCCTATCAGTGTAACTTCTGCCCCTTTATTTGCGAGAAAATCCTCTAAATATAGAGTTAATTAGTGAATTTAATTAAATGGCTTACCGGCGCTTTCTACACGCCGATATCTAAAGCTTCTTAATAGTTATTCAGGGCAGGGTTATAAAAAAACAGAAACCACCAGAAACGTGTTTTTGAGGGACGACGTTGAAGATGTATGCAGGAAATGTACGAGTGTAGATATGCACGAGACTAAACTATAGAACACAGTGAACTCGAACTCGAACAGTGGACACCAACCGACCAGATATTGTGCCAATCAAAGAGGAACCATAGAGGAGAGATCATCGCAAATATCGCAGTGTTTTTTTACAATTAGAAGGCTGAACGAGAGCTGAGAGCTGAACCTAACGATAGAGTTGAAACTCCTTTGGAGATGTAGCGACATACGTCCTATGATATCCGCAGATAAAATGATAACCGAATTACAGACATCTCTATTACACACTTGACACATTGTTAGAAATATTTTGGGATAGGATGAATTTCCTCCCATCGCCTGAGCTTAATTTCTGCTGAGGTAGATAACTCATCACTGTCATCAGCAGGAGTGTGTTATTGGATAATTATTAGTGAATGATGACATTTTTTGAACTGTTTTTAGTTATTTAAACTGTATCAGTGCGCGATCAGTGACAGCGATCCCAAAACAATTTTTTTAAATATCTGGAAATGTATAACGAATATTTAGAAAAAAATGTAATAAGTGATGGAGAACATTGAATTCTCAGGTTCTGAGTTTAATACCATCAGGTACTTTTAAATGCGCCAACTCATTCCAAATTTCTAAATAGTTGGAAAATCCGTGACACGTTTCACAAATGTTTACTCACCAGTATGGTAGCTATTTCTGATAGACTTAAGTGTTAAAAGTGGAGTCTTATTTAGTAAAATCTGAATTAAGTGAAGTTATACGTGGTTAAAAACAAACAAATGTTAAAATTTTAACATTAGTGTAAAAAAAAAACTGGACGTTTTCCACGAAACACCGAACTACTACACTTTTCTCGACGCGCGTTTCGCCAACCAAGTTGGCATCTTCAGGAGAAGATTAAAACTGAAAACTGGTGTTTCGTGGAAAACGTCCAGTTTTTTGTTTCTACGCCGAAGGTTCCAGTACCCACTCCAGGATTAGTGTAAAATATTATGGTACCAAAATACCAGTGGTCAGTTGATATTAGAGCCTGCAGTTTTCTTTGATATGACACGCGAGTTTATTATATTATTAAATGGTTTGTTACGTCGTTACCTACCAAATAATACAAAATGTGAGTTGTCCTAGTTCATGTTTCATGTTTTCAGTCAACTATGTATGCATAGGTACTTTAAATACACGCAAGTACATTGCATAATGTAATTCTGCTAAGTACACCTAATTTCAATTTCCAAAGTGGTTTTTTATAAGAAACAATATTAGCTTAACCAAACCCCTAATGCTATTTACCAGCGTAATATTTAAACATAATTTTATTAAGCTCATTTCGGTTCTTAAGAAGTTTCCGTTCCTCAAACATTTAACATCTATTTAATGTAACACGTAAAGCCTCCTTGATAAATCTTTAATACATGAAGATTATTGACTTTCTTCGAGTCGCTCGCACCTTTAAATAAAACTTAAATCGTAACTGAAATTAGAGACCTAAATTGATACCAGGAAATATTCCAAATATTACGAAAATTGTTCTCATAAGTTGCGTTTGTGGGAATTCGTCACATTTATTCGAATTTAATATCTTTGAGTTAATTAACAATTTTAATTGAGGTTACTGCGCTAATAACGCATTTATTAATTCGACTAATAAACTCCCGGATAGAATCAACAAAAGGTTTAAATTCGGGTGCAATATGTTGCCGTTCTTGAAGTACACCCCACAGGTTTTAATTAGTCTAAATTAAAAAATATATACAATTTATAAATTGTATATATAATATCCGGTATAAAAGAAAAATTACACAGGCACACAAAAAAAAAAATGTCAAGACCCAGAGGGTAGACCCCCCTACTCCCGTTTTTGGGGTCGCTGAAACCAAATATGACCATGAAAACAATTTAACTAGCCATTTCCCCGTTACCACCCCCATACACCCCCTTCTGGGAGTTGAAATGTCAATTCTCATAGAAGTCGCTATAGGAAATCGTTCAAAACGGTGAGAGAGTCTCGAAAAAAGAACTGTTTCGAACGATTTGTCGCCGGAGTCGGTGCGCATGCGCGTTCTAGAGATCGGTCGTCGCTGCCGAACGGAGGCGTCGATCGACTCCAAATTTTGGAGTCGATCGGGGCCGATAGGGGCCGATCGAAAGGGGGCCTTTGGAACTTTACCCTGGTCCTCGCCCCGTAGAGGGAAAAATTCAAATAATTTTGTATTGTGAAATAATAGTTGTTTGACTTTGAAAATCTCGAAAACGGTTGAAGATAGGTATAGGGTATGTTACACGAAATATGTGTAGAATTGTTCGGTAAATACAAAAATGTCGAAAAATATAGGGTGTTGTATTTAAAAAACTTATATTGACACTGACATAACCTCAAGGTCACTAGCACATGTCAAACGGAATATGTCATTTTATAGGCCTCATGAATTCAAGTAACTTTTGTATATAATTTTTTTGCTAACTATCCTGGGTGAGCAGATAAAGTCTGTAAACTAAAAGCTGAGACACCCAGTAGAGCACCAGTAACAGTAACCACTTGACCATCCTCATTTTCGAAGAAGTATGGTCCAATGACGCATGCAGTCAAAATCCGCACCAAACAGTGACAAGTTGTGGATCAATTGTGGAGCTCGCGCGCAAATCCCGCTAAATCCCCAAAGTCAAATATGCGGAAAATCGCAAAAAAAAGTATTGCAATAAATACAATTTTATTACCGTTTTACTGATTTATACTTTGTACTCTGCTGATCGTTAAGGACAATTTTTGACAATTTTCGCAGAATTTTTTTAACCTTTACTTATAAAAAAATAAATATTTAGTTTGGATTAAGTGGGTTTTGGTTCAAATATGGAAATATTTTCTATATAAAAATATATTTTGTATATAAATGAACACATATTTTGTATGTAAAAGAAAACCATTTCCTCAATCCTCTATTAATAAAAAAATACAGATATGTTTTTATAAAATCTGCACGGCGTTCTCCTCTGCCAGGCAATCGCACGGTTCAGCCGTGTCATCTTTCAAATTGTTGATTGGTTGACTGAGTAATAAATCTTTGTACCAAGCCAAGTCCTCGTCGTCCTTCTATTCGTTTCCAAAGTGCTTAGTTAATAGATTTTCTAAATTTTTTCTTTTTCTCTTATAAGCGGTCTTCATAGAACGACGAAGTGTCGCTGGCAACACAAGATTCGCCTGACAAGCAACACTACAGTAAAATATCGGTATTCTGTGGTATTTACGTTTCTTTTACAGATTCTATGGAAATATTGTGCGCCAACACTAAACATATGTAGGTGGGGAAATGTTGCCAGCAACACTATGTCGTTCCATGAAGTCGGCTTAACGCGTAAAACGTTACTTTGCCTATATGGGATTGGATTCAAAAAAGTAAAAAATGTCTGAAAATGGATTTAGCGAGATTTGCGCGCGAGCTCCACAATTTGTTTTTCGACAATCACCCCAAATACGCTAATTTTGACGATAAACGGAGCCATCAAGGTGAAAATGAGTTCCATCGCTTAGGATAATTTTGCTGAAAAAGTCAGCATTCACTTGTTGTTCAATAATCCATTCAACGAACTCGCTTCGCAGGGTAGCTGTAGTTCTTGTGTCACTTGAACACTCTCACGCACTGCTACGATATTATCAACTTGTTATTGGACGGCCAGCGTATTTAGCGGCCCCAGTTCAACCAGTCTCCCTGAATTTTTTAATTACTCTCTTCACAGTTGAGAATTGACGAAGTTAAATAAATATTCCGACCATATTTTGTACGAAATTTGGGAACTGTAGCAGCCAAACTTTCATTATTTTTGACTATTACTATTGTTCAACAATGAAAAATCGTTGTTCTTTCGTGTATTGCTCCATTTTTACTAACCCTAAATTGTCAGTGTCTATTATCTCTTTTTGGTTGCCAACACTTTACCGCACAAATGGCGGCAAATTCAAATCTTGTGTGAATTATGGGACACCCTATATTGTAAAGGAACAAATTGAATAATAAAAACTTGTTGACGTAAACTAAATTCGCAAAGAATAAAGTAATTTAAGTTTTTAAAACTACATTCCTTGAAATATATTTAAACACTGCCGTCTCAGTCCTATTTAAATAAAGACAGTAAACGAATTTATTCGTTTATTTAACAAGGAAAAGTGCATATTTCAGTAAAATCGCCCATTCTTCCTTACAGTCGGCGAGAAAGGAGGTGCTTGAAGGCAAAAATGAATTTTAAGATATAATTTTGTAAGAGGATGCAATTACGTGAAATATTTTACAGGACGCTTTAAGAGATAAATTATGAGTTTAATGAAGCTATTCGTTTTAATGTTATCTTTCTGGACTCTTTGTTTAAACTTTAAGATCTAATTAATTTATAAGTCGGCAGAAAAATACTGCTCCGTTATAAAAATTAAATTGTATCTTTATTCTTAAAAAATTTTAGCAATTAAATTCCGATAAAACAAAAGACAGAATAATATTTAGGTACCTTGGTCAGAGGTATCTCTTATGCAACTGTGAATGCTGTTAATAAATAATATACTGTTTCAATTACATATTATGTGGTAAACGATATTTTCAGTAGACTAATAATTTAGTGGGTTAATAACTTTGGTAATATATTTTTGAAGCGGATATATTTATTTCTTGTACTATTATTTAGTATCTTTATTTACATTTTCTTTTTGTAGTTTAAAATTATAAAAAACAAATAAAAAACATTTCAGGAAATATTGATGCAATAAAACTATAATTGTTAAAAAAAAATTTAGCAACAATTAGTTAATTATAGAGAAACTGTTTACATTCATTTATATGACCGTTGTCAAAAGTATGCTGGGCTCACTAAGATTTTTGAGTTGTGCCATATTTTAAGTAAGCCGTATATTATTTAATAGATATACGAGGTGTGTAAATTAAGTAATGAGACACGGCAACGTGGCGCCAGATCTAATAACACTGCGGAGTTTGAACGTGTTAGATTCATTTGTTTGTTCATTGTGACTGTTTTCGTAAACCGGTTTTTTCTAGTGCGTTTTAACAATGAGAAATGACATTAATTTTGAGCAAAGTGTGCAATCAGGTTTTGCTTCAGACTTGGAGACACAGTGCAACAGACACTTTTGCAAAACTTCAATATGCCTACGGAGACAGTGTTTTTTCAAGATCCAAGGTTTTTCGGTAGTTTAACGCCTTCTCAGAAGGAAGAGAGTCGATTGCAGATGAACCAGGCAGCGGAAGGCCTTCATCTTCAAGAACCAATGAAAATGTCGATAGAGCGATCTTGTGCGTTCAGATTGTCAGTTAAGGGCAAGAATGACCGGGGAATTTGAATCACACCATTGATCATCATATTTTGACTAACGAATTGTGGACGAGAAAAATCTGCGCAAAAATTGTTATAATAACGCAGGATCAAAAGGACGTCAGGAGAGAAAGGTGTCTTGACTTTTTGGAATCGACTGAAAATGATTCCCATTTTATGAAACATGTCATTACTGTGGTGATGAGATTTGGGTATTTGAGTACGACCCAGAAACTAAGCGCTAAAGCATGGACTGGCACACTTGAAGCTCCCCAAGACCCAAAAAAGCAAGAATCAGCTAGTCGAAGATCAAATGAATGCTGATTTTCTTTTCTGATAGCCAAGGGAATTGTCCACAAAGAGTTTGTGCCTCCAGGCCAAACAGTAAATCAACACATTTACAGAGAGGTTCTTGAAAAACTTCGAAAAAAGGGTCATGCGTGTGAGACCAAACATCAAGAACAATTGGATGTTGCATCACGACAATGCGCCTTATCACACATCCATTTCAGTAAACGAGTTTTCAGCCAGTAAAAACATTCCTGTGGCTCTTCAGCCTCCTTATTTGCCTGACTTGAGTCCTTGTGGGAGGTCAAGGGACGTCATTTTGGGACCATAGAAAATATTCAAATGGCTGTAACCGACCAGCTGAAGGCTATTCCAGTACATATATGAGTTCCAGCACTGTTATGAGGAATGGAACAACCATCTCCAGCGCTGTGTTCCATCTATTCGAATAAAAAATTAAAAAAATCAGTGTCATTACTTAATTTAGACACCTCGTATGTAAATGAGAACCTATATTTTTATTTGTCCAATTAATTTTTCTTAAAGTCTTTTAAGCGTTAGTCTTCACACTGATAAGTATATTAGGGAGTGTTTGAAAAATATGTGCTATCTTATATCCCTTTTATACGAGAAAAATTTTCTCCTAATGCATTATAATGCTCGACCACATATATACAAGTGTCCAGAATAATAAGGCAGTACTTATACGATGTTGGTATTCAAGTACTATCATAGCCACACAGAAGCCCAGACCTTAACCCCACAGGCTACACAGGATAATCTAGCAAGAAGAGTTAGACAGAATTAAGTGTATGGTAGGTTTCAAACAGTGGATGATGTAAAACAGGGGGTGTTAAAAGAGGGGCTGAAAGTCACTGATTTAATACAGTCCATAATGAAAGCTGATACTTAAGCTCAAGGCATTACAATTTTATGATTTATGATCAAAAATCAAATCCATTTTTATGACCTTCGAATACGAATTTTATTTAACTTTTTTAATTGATGAAATGAAAATCAGGGACTTTTATACAATTTAAAGTTATAGTTGCTAAATAATTAAAAATTATTCTCGCTTATTTAGCATAACGATTTTAGTTTGACCGTTTTGGGAAGGACGACTGGTAGTTGCTGACTTTGTCGGACCTATTAAAATATGTCTAGTCCCATCTGGTTGCAGTAGAGGGCAATACCACCGAGATATCAACATTGTTACCTAAAGTTCGCTATTGAAAATACAATAAACATTGTTTTAATTGACATTATACATATTTTTTATATTTCTGAAATTTCCTTAAATACGTTGTGTACTTGTTAATGTTGAGAAATTTTTGAGAAATTGTTTCTCTTGAAACATTAATTAAGACACTTTATGACAATTATTTTCCAAACTTAGAAACTTTGATGCCTAACCCAATTTCTGCCGCTTTAAATTTGAACGCTACGACAGTTTTTACTACCTTTTACGTGATAGAAAAAATAAAAAATAAAAAAGGCGTTAAAACTGCACCAACACTATCCCGTCCCTCCATTTTTCAATGAATGACTAACAACTTCATTAGGCCACATCCGGCGCCCCGGCTCTGAAAAATTGCCCGTAAAAATAGAAACATATTTTTACAATGAGGATAACGTGTTAAACTGAACGAGCCATTAGCTCTTTATTGTGAGCGCTTAAAATTTCGGAAAAATAAAATTTTAACGGCCCCAATTATAGAACTCCGGTCCACAATAACAAACCGATGGGTGCTTAATGTTTCGCGCCTCCCATCGCTTTAAAAATAACTAACAATGCTTCCTCCATTCCCGGAGATTCGGCTGTGCTTCTCTTCGCTTTCCGCCGTCGGGTTATTCGAAAATTGTACTTTTTTGTTTGTTAAAAATGCGCCATTCTTACCTAAGTATGTACCAGTGGCGGCTGGTGCTAAGGTTTGTAGTTTTGCGCGACATCCAAAATAATTTTTTCGTTTGTTGGATTTTAGCTCCGGGAATAAACAACAACTATTTGATTTTTACCAACGTTTCGAAGAATTATTTCTCCTTCTTCAGGGCTTACTACAATTTTATATATAATTATCTAGGTGACATAACATATACAGTGTGTCCCAAAAAGTTGGAAACAGTCCCGCAGAATCGAAACTATTAGTATTTCCAAAAAAAGTTTCCTACAAAAAACATGCGCATCACAAACCGCCATCGACCGGTCAAAACGACGTCGACATTCTTCTACAGGGTGTTTCACAAATCAGAAAAAACTGTTTCTGTTAAATGGCAACACCGCTTAATTCGCGTCTAATCAAAAAAAGTTATTAAGAAAAGTTGTTCAGAATGCCGAAATATGGGGGTGTACGAAAAATCACCGCGATAGTCAAATGTTTACGAATTAACGCTGCTGGCCCAAAAAAGTCGGAAACAGTCCCGCAGAATCGAAACTATTAGTATTTTCAAAAAAGTTTCCTACAAAAAAACATTCGCACCATAAACCGCCATCGGCCAGACAAAACGACGTCGACAATCCTCTCCGCCTGTTTCCAACTTTTTGGAAACAGGCGGAGAGGATTGTCACAGACAGGGTGTCAGAAACACCCTGTAGAAGAATGTCGACGTCGTTCTGACTGGTCGATGGCGGTTTGTGATGCGAATGTTTTTTTGTAGGAATCTTTTTTTGGAAATACCCATAGTTTTGAGTCTGCGGGCCTGTTTCCAACTTTTTGGGCCAGCAGCGTTAATTCGTACATTTGACTATCGCGGTGATTTTTCGTACACCCCCATATTTCGGCATTCTGAACAACTTTTCTTAATAACATTTTTTTGATTAGACGCGAATTAAGCGCTGTTGCCATTTAATCGAAACAGTTTTTGCTGATTTGTGAAACACCCTGTAGAAGAATGTCGACGTCGTTCTGACTGGTCGATGGCGGTTTGTGATGCGAATGTTTTTTGTAGGAATCTTTTTTGGAAATACCCATAGTTTTGAGTCTGCGGGCCTGTTTCCAACTTTTTGGGCCAGCAGCGTTAAATCGCAAACATTTGACTATCGCGGTGATTTTTCGTACACCCCCATATTTCGGCATTCTGAACAACTTTTCTTAATAACTTTGTTTGATTAGACGCGAATTAAGCGGTGTTGCCATTTAACAGAAACAGTTTTTTCTGATTTGTGAAACACCCTGTAGAAGAATGTCGACGTCGTTTTGACCGGTCGATGGCGGTTTGTGATGCGCATGTTTTTTGTAGGATGCTTTTTTTGGAAATACTAATAGTTTCGATTCGATGCGGGACTGTTTCCAACTTTTTGGGACACACTGTATATATTAAAACTTGTTATAAAATAGCAAATATAAATTGTACTTACATCAATGTTGTTGTTACTGCCACCTTAGATGGTGTGTTACGAACATTGGCAGTTTTATCTATACACATATGTATATATAATGAAAATAAAAAAGATTATAACACAAACTATCTACAGGACAGGACAACACGCTTTAAAAATTACTATTGTAATGAAGGTTTTGAGGGAATCTAACTTGTCGTACGTATATCACATTTGTGTTAGGAAGTGGGAGGCAGTATTCTTAATAGGTTAGAATGTAAGTCGTCTACGTCACTACGTTTATTGACACTATTTTTATTCATTTTTATTTCTACAATTTCTAAAAATAATCGTTTTTTTAGGTTTGGTTCTGTTCCTAAAATTTTACAATTTTCAAAATTGAAGTGTTCTGGATTATTGATGATGTGTTCCACTAATGCTGTATGTGACTTTTTTGTATGTGCCATTTTAACACAAATGTGACACACACTCCCTAACAAAAATGTGATATACGTCCAAGTTAGATTCCCCTCAAAACCTTTATTACTATAGTAGTTTTTAAAGCGTGTAATCCTGTTCTGTAGATAGTTTGTGTTATACCACCTAATGTGAAAGTAACAACAACAGTATACGTCTATATGTTATGTCACCTAGATAATTATATATAAAATTGTAGTAAGCCCTAAAGAAGGAGAAGTAAATCTCAGAAACGTTAGCAAAAATCAAATAGTTGTTTATTCCCGCACTTGAAATTCAACAAACCAAAAACTAGAGAAGATCGCCAAATTCCTCGCAGATATCCAAAAAATTCATTGAAAAAGCATTTTTATTTTTCAAATTCAGTCGTAATAAAAGTAGAAAGTAGTTAATTTGTGACGTATTTGTCATTACCCGTCGAATGCTTGTAAGGTTCTAAGGTAAGGATGGGGAAGTTGACAGTGGTGAAGTAGTTAACATATTAGAAACAATTTTAAATATTGAATATTAGAAACAATTTTAAGTAAGAGTTTAGAGCGTTTTATCGATCTTAAATTTCGCGGGTAAATAGCTTACAATCTCTTGAATCACGTGTGATGATAGCATCAGTGGTGTGACAGGAAACAAAGGTTAGTTAGTGAACTGAAAGGTTATCTCTGTGTGATTTTATTTGTGTGTGAGTGTTAGTGAAAGGTTATCTCTGTGTGAGTGTCATGGATGTGTAATTTTCTACTCCACATCTTGTGAATTTCTCTTAGAAAGTAAGTAAGTTTTGTTATCATTTTGAGCAGTGAAAACGGTTACTTCCGTTTTCAACGTGTCAAATATGCTTTATACATTGCATATACTTATAACGTTTATACACGTTATAAGAATTATAAACGTTATATACGTTATATAACGAAATTGTGGTAAGGGCTGACTGTGGGATGTCATCTATCAACAACATGTTTATGTTATAGTTGACAGGGGTTTCAGTTACTCCGGAACCACATGTTTATCACAATGCAGGTCAATTCGACTGTATCTCATCAATAATAACAGATCTGTACCTGGATCATGGGAACTTAATATTCAGAAGCAGTAGTTGACAGGGTGTCAACTATTACAACAACCTCTGTCAACCACTCAACCCACCGACAGCCCAAATGATGTTCCACGTCCAATTAAGAGACTCTTGCTTTGGCCCAAACCCCTGGAGAAGGAGAAAAAAAGGATTTGGGAAAGGATGCCGAATGCGGTTAGTCAAGTGAATTTTAAAGAAAAGTAAGGCTGAAGCTCGAGCGATCAAGAAAAAAAAGCAGAAGAAAGAGAAGAAATGAGAAAAGAAGGATACAATATAAAAAGAAGAAATGCAAAGATGGAGAGAGGAGGAGAAAAGAAGATAACGCCAGCAGACCCGATACTCCATGTAATCAACCGCCAACCTTATTACACCTTTTAATTGCTTCCTAGAAGTAGGTCTGAAGGAATTTCGACTGATTTTACCTAATTTTTAATGGTGGTTCGATTTCATTTGTTGGCAGTATACAAGGAGTAGAAGGGTGTACTGGGCGTTCCGAATAGTTATGTTCAAATTTCTGGAGCATAGAATAGACCAACAAAAATTTAAAGAAACTCACGAAGCTACGCACGTGAGGCCATGGAACATTCTATGTCTTTGGACCCATGACGTCATGCGTCACATACATGATGATCGATAGAGTTTTTTCCCTACCCCAGATTTTGCCCCTTCAGATTAGGCAAACCATCTTTACCAAGCGTGACGTGGCGCAAAACCATGACGCAGATCGCAATATTTTCCAGGGGCAATCCCATAATAAAGACAAATGTAAGAATGTCAAAAACACAATAGTGGTAGATCTATTCCGATTCGTTCCAAATTCATTTATTCCAATTAAATTTTAAAAGTGCCCTTATCCTTGCCTGTGAATGTAATGGATGAAATGACACTTATTTAACGCTTGTTGTCTTATAATTGTTGGGCTTGCTATACGCTGCAATATGCTGCAATAATACTCTCTTATATTTGAAACTTGTGTTTAATTAACTAAATATTTCATACCCTCAGAAGTACAAATCTAGAGGATTAAGGTCTGGATATCTAGGTGCCCATTTGTGGCGTTGTGGATTTACTTCTGTTTCACCTGTCATGATATACGCATACTACAACGATACAAAACACCCAAACTCGCCTTATCTTTATCCTTTAATTAAACAACAGAAATAACAAGGTCTCGTTGATTCCCACTGCGCTGAAAACAACTAACAACGCTTCTTCGACTCCGAGCGGTTCGTCGTTGTTTTTCCTCGATCGCAGCGAACGAGTAGTCGCGGAGAGGCGGCTGCAACGCCCTCGGGAAAAACTAATTTAACGACTAAACTTTCGGCCGACGGCAACTTTTCTGCCGGTTAGGCCTCCGCGAGCGTCGAAATGTTTTATATCTCGTTAACTGCCTTGACTGTCAACGCCGTAAACTAACGATGCTAATTTTAAACGATTTAATTAATTCGTAGAGGTGTTGCACTTCCTCGGGAGGCGCACCCGCTTGCGAACAATCGATTTTCTTTAATTAGGTCGTTATGTATTTTCAGCGGAATAAACGCTCGAGGAAGAAATGCATTAACAGTTTCCTGGATGATAATTACTAGAGGAGTGCAATTTTGCCGATTTTATGGAGTGTTACAATGGGCGGTTGGTCCACTAGGGAGATCATAACAATTGAATCGTTGAGTTGGAAACGAGGAAAATTACAATTAGTATTAGTGCAAATTTTGAAGTTAGTAAAAATTTTGTTCGAGATAATTTTTTTGAGTCTGTGAACAGTAACCGAAAGAAGGGATGATATTGATTATTGTTAATAATTATTGCCATGTTATTAATCTGTCATAATTCATAAGATTTTTTATGATTCATAACACACAATATGAATAAGGATTTTTCTTGAATGTACCCAAGGGTCCCTAAGATCGGACACTCTAAAAGTCCCCTAATGGCGGACAGTTTTACAATTAGAGATGCATATTTTGAGGCTTGTGGATTATGGGTGAGGGCTAACTCTGGTGCAAGAATAACAGATATGAATTTCAATCGCGTATTGCAAAGCGAACCGTGAGTCGACGACGAAAGGCTGAGAGAAGTGAGGTTTTGACATCCTCCCCTATAAATAACAACAAAAGCAAAGCCTGACGTGGTCAAAATACATTTTTAACGCAAGAAACTAACGACCCGAAAAAATAAAAAAGACAAAAAAACGAACTGCAATATTCGAGACAACAGCAATTCGGTCATCCAAATCAAGGACCGAGAATGTAACAACTTGTTTAATTTGCCAAGAAAATAACGATGAAGATTGGATACGTTGCCAAGCTTGTAATCAGTGGGTACATGAAGCGTGTGCTGATGTTGAAGACTGCTCAGATAACTATATCTGTGATTTTTACCGACTATATTGAAATTTCTTAGAAAACGTCCCTAGTTCTGACCAAAGTTCATTAAGATTAAGTTTAATTTGCTTTATTAATGGTTGATTAGTTCTATTGGAATAACATTTTTACGAATTTTTTGTTAAAATATTTTTTAAGTTCAAATAATAAAGGAAAAGTTGACTGTCCGATATTAGGGGGTGAACCTTTTTTCAAGAGTTCTCTTAACTATATAAGATGTTACTTAGTAACTACCTACTACATCTAAAGTAATAATTGAGACTGATTACATATATATGTTGGTTAAGTATATAATAGAGAGTTATTGTAACATGAATAAACAAATTAAACTATCACGAGTTTTTTGTTATTGTTAAGATTCCTTAAGTGTCCGGTACTCGGGGGACTTCCCCCTATACCTATGCTTATTTTGCCCCACAGGCTACTCATTTCATTAGTTCTGTTTGCTTAAGAAATATAAGGACAGTTTCTAATGAAACGTACGTTATCTTTTTTGGTTCTATTGTTGTAGCCCCAAGGTTCGAATACCTAATAGCTGGCAGTGTTGAAATTCGCATAATATTTAGAAGGGGTTTTGGAGGGGGTTTTTCCTCCTCTCCACACCGCCTACAAGTGATCATTCTTCCATCCCAATTGTTGTGAGATATCGCATGAGGGGGCAGTGCCTTGTGACTGCCCCCATCCCTGTGAGTCCCACTGCCCACCTCAGCTGGTTTCTACCTAGTTTTATAAGATCTTTCGTCTCATTCCAAGATGAATCGGCATTGAACATCCGCGATTGTCTCAACTCGGAGACTTCTGCCCAGATGGAAATATGTTTTTTTCTTAATCTTAAATTAAAGGGTCATTTATGGCCCTTCTGGGTGTCCGGTAGGCCAAACCACAGGTAGGTTCCGACCTTATCAGTGAAACTTCAGCCTTTTCTGTGCGAGAAAGTCCGCTCTTTCATTCCCTTCGTGACTTTGGTGTCCTCTGACCTACTTGAAATTGATACTGTTTTGTTCCGCTAGTTGTATTAGCGAATTCATACAGTGTTGGCCACTTGGGAATGTATTTCTACTGCTTCCAGGGCTTTAAGTGCTGCTTAGTTATCAGTGGTAATCAGGATCATCTTATCTGTATAGGACCTGATCATTTCCTGTGCACAAGCGAATATTGCAGTTATTTCTGCCTGAAATACGGTTGCTTAGTTCCCCAGGATTTAACTTAATATAGTCATTTTGTTTAGTTTAAATAGTGTGAAAATAAGTCTTAAACACCTGAAATATCTCGCAATATATCTTTTTCTTGTAAAAATGCTCTGAATCGTTAAAAAGTAAAAAACACGACAAAATTTAAAATTGTCAGGTTTGGAATAATTTAGTTGTAAGTACAGTGGTCTACAACCGCAGAGTCGAAGAGGGCGCATTTTTCAAATAGCAACTCTTATTTTTTATTTAATAAAGTGAAAGATCACATTGTTTGAATAATGTGAGACAAAAAGTTACAAATGCAAATAAAGTTTTAAAAATGTTTGGAAAATTGGAAAATTGACTTATAAACAATATAAAAATATTTACTAATAAATTGTTGTTGTTGACATACTGTTATCCACAAATCTGTTTCACAATACCCTAATCTCAAAATAGATTCATCCTGCACTCTGTCAAATATTTCCGGCCGGGTATTGCGTGTTTCCTGTCGAAACCTTTTTTTTAACTCGCATATGTTTTTGGGTTTATGTATATAGATTTTAGTTTTTAAATCACCAAATAAAAAAAGTCAAGCGCGTTAAGATCAGTCGAGCTATGTGGCCACGCTTCTTTACCCCTCGTTGTGGGTTGATGTTATCCAAGTAAGTGCGGACAGGAAGAGCGTAGTCGCGAAGTGGGCCGTCCTAGTGATACCAAAGTCTGTTTAAAAAATTGGTATTGCCTTTAAAAAAAATACGCCCCCTTTTATTCTGAACACGTACGCCACTTTACATAGAAGCAACATATTAGAAAATATGGCAAATGTAAAATAAATTCTTATCCCTCCAAACATATTTGCAAGGAAAAAGTATTTTGCGAGATTTTTCGGGGGTTACAGACCTTTTTTTACACCTTATCCACGCGTATCTGGAGCATAAAAAGGAACATAGTTGACTTGTTTTACGTCTACTACCAGTAATCACAACAAATGTAAGGCAGGAAAAGTGAAATATTCCGGCAATGTTATAAACTTAAAAGATGCATAGATCCATTTTTTAATATCGCTTTTTTTAAGACTAGCTCCGAAAGTGTCCTGAGTCTGAAAGTATCCTACTTTAATATGTTTATAGTTCGATGGTAAAACATTTTTAATGAGACACAGTCTCCAATTTTGCAAAATTACATTTGAATATATTTATTTTAATATCCCATTTTTTATATACCATTTAATAATTACATTAATTACTTAGAATATTAGAATGCACAAGATATAAGCTTTTTTTAGGCTTAGGTCCAACCAATACTTCTGAATAGTGTCCATCACATTTCTGCACTTCAAAGCAAATTCCGGATCTTTGTTGGTCCTTATGTAATTACAAAAACGTGAATGTACTATTGAATTTTTTTCATTTTAATTAATTTTAATCTTATACACAATAATTCAGTACTTATTAATAATTTGATTACCTAATTCCTAACTAGTAGTAGTATCTAATATTTTATTTCCGTATGTTACGTAGTAATGAGCCATTAAAAAAAAACGTCAACAAATCTGGTTATGAACGAGGAAGTTGAAGTGACAACAACAATTGTAAAATAAATAGTGGCTGTCACATAATGTGAGACCCTTGACAATTCAATAATAGTAGGGGAGCCAGCCCAAAAATTACGTCACGATTTGAGTATAGCTAGAAATCCCTCAGATAGTAGTTGGTATAAGTTACGAATATGCGGGTCTGCCACCTGAGAGCCGTTGCAATAATTAATAACAATTATTTAAACATGTCGAAAACATTTATAAGGTGTACTCATTTGAGTAAAGCTGAAACTTTTTTTCAGTAATAGTTTACACCTGATTAAATAAGAAAATGGCTGTCTGCCGGGTCGAGAGCGTTGCTTTCATGGGTCTGTCACCCACGCAAGTTGTCAAAAAAACAATTGTTAACTGTACTCATTTGAGTATGGCTGGAATTTTTTTCTACAATGGTTTACATTATAAAACAACAAAAAAAGCCGGTCTGCCGCTACAGGCCGCTATTAATTATTGCATATGCCGGTATAAATTATTAATTATGTATATATTTTTGTCTTTTATAAGTCTTTCAAGTTTATTATTAAATAATTAAGTAAGCGTAGCCGGTTTTTCTTATAAATGATATAAGATACGTAGTCGAAAAAATAAAAAAATTAAAAACTATCAACATTTAATAACAATATTATTCGTCTTCAGAATCACTGTTTCCGTCATCTTCGCTTTCATTTTCGCCTTCTTTCTCGCATATCATATCATCATCTTCATCTCCTTCATGAGCTCGCATATCTACACGTAACAAATAAAATAATAAAGAAAAAGTTTATTTTTTTAATTAGAAATCAATTTTGTTTTATATATCTGTACCTGAATCAGTTTGTTGTTGTTGAACCGCTACTTGATCGATAGATTGTGGCAATTGATCGCTGCTAAACCATTTAAAATTTAATATGTCTTCAGCAACCCTGGGTTGCTTTTTTCTTTATTATTTTATTTGTTATTTGTAATGAGCCGGAAAAAGATGAAGAAGATGATATGATATGAGAAAGAAGGCGAAAATGACGGAAACAGTGATTCTGAAGACGGATAATATTATTATTAAATGTCTTGATATTTTTTTTTTTTGTAGAAGAGTAATAAAGTATAGTAAAAAAGTATAAAATAAAATATAGTAACAAGTTTTGAATTTCACGTAAAAAAAAACAAAAAATACAAAAAACCTGAACGACTTATAAAATACATATATATATATATATATAAGTAATAATTTATACCGGCATATGCAATAATTAATAGCGGCCTGTAACTGCACGGCGAAGCGTAAGATGCAGTTGCTGCGCTCACGAAGTCGCACAGTCCGGTGCGTCTGCCAAGCTTTAGCAACATTGCCGCATCGGCAGACCGGTTTTTTTGTTGTTTTTAATTCTATTGTAAAAAAATTCCAGCCATACTCAAATGAGTACAGTTAACAATTATTTTTTTGACAACTTGCGTGGGTGGCAGACCCATGAATGCAACACTCTCGACCCGGCAGACCGCCATTTTCTTATTTAATCAGGTGTAAACTATTACTGAAAAAAGTTTCAGCTATACTCAAATGAGTACACCTTATAATTTTTTTCGACATGTTTATAATGTTATTAATTATTGCAACGGCTCTCAGGTGGCAGACGCGCATATACTTATACATTACTTATACATATATACCAACTACTATATGAGGGATTTTTAGCTATACTCAAATCATTACACCAGATTGGCCTCGGGCTCCCCGACTATAAGGTTATAAACTTAAGATTAAGAACAGAAATACGTATGGCTTCTGTACCTGAATTTGGGACCATTGATTCGCTGTACCCGCAGGTTATAGTAACGAATCACAAATGTTTAAGTGCCATTTACATATACAGAATGCCACAATTTCCCCTTACGCGGGTAAATTGCGTTGTACTTGCCATTAATTACATTAACAAGTCTTCTACTCGCTTTTTTCGTTGCCAAAGTGAGACATTTAATCGAAAACGGATTCGTACGCGATTTTATTATGCAATTCAAGGGCTTCCTTTGAAAAATAATACCCTTGACTTCTGTGTTAATTAAACTTACAGAGCAATTAGCGGGGGATTCGCCATTAGCGGTCGGCGCAGAGATCTTTCAGAGTTGCCGGAAAACAAAACATCGTGCTCATGTACCGTTAAATTCGTTTAGCCCTTTCAGTCACGACCTTTCACTTTTAATGCCGAAATTCCGCAAACCGGCGTGAGTTTGCGTTGTCGGCGTTGCCTTCTTGCATTTCCATCTCATTTTGGTTCCACGGGTTTATCTCGTTTTAGTTATGAAAAAAGAAATATTGCTGTATTGAGCACAACGACTGAATAATAAATTTAAGAAGAATACTGGTAATCTTCTTAACCCTCTTAACGTACACGGGTGCGAATTCGCACCGCCAAAAATTTCAAGTTGCTGGCATTTCAAGCAGTTACTTTGCCAAGGTCAATCCCCACCACGACAAATATGTGTGACCTCTCTAGTGTCTATTGTCGTTGAGTAGGCTCTCATTTGAAAGGTAGCAGCCGAAGCAGCAAGTTATAAAGTTCGAGTTGGTGAGAATTCGCACCCGTTTACGGTTAGTGTGTGTAGATTGTTGGAAATTAAAAAAAAATTTCGAATATTCTATTGGAAATCGAGTTTTTATCAACGTAAGTATATCGGTTATCAGAGATACTTACAAGGGCAAAATGTAACTTTTTCGATAGTGATGCATCAGGCCGAACACGCATGAAATGCCCAAATTGTATGCGCAGAATGTGTGAAGAGCATCGTGCAGCTGTTTGCGTAGAGTGCGAACATTTTTTCGAACAATAAAAAACACTTTTTGTATTTTTTTTTGCATTTTTCTACATTTTTTTTATAGTAAATAAATTATTTCAGTGTATTTTATTGTTATTTGTTACTTTCATTATCATATCTCCACTCCAAACGCCGATATGCACCTAAATTCCCCTTTCAAAAAATAGAGTAACTTCGGAAGCGCGGGAAAAATACTTAAAATAATGAAATCAAATTTGTATATTTTTTTCTCAAAAAAGGGTATATTTAACTAACAAATCGCATTGGTTTTGTTCCATTTAATCGAAAATTTAAAAAAAAAAACACGTTTTTTTTTGTTTTTTTTTTATTTAACCGTAACAATTTTTGCAAAATAATTTTTTTATAACAAAATGTTTTTTTATAAAATTAAACTGTTGCACTGTATTTTACGGGAAATTTTACCCCAAAATCATATATTTGTCGTATCGTAGCAACCATATACCTTGTATGGTATATGGTTGCTGGATACCAGTGTACGTTAAGAGGGTTATACTTACATCTGTAAAAAAAAAACTTCCTAAGGAAGCACTACTCTCATACACACTTCATATTTTCCATATGTTTTTTTAACGAGCATGAAATAAATTTGACCTCAAGTTATTGAGGTCAAAAAAGGTTATGTTTTTTTTTTACTTTTCTTCTTGTTCATCTTCACTACAAGTTTGAACTTGTTAGAGTCATTTGTCTGTTCTTTGTCACTATTTTCGTAAACCGTTTTTTTTTCTGGTGCGTTTTAAAAATGAGTGATGAATTTTCTCTTCGGAGATTGAAAAATCACCTCAAGGGATTTGGACCCTAGAAAAAACGGCTGTAACCGACCAGCTGAAGGCTATTTCAGTATATGAGTTCCAGAACTGCTATGAGGAATGCAAGAACCGTCTACAGCGCTGTGTGGCTTTCCAAAGAAGTTATTTTCAAGGAGGCATTACTGAATCGTAATTCTATTCGAATAGAAATATTAAAAAAAAAACAGTCTCATTATTTAATTGACACACGTCGTATGACCAGAGGGAGTGCGTGAGCGGTCGGTGTGTGTGTGTGTGTGTGTGGCCTGGAGAGATGCTTGAGTTGTCAAAGGGCGAAAGTCAGTTGTGGCACCCCAAACTAAGTTATTAGCCAGCATTAAGATCAATGGATTCCCACAACAGAGGTCAAACCACGATAAACAAGCAATGAGGTGGCTTAGGGGGTCTGGACATGGGTTGAAGAGATGGGAGAGCGGCCAAATACAGAAAAATCATTGAGGAGGTCTTAATGTGTGTCAAGATGGAGTTTTTACCCGACATCGCCCTTCTTAGTCCGTCCTGTAGGTCTCTGAAATTGCCGTCAAAATCTTGCGAATTCAAATTTCGACATGGGGTTGGTTCTTGAGGTGTGGATGGCGAATCGTTTAAGTCACCGCATTGCGACTTAAATGCGGGGAATTATAACCAACCTTATAGGCTACCGAAAATTAAAAACCGCAAGACTCTAACTCGAATAGAACGCAAATGGCACTAATCTAAAAAGTGTTATGCTAATTTTGACGAGCAGTTTATATTAGTAGTATGGTTATTATTATTATTGTTTAATCTGATGGCCTGGGTTCACATTCCAGCAACTTCATCTTATTTATGCCTTTAATATGAGTTAACTGAAAGAAAAAATGAGACAAAAATAGACATTTTAATTGGGAAAACAATTCAAAATTAATGTTTTATTACAAAGATTGTCAAAATAACCTATATGGTTCCAAAAAATTCTGATCTACTTGATCTACTGATCTACTTTCTCGGATATAACCGAAAGAGGTGAAGAATAGAGGAGTGGTGCTAATCTAATACATTTGTTTCCAAAATTAACTCTTGAGGTCGATCAAGCTTATTAATAGGAATCTAAATTGGAAAATTTTGTTTTCTACAAAAAAGAAATTCCATGATATTATAGAATCTTATCACAAAATCTTAGATGAAATTAGGCGCACCAATCTTATCGCAAAATCTTAGAAGTTAGAAATTTAGGCGCACCAAGCGATTATGGAAAATATTCTGCAGCATTACCATTGTTCTACCAAAAATGCGTTATTCAAGAATTATTTTAAAAAAATATATATTATACCATACCTAGGTTATTCAAAAACCACCGACCAAACTCTGGTCTAAGAAGGTAATCGATTTCTCGGAGTCCTCTATAACAAGTTAAAAGGTCCGGAAATAAATGTATTCTCTTACAAGTCTTTTGTTAACAGTAAGGTAGATACCAATAGACACAGAATATATTACATTGTTCGTTACACTTTCGGTAAAACCGAAAGTGTTATCTAAATGACATATTAGACATCTGACGTCTTAATAGAAAAATGAACCCACTTGTTTACTATACATGCTCCAAAAGTGGGTTTCATTAAAAAGTGGAATAAAACTTAATGTAGAAAAATACCTGTATGAGGTTTTGAAAATTTAGTATGATGGGTTCATGTTCTCGCATGTAAATATTTGGTCAATAAATGTAAAAGGAGAAAAATTTCACAGTGGCTCACTAAATGCTTATAAGTAAAACGTGGGCCAATTCTATAGACTGCAAAATAAATTTTCCTTAACCCTTTCAGTCATAAGTGAATTTAAAAAAAAAATAGTGGTAGATTCAAGAATCTACAATCTACTGTATATGATCTACACGACGTCCCTTGAGACAGTGTGCGTTGGAGGAGTAAAATTGTAGAGTAGAAGTAGGCTTTGTAGAGTAGAAGAAGTAGGTAGAACTGGTAGGTATAAAAAACTTCGGGGAAACCTTGGAAAAAAAACGAAACAAACCACATGCACTGTCGCAGGAATGATGAATTAATTTAAGATGTATTCAATTGTTAGAAATTTCACCAAAAAATGGAGGTAGGGGAATGTATCAGTAGTATACAGGGTGGTCCTCCGGGAACTGCATCCATCTAATAATATAAAAATATTTTAAAATAATTTAAATTGATATTATTTTCAAAATTACAAATTTTTAGAATAAACAACCTTATACAAACTTACCCTTATTTTTAATGCTAAATAAGATAAAATCATGAAAATTGGGGGTTTCCATTTGAAAAAATTGATTTTTGGCATTTTTCTCTATTTCATTTTTGATCTCATTTTTTGAACACCCTGTAAATATAGTTATCAGAATATAACCAAAAAGGATAGGTATTTATAAATTACCCAAAAATTATATATATTATACTATTATATAATTAATATTTTTTTAATATAGGTAATAATAGAATAAAGATTTTTAAAAATATATTTCCCCTAATGTAATTTTATTTTTATAATTATATTTTCCCTATAAAACCCTGTATATGCCCCTCATAGGGACAATTTGTATTTTCTTCAGTATTTAATTTGCTACTTCAAGATCTTGTTGAAAAACGATGTTATTATAGGGGGATACTGTGACTGTAAGAATTAATAATTAGCTAACGAAAATTACAAGAACATAAATGCGACATAATATGTATATTATATTTTTAAAACCACAGTTAAATGTACTTCTGCATTTTATTTCACGGTCACACACTAGGCGGGAAAGCTTCTCTTAAGGACCCTCGTCCCTTATATATTTTTTTTCTGTCAAAAACCCGGAAATCTGATGAGCCGGTTTTGAATGTAAGAGTCGACTCAATTTCCCTAAAATAAGAAAATTGCGCACGGAAATTTTAAAGTAGTCGTATACTTACTCTAAGAATCAATTGATTAAATTAGTTTTCAGAGAGAACAAATAATGTAAAGACAATGTAAGTAAATTTATTTTTGTTCTGGAATAATATCGAATGAACCGTAAATCAAATAGTACTTCGAAATACTTCAATAAACACCTTTGTTTGATTGAGTAAAGAGCCATTCGATTGGGATAGCGTACTCGGCTGTTGAATAATAAACATAATTAAACGTTAACGGAAATACTTAAGAAAAGATCTACCAGTTTTATGATAAACCTATAAAAATATTGTGAGTAGGAACGTAAATATACATTTTCATGCCTTTAAACGAGATATTTTACTGCTGAAGTTTGGGAAAAGTTTATTTAATGGACATTGTAATTATATAACAATAAAATTTGTGCTTCCGCAAAACAGCGAGGTATACAGGACTATCGCATCCCCGACATTAACTTTAATTTTAAGCCCCAAAAACGATAGAAGATAAAGCTATTACTGGGTGGTATATTGGCTATTATGGGCGGCTATTGTTGCTGGAAACTGCAAAAACAAATAGATATGTCAAACAAAAATGTTAAGGATAACATATCAATCTACTCCCCAGATCAGGAACCAAAACAATACATGTGTGTTTATTTATAACTAATACGAGATAAGACGATCATATCGTCTCAGAAAAACTTAAGATTGTTCATCAGAGATTCGTAGTTGAATTTATAATTATATTTACACAACTCTCCGTTTTGTTGTGTTCTTTGAAATCATGTATGGTCTATATTTGTCACCCCATATACATATGTATAACCGTCTAATCTATCAGACTCGAGAGACACATTCCCATTACAAACTGTTTTAGAATTCTGGGTGTATTTGTTTGTTTTCATTATTCTTTTAACTATTACAATTCAATTGATATTAAGTATATGTAATGCGGTCTGTGAAAAGGTACCAGATGTCGGAAAAACTGTTTTCGGGTGTGGGTGAGATTTCGATAGAGCATAAATTTAGCTTCATTTAAAAAAAGTCTCTAGAGTTAATATAGCTCGAACTGGAAGCAGGTAAAGTTTCAATATGTAAAATCGTAATTTTGAGAAAAACACATGTAAAGTTTTGGAACAGAACTTTACATGAAAAAAATCGTTCACTTGACATATCACATCATAGACGACTTATTTCTACTGTACATGGTTGCCAGATTTTGGTTGCCATGGTTGCCATGGTTTTCACAGACCGCATCACATATTTATATTTTTATATAATGAATAGTACGCAAGTACACGCAAATACAGTCGCAAATAAACTTTTCATCAAAATTAGAGTAATGCTTTTTAGATTAGCGCCATTTGCGTTCTGTTAGACATACAATTTTTTAATATCGATAGCCTACAGAGTTGGTATTTAATTCCCAAAGTCTCTACGCCGTGGGGTTCGCCGTCTACACCCCAAAAACCACCCCCATGTTGAAATTTAAATTGACAAGATTTTGGCGACTATTCAGAGACTTATGTCATAAAGACGCTAACGTGTAAAAACCATATCCCAGTTGTTAATATTAAATGAAAAAGCGAATGAACTGTGACTATTTGTAGATAATGACGATCATCAAATGGTCTATTTGTTAAATATTGAGGGCACAGAACATATGATAGTCAGTGGGGGAAAGGTCTGAATACTGGTAAAACTAGTACTAGGATGAGGTAAAACTTCAAAACCTAACTGTAAGAGTCCAAGCCGTGTCTGTTTTGATACATTGCATAACTTTGTCCAGCCGTGGCCGCAGAAGATCGAACTCGGCGAATCGATTTTGGCGACTATTCAGAGACCTACGGCATAGACTGATAAAGACGGGTAAGAAACATATCCTATTAAATGAAAAAGTTGCCAGTTCCTAAGCGAAAAAAATGTGTATTTCTATTTATAAATAGTGGCGATCGTCAAGTGGTTTATTTGTTAAATGTTGAGGGCACAGAAATGATAGTAAGTGGGGTAAAGGTCTGAATAAGGTGGATGGGGTAAAACTTCAAAACCTAACTGCAAGAGTCCAAGGCGCGTCTTTTTTGCTACATAGTATAATTTTGTCCTGCCGCGGCCGTGGAGGATCGAACTGAGAGGAAAAATTGTGGAGTTGAGCACAATAAACAGCGACGGCGACGGTGGTATTGTCCTCCAGAAATTTCCAATGATACACGCAGCGAATGTCCCACCAAACTGACATCACCTTTCTCGGGTAGTCAAGTTTCGGTATCGATTGTGCTGGAGTATCTGCGTCTATCCACAGCCGTAAGCGCCTTACGGATGTGATTTACATAAAGCACCCACTTTTCATTCCCGGTAACAAGATTGTCCAACAAGTCAAAACGACGATTTCAGGAGAGAAGTTATGTGCAAATGTTACTTCGATGCTGGCGATCAATAAATGTCAATAAACGTGATATCTACTTGTCCAACTTTTTGGATTTTGCCTAGCGTTTTGAGTCCACGTACTACTGTGGCGTGGCTCTAGACCATATTCAACTGTGGTGGCCTGCCAGATCCTGGTTCATCGTCGATGCTGTAGTCGCCAGATCGGAAGCGTGCGAACCATATTTTGCATGTTACTAAACTAGGGGTGTTGTCGCAATAGGCGGCCAATAGATTTCGGTGTAAGTTGGTTGTATCATATAACTGTACCCCCACCTCTCCAGACTCCAACTCCAGGCACTTCGAGGAAATGGTTCGATACTAATGAATCAACTGGATAACAATAAGACTACGTTAAAGTGAAATTTTAAGTTGGGCATCCAAAATTCTTTGTAACTTGTTGAAGTACCTACTTGCTTAATGATGCTGGTATTCACTAGAGCTATTAAAATTTAATGAAACTTTACGATCGCGACCCACAAAGTCTGTAATATCTAACTAAATGTAGGCGCCACTAAAGATTAAAAACCGACAGCTACACCAACGTAATAACGTACATCACTCGACCTCCAAAATTAGCGCACATAATTTTCTCCCATGGCAGATCAAAGAATCATTCAGCGTGTTTCACGTGTGAGGCTGAGGAAACGTCAATCTAAGTATTACGGGTACAACCGAATTGGATATAAACGAGCACTAAAAGCCACACCGCTGCCGGTAATTAATTTTATTTCTTTTCGTCGTCGTATTTCTATTCGAAGCCTCTCAAAACTGTTTTATACCGTTCCTTCGATGTTTTATGATTAAATAAAAGAGCGCGTTGCTTGAAATATTTGAAAACAATCAAGTCAACGATGCCGGTTAAAAATGTCCAACTTTAAACTGCCATTTGCTGAATCAAAACACTGTATTGCAGCTGGTTCCACTCTTTGGACACTCAAACCATTCTTATGCCACAGCACATTTGTTTTATCAAACGTTCAATAAATTTGTCCTCAATCTGGCTGTGGGAAAAAACGAACATACAAAACATCTTTTAATAGCTTGAGCTATTGGGCTACAGGCGTGTGGCTATTAAATAATCGAACTGCTGTCGTAACATTTTTAATTCGTTACCAATTACAGTAGCAAATTTTTCGCCGTCAATGTACTCCCCTTGGCGATCTCTACATCGCTCCATACGACTGTTCCATTGTTGAAAGCAGTGCTGGAAGTTCGCTTCTGTCAGCTGGTTCAGAACCTCCGTCGATTTTGCCACACGTTCCAATCTTGTCATCATAAGTAATCACCATGTCTAACAAGCCTGGATCAGTGTCAATGTTTAGAATGTCAGCGCAAATGTTCATTCTTCATTTCTTTTGATCCGGAGGTAGGAGTTTTGGCACCATTTTTGAGTAAAATTTGCGCATGTTAAGGGGGCAAATACAATTAGGTGGTCAACAAAAATCAATTTTTTTTCTCTAAAAAAGTTAGGAAATTTCTCACAGAATACGCTCGTGAAAGTTTCAGAGAGAAATTCGAACTCCTTATATTTTTTTTTTCGTCATTTTTCGAGAACGCCTTTTTCAGCGTGCAGTAGGTAGGTATACGAGAGCGGTCGGCCCTAGTGAGTTTTATCTATTGTATCTTACTTTGAAATACCCAAGGCCGGATTTGTATACCTGAGAGTATTATATACATATACAACAGATGAATAACATCATGTACGAAGAGATTGAAGGCTTTTTGTACGCCCCTGGAATTGCTGACTGAGTCGTAAGTACCATTTTTCGGTATTCAAAACTTTAACCGAATTTTACTCAAAACAACATTTTCAGAACTGGCAACCACGATTACTCAAAAACTATAAAAATAAAATTATATTTTATTTATATTAAAAATAATATTAATTTCATATTTTCGCATTAAATATTACAACAATGAAAGATTACTAAAATCATAATACTCATACAGAAATGGCCGAACTCTCTAATTGGATCACATACATAAATGAAAGAAATGTAACCACATTCACGAATTACCCACTGTAAGCAACTAATTTATTTTAATAATACATCACGCCTTCTAAAATCAATTCTTTTCAAGCATAACATTAAATAAACTACTGTGAAATCATCTTTAAATATTTACGTAGGATCGGAAGCCCAGTTTTGATTACAAAATGGACTTAATATTTTTATTAGGCCGTAAGAATTGTTTGTATTTAATTTATTAAACGTCATGCTTGGCAAGATTCCAGACAGATGTTAGAATTTGTAAGAAGATTCGATTAGATAGTTTATTGCAGATTGACTAATAATTGTGATAAATGATTGTATCAGAGGAATGTGGTGTTTACTCATTTTTTTAAGGATTATAAGAAATTGGTTTCAATGTTTTTTATAGAGAAATCGTAGTCTACTAATATTCTACCAAGTAAACTCTTGTAGCAGTTTAATCAATTATTTTCGAGTAGTTGAGAAATTATATACACTTTGTTAGTTTCAAAACTTCCAATTCTTAATATCACTCTTCCACTAAATAATACAGACTTGGAAAAACACGTTTTGTGAAAACACACAATTTTATTTTCAAGTGGGACACTAAACGAATGTTTTCAGCCTCGTGGTTTTAATCC
Organism: Aromia moschata; assembly: GCA_029963805.1. Taxonomy (NCBI): domain Eukaryota; kingdom Metazoa; phylum Arthropoda; class Insecta; order Coleoptera; family Cerambycidae; genus Aromia; species Aromia moschata. The sequence goes on from JAPWTK010000463.1 coordinate 246,855, forward strand.
TCGGGGGGGGTTGATGTTGTCCTTACAATCTTAAATGGAAAAGAGGGGTCAAGTGGCACATCATTTAAAGCTCTTTTAATTTTATTTCCAATGATACCCTAATTTATTATATTTTGAGCATCAGTTTCCAAGATATTGCGTTAAAAAATTACAAGTGGCTATTAATATGTCGTATATCGTCGTGAATACTCTGGTCCTTCATCGGGTCTTATACAATACCTGTACCAGTATATTCTGAGAAATCGAAACGGCCTAAAGCAGTTTTCATATTTTCAAAATGTTCATCGTAATATGCTACCATTGTCAACCAAGCACCCCATCGGGTTACAACCGGTTCAGGAGGAAAATGTCTTTTCTTGTAGGTGCTGTGACAACAATTTTTTCATATTTGATATGAACATGTTGACCAACGGAAAAGAGTATCTTATGGTTTCAGCTACCATGTGGAGTGTGTGAACCGCATATGTAAAGTGCACCATGCAAGTATATTTGTGAAAAAGTCTTTCCTACTTTTATCATATATGATGCTGCATCAGTCAACATTACTAACCCTTTATAGGAATTATCTTGATTTGGCCATACGTAACCAAAACACTCATTGATAAACTGTACAATTGTTTTATGATTGGTTTTGTCTAGGATCTTTGAGGTCAAGTGACTGGCATAGCACTATCACTTTGTAATGTGCCAATTAAAAAATTGCAACAGTACATCCACATGCATCAGTAGTTTTGTCTATGATGAAGTACCTAAACAAAATTGTCCGTTATACCTTTGCATTACATCACTACCTGATTAACGTTTCTAGAAAATCACGTAAAACAGGGTTCTTTAATTTGTCTAATGGAATGTCACTAGCTACAAATGCTTCTGTAAGTTCATAGAAAAAAACGCAGGTGATTAGAACTCGAAGAGGCATGGCTGTTCACATGTCTTGCTACTTTACATTTATCTAAAGAATTTATAGTTCTTCTACAAAAAGTACAAAATAGGTAATTTCCCCTAATACGTAAATCCACATAAAAGTCAGGATTACTGTTAATTCATGTTTGTTTGACATAGGTCTTGTCTATTTTTTATTCTTTTGGCATGTTCAATCCTCCCTTATTTTGTCCAAGCATTCTAAATCACAATGACACTGATACGTGTAACGAAACACTCGGTATATATCTATAGTAGACGAAATGCCACAGCGCGGGTATTCTCGACATGCGTGATTCTAAACTAGTTTTATTGCGATGTGATATTTTTTCATCCATTTTTTAATTATCAATCAACAAATGAACTTTAGTTTGTAAAACATTATCATGAAATGGATACAGTTAATAATATGAGAAGTTCTTGATTATTAACTAAATGCAATAAATAAATTTTCGATCAAACTTTCGTGAAAACCATTGTAACAGCCATAGGCTTCACAAGAACCTAATTTTCTGATTAGACTAATAAAATAATTTAATTAAAAGAAAATAAATGAAAAAAAGACCAGGACAAGTAGTTACATTGAAATTATATATATTATTTGACAAGAACATAAGAAAAGTTAGGATAATATGTACGTACCTATTAAGAAAACAATATCAACTTTGTAATATTCGATTCAAACGTTGCACATACCCATAGAATACAATTCTGAACACGTTTTTCAAATAAAATTTTTCGATATTCTATCAACTAACCCCCTTTTCGAGAGACCCTACAGTTTTTTTGAGTTATTATTTTGACATTTCCGCTATACTAGTGACCACTTAAGGTTATTACTCGACTAATAGGTTGTGAAGGATGAATAAGCTGCTACAAATAAATATTTTGATATAGAAATAACATGAAATAACAGCATGTGCTCAGACTTACTAACCAAATATTTTAATTTCGCCTTATAAAAAAATTATTCACTTCAAGTTTTGCTGCCTTAAAAATTAAAATTTCCGTTTGAAAAATGTGATCTTTTATAGAGGGAATACAAAAAAATGTATCAACTCCTGTGATATCAACTAAAAATCTGTTAGGTATGTTAGAAAAGAACATGTAGTCTGTGGAAAAAGGAATTGCATGTTTTTCTGTTTGAAAAATTATTGTGTAGTAACAAAATTTATATTTCTTCATGACATGAGCTAGTGTTACTTTAGATAATACCTTTCCTTTATGGGTGGTTTTTTATTAAATTCAGTGCCGCTCTTCTATAGGAATGTTAGTTATTCCCAATAATTAAAACAGTTTATACTTATTGATTTGTTAGGAACACCTTAAGCAGGATCCTAAAAGATGCCTATTATTCGAGGTGTTACATTAGAAATAAACATTATATCAATGGTGGCTGGTGGAATTTGACATGCTTGTATTTTCGTAAGGAGGCATGGGACCCACACCCTAATTTAGGGGTAGTTTTCAAGTTCTGCCTCCGGGCAGATTTTCTTGACATTTTGAGATCTGTAAAAGGTACAAGTACAAAAATATTGTATTTACTCGGTGATTTTGGAAAAAATATATTTCGCAAATATTTTGCAAGCCGTTTCAATATCTGCCCGGAGGCAGCCATTTTTAAAAAAAGTTTTCCAAAAATATTTTTTTGCGATTATAGCCTTCTACATAGGTCTAGTAACCACTCCCTAAAATATGGTGTAGGTCCCATGCCTTCTTACGGAAATACGAGCATGTCAAATTCGTCACTTATACACTTTTATTATTTACTTCCCGTTGCTACAGTGTTCCGCTGCTTCCTAACCGCATATGCCGCACGAAAGTTAGGTGGGTATTTATTATTTTTCTACCCTTAAGTGAATAAATACCTAGCACTTCCCCAGCGCCCGGCTAAACACACTTTTCCGGAAGACGGGGAGGCCGAGTCTGTGTAAATACACGCTCCCTTGGGCGTTGAATGAACAGAAATCATTCTACACCGGCAGACGTAACTACAAAGCAAATACACGTCACCGGAAAAACTGTTGTAGAACGTCGAATAGTCAAACAAAATACCGCTATAAAGATGTGTGTCTAACAGAAATCCTATCGCAATAACATATAAATTTGTTACGGGGGTCTCCACCCCACGATGCAGTTCGGGGTTTGTTTACCCTCGCTTTGTTTGAACGCAATGCGCTGCTGCATCAAATAATTACTCGACTATTAGGTCCACACGTGTACTAGGGGGTAGAGTAGTTTGTTTTCTGTAAAAGGGTGGCATCCGCAAAAGAGGGTTTTGTTTTAGAAGATTATAAACTGCATTGTTTCACAATTTACAGTGTGTAAATAAAGCGTGAAATAAATTTGATCTAACAAAATATACGATTCCAGAATAAATGCTCAGAAAATCAAATTTCCTTTTAATTTAAGACTATAATTTTTCATACGATGCGATGACTTATGATCAATATATTTTTAAATGTCAATCATACATTTTTCTGGCAGAATCGTATAGAGATAGAATCTCATTGAATTTTATGAGTATGGCAATATCAGACAAACGTGTAAGTGTATTATACCCCCGTCTGAATAAAGCCGCTGTCTAGAAATTATTATTTCCACATATAATTTTTTCATGATATATTTTATATTTATCTCTTCACTATAAGAGAATCATAAGAAATAGTTTTACTGCAGTGTTGAGAAAAGCTATACCACTGTAGTTATTTGAATCAATATTATGCCCCTTTTTATGAAGCATAGCAAGAGAGAAGAGCAAGAAGCAGAGCAAGACAGTCAAATTTTTTGTTAAACATTCGACAAAGATAAAGTAGCCAGTTTTGGAGTTGAGGATCTGAGACTTTATTTCTTTTGCAAGATTCTATAATGGATTACTTCATCTTGATTATTGCTGCTATGTAATTGCGGGTATAGAACATAAAAAAAGTGGAACTACAAATTTCTTTTGGTGTAATCAAGTTGTCGTAGAAATATTTCCCAGATTTCAAGAGGTATGTTAGAAACGTTGTTATTGTCGCTAAAATTATTTCAGTGTTCTTCAAAATGTTTTACTGTCTTTAGCATAGCTAAGAGATTCGACTATATGTTTTTCAAATTGAATTTTACTCAACCAATGCGACAATTAAACTCCTCCCCAATCAAAACAATAAATCAGGATACTTTAAAATTTCACTTATGAGAATCTGAAATTTTTTAAAACGTAATTTATGTCAACAGAATGCCCATTTTTTCATTATTAGACGGAATCTTCAAAAACATTTGTTTATATTATTTTTAAAAGTGTGAGATTTGAATATAACCTTTATGGCCTTTATGACATTCTAGACCATCCATTGTGATCTTTATGACCTCTTCTTGACCTTTATAACTGATTGTCCTCTGTGACCGATATGGCTTTATGATTAATGTAACCTTTATGACCTATTTGACCTTTATGACCCATACGAACCTTGTTACTTTTATGACCTTTATGATTTTCTTTACTTGTGTGCCCCTTATAACAGATTTTATTTGATTTATTTTGAATCCTTAATCCCTTTCAACGCCATCAACTCCTACTCTGTTAAGCTAAAAACCCTTATAGTTATCAACTATTGTTTTTTATACGTGTATCAAATTTCAAAAATTAAAGTGCATAAATTGTATCGATTACGAATTACCTGTAGACAACAAAAAGTAAATTAATTAGTAAATTAATCTAAATAAATTGAAAATAAATGAAAATAAACATACCGTCAATTATTCGTTCGAATATTGAGGTCATATCCGAATAAACCGGAAGTGAATAAAAATTACGACAATGTCAATAAATGCAGGTTTTCTAAAATATAACTGTTGTATTTCTGAAAACACAAAGAAAAAGAATGTTACAGTCATGGGATGAAGGTGAATTATTATTTAATTTGGTTTTAAGAAGATACTGAAAATTAATAGTTGAGGATTTAAGACACAAATAAAATTTAAAAATTGTAATAAAACTAATACTAAGTATTTAAATCGAAAACTTTAAATCATTACTAATAACAGAATTTAAAAAATTGAAAACCCCTAGGAAATATCGGGGAGCTTTTACATGAGCACAAGAAAAAGGCCTCAAAAAAAAAAAAAAACAATTAAAAGTGAAAAACAGCCCAAAGACGAAAGAATTTGTGTTTTTCAAGAACCATGACCAGACGTCATTTCTGAAGTATTTGTACGCGCTGATTACGATTCCGTTGTCAAAATTTGTGTTAGACCCTTCCATTTTCCATAAAATGAGGATTTAGGGTGAAGAACATTTGACTAATTTTATTTTGGCGTTATTATGATTTTTTTATGGTATTGCAGCATGTATTTTTATTATTTTTATATTTATTATGTTTGTTTTTGATTCTATTGTATAATTAGTTTTTTGTTACTTTTTGTGTGTTTACCGTTGTTACTATTTATTATTTTGTTGTTTCTTTTTCTTTCGTTGTGATTGGACCTGTCGTAGCAGTAGTGCAAGTGCTTAAAAGTTATTCAGGCTCAGTTGCTTCTGAAAATATATTTATTGTTGCTGTGAGCTTGATTTTCACTTGCTATTGCAGGTTTCTTGGTACCAGCTACTTCGGGTCTTGATCAGAAAGTACAACGTGGGTAAGACAGTCGGAATCCGTAGGATCCAGTAACATCAATTTATTGAGAATTTTACACAAAAGAAATGGTCGTAAACATACTTCGGACGTCACATGTCTGGTCATACGTTCTTGAAAAACACAAATTCTTCCATTTTTGGGCTGTTTTTCACCTTAAATTCTCATTGTATGGAAGGGTCCAGCACACACGTTGATAACGGAATCAGATTCAGCGCGTAAAAATACTTCGGAAATAACATGTCTGGTCATACTTCTTGAGAAAAACAAATTCTTCCAAATTCTGAAAACGGAATCGTATTCAGCGCGTAAAAATACTTCGGATATGATAAATCTGATTAACATTTAAAAAATATATACATATGGGACGTTTCACGTCAAGCGGATCACCTACCTACACAAAAATTAGCTTGACCGCTCAAGGCGTACGAAGTCTTAAAATGTTCGTCTAGTAGTAAGCTTCCAAAAGCAAAGTGGCGTTTTGAGAAATTCAAAGCGGAGTATGGCGCCTGAAAGCGCTCAACTTTATGGAAAAAAAATTTTTAAAATACACGCCAAAAAAAATTTAGTCCATTTGTGGGATTCTGTAAATATATGCTTTCCGATGTATTTGACCTTTGAAACGTTCAAATCGCTTAAAACTCTTAAATCTTCAATAATTTGTGTTTTTCAAGAACGTATGACCAGACATGTCATGTCCGAAGTATGTTTACGACCATTTCTTCTGTGTAAAATTCCCTATAAATTGAGTTACTTCGGAATCTGGTGTTAGAATTAAGTTATAGCATCACACTTTTTTTATAACCTTAAAAAACAGGTAAAATGTATGAAAATGCGCAAAAAAAATGGACGATTAAAAAACGAACCCATGGAACCCAAATCCATCTTCCTCACTTGTTCTTAACCTCGAAAAATCGATCTCAAATCGATTTTTTCTTAAAAAAAATTCATTTTCTTTTTAATTCAACCAATTCTCACCAAAGGATACTTTGTGATCTCACCTTTAGGATACGGGGGTTTTAGAGGTCGCTGATTATGAATATAAAGTCAGATCGGCAAAATTCAAGATGGCGGATCCAATATGGCGGATGATGTTTTTCAAAAATCAACCGCCTCATATATTTCGCATAAAAACGTATTTTGACAACAAATAAACGGAATTTACTGAGAATCTATTCTATAGAAAGATTTTTGAGTAAAAAATTGTGTTCCAGCACAAAAAAACTATTCATATTTGACAAGTTTAGTTCCTGGAACAGAAAGTTTTTTTTTTTTTTTGGTAGACCTGTGTAAGTTGTTGTGATGAGCTTCCGAGAATCACTCGGTATGCAACCCTTTCTCTATACAGATCCATACGCGCAAAGTTTCAGGTGACCTCAGCAGGGACGCGTGCCCTCTAATTCGTCACGGCCCTAGTTGAACGCTAACGCGTAACCTGCAACGGTAGGCACATTCCGGCGTACTTTGCTGCACGGCGAGGAGAACCCTTTGTGATGCAAATTTCGGAAAATTAATTCGTTTCGAATTCAATTGTGCATGGCCGCTCCGCATAAAAAGGTGGTACGTGGCGAGAGCTTTTGTGAACATGCAGTTCAGACGAGAACAAAAGACTTTTTTGACTCTGGCAAGTGGGCACCACGTAGAGCTGAACTAGTTGTATTCATAGAGGGCCAAAGGGCAGCTGCAAAGTGTATGCATGTAGCAAACTGGCAAATACTTTTTTTGTCTGAAACTTTATGTTTGAACATATGGCTTGGGTTACAGAATTGCACTATGACTCTTCGCGTATATTATATTATACGAGTACATATTCAAAATGTCTATAGAGGCTTTTGTTTTTCTGATATTTAGTTAGTCTTTATATTTTTTCATGTACATCACACAGTGGATACAAATACAGGAATCGCTGAAAACTTTAGTTTTGGTTTTGTCTCTAAATAGACTTTTAGTAGCCTACTCTCAAACGCTGAGATTCTAAGTGTGACCGAAAAGAAAATGTATCCATACGTCTGTCTCTGTTAATTTTTTTGTGTAAACGGTAACTTGAGAATATTATCGGGTTCGCTTTTGTTTGAAAAATTAAACACACACTTTTTCTGCACAATTTATTTAGCGCAAACACAACGACAATATAAACTACTGACTAACACTGATAATAATTTGTAGACAACAATTTATATCGAATTTATATCGGCGCACATTTAACAAAACGCGAACCGCGCGTATTTATTTTAAAGACTGACTCCTCACCGACCCCGACATAATATTATAGTTCCCCGCTGTTAGAGTTAGATGTTAGAGTTCATCCGTGTTCATTCGAGACCAACGCTACATCGCAGTCTTGCTGCAGTATCCAAGCGGTGAGTTATATGTTTACACTACAATATCAACTTTAAATTTGGAACTTTGTATGATGAAGAGATCTGGATCTGACTAGATTTTATGTTTAATCGACTGTTCGGGGGTAAATGGGCGGAATGCACTTTGCCTATATATATATATATATATAAGAACCTTTTCTCAGTTTTAGTAATTGTATAATGAACAGACCTTCTTCAGACGCACACTTCTTCGCCACATTTTGTGGAAACGAATATATGTACATGCGTGGCCAAGTATGGCAAGTGTTTTATAGGTTTTAGAGGTAGGAAAATTCAAACTAAAATATTACGTTATTAAGTCTCTACTATCAGCCTTACTTTCCCATTCATTTTCAAAACAGGTCACAGGGCCATAAAGGTCGTATAAGTGAATATAGTCATAAAGACAATAAAGGTCATAAAGGTCATCAAACGAATATTGGGTAGACGTCATTCAGGTTATATCCAAAACAGATTTATACAGGTTAAAAAAGGTAATAAATGCCACAGAGGACTAAAGGGTATTACAGTCATATAGGTCGCGCAGGTCATAAAATCCACAAATATCATAAAGGATATATCCAAACATCACAAGAAAAAAACACAATATATATTTTATACTTTAATCTAATTGAATATAAAAATATATACACGGTGGAAGACTTTAACTGGAATATATTCGCTAGCGGGGTGGTGAATGATTTTTCAAAAAATTCCCGAGACACGTCAACTTTTAAATGTATTTACCTACATTTTGCAAGTAATGTGAAAAATATAGCCCTTCAGGGGTGGCTGAAACGACCCTCGACATGATTTTCCAATGCAACCCTATGGCTTGTGACCCCCTCATTGTAAATCTGGTGGAAAGAGGAATCCAACGCACTGATCAAATTTTAATTTTTAGTATGTTTGTAGGGTTGCATACAATTAAAACAATTTAAAAATTAAATTTATTTTCAACGTAACAATTGTTCAAAATGTGCACCATTCACGTGTTGGCAGCATCCCAGTCTGTGGTAGGTTTCGTCCCTTACATTATGCAACATTTGCGGTGTTATTTTTCCGATGTTGTTGGGTTTCTGAATGTAAACCCTACTTTTAAGATGTCCCCACAAAAGAAATCCAGTGCTGTAAGATCTGGAGATCTTGCTAGCCACTCAGTATTACCTCGCCTCCCAATCCACCTACCGGGAAAAATTCTGTCCAGATACTGACGAACAATGGCAGCAGATAGTGTCATCTGGATCATCTTCAAGTAGCTCTTGAAAAAATTGCATTTTATATGGGCGTTTTTTCTCATATTTAAGTATTTTTAAAACTGTTTTGTGATTAAGATTACTATCACGGGCCAGCTGAGGGGCTGGAGTGATTGGATTTTCTTATAGAGCAAGCAACAAATTCAACTTCGTGTCGTCATCAACAACAGCCTGCCTCTTACTCGGTACTTTCCTGACATGACCCATCTCTCGATATTGTGCCTCAATTTTACTAATGGTACCTTGATTTAGTGGTGGCAAGTCAGGATGCGTTTCTCGAAACAAGCGAACAACTTCGCATTGAATTCGCGCCCTATCAGCATATCCAATCATCATCAAAATTTCGATTTTTAGTGATTCAGTTAAATAAGACATTTTCACCAATTTCCAAATAACACTTCGTTTCAAACTCTGAATACAGCATACAAACTAAATTACTCTTTGCGGCCGTGTAAAAACACTAGCGAAAAATAACAAATATCAGTTGTGGCAAAAAATTGCTTGGATTTTTGTGGGGACATATGAAAAGTAAGGTTTACATTCCAAAACTAAACAAACACACATTTTGAGTACGAAATTGTTGCGTTAAAAATAAATTAAACTATAAAATTACGTTTTAATTGTATGCAACCCTAAAATATACTAAAAATTAAAATTTGATCAGTGCGTTGGATTCCTCTTTCCACCAGCTTTACAATGAGGGTCACAAGCCATAGGGTTGCATTTGAAAAATCATGTCGAGGGTGGTTTCAGCCACCCCTGAGGGACCATATTTTTTTCACATTACTTGCAAAATGTAGGTAAATACATTTAAAAGTTGACGTGTCTCGGGAATTTTTGAAAAATCATTCACCACCCCGCTAGCGAATATATTCAGTTAAAGTCTCCACCGTGTATATATGTAGTAGTGATTCCTTGGGCAGTGTTTTTCTTCGTCACAAAAAATATATAAATATAAATACATATAACAAAAATAAATACATATAAAAATCCGCCCCTGTGAGTTATCTGAAAAGTATCGCTCTTATTCTATGGGTTGTCCTATAATAGCTACCCCGTAAATCGCAAATTGTTCATCAGATACCTCACTTATGTCAATGCCGTTGTAATTAGAAAACTATCAACTTACAATGCACGTCAACGTTTTTTGATATTAATGACGTCATTCAGCGGCTATGCCCTCCAACCAAAAACAATATTATTTTCCAAGAAAAAATGCTAGATACAAGTTTTATCTAGCAAAAGTTTTGTCTTGTAAAAATGTTGTCTTTTAGTTGAATGAATTTATTTAATGAAGTTACTTTTTAGGCTAAAATTGCGTTAAATTCTTGGCATTTTTATAAGTTTTATAAGGACAGGTTGAACACGTTTCCAATTAATTGGGACTATTAATTCAAAATGTTGAGTGCTAGTATTGAAATTAATTCATTCGCCGAAAGAACCAGTATTATAATTTATATCTTATTACACAGACAATTTATTGTTTCCTATTTAAAATAAAACCACAATTGTCGGTTTATTTATCTTGTAAACTGCAGCTACATGAATTTGAGTTCAGTTGGCTTATGCCTTCTGTATTCGTAACTCGTTTTAAATTTAATTGTTAATAGTCGACTCCATATAAAAGGATATACATGTAGTAGCGGTCTTTGTTAAGCGTTCAGTTGGATTGTAACGAAAGTAAAAACATTCAGACTCCAGCAACTGGGCATCTCGCAGCTAGTTTACCTCAATGCACAGGGGAATGCGGGAAAATGTATCGAGTAATGCATTCAGCGAGTTCTCAAGAGCTTTATATGAAACCGAATTTTAGTTTTCGTTTCTTCGTAGAGATAGCCGAATATATCTGGCTGTATTATATATTCCATTTCAAATCGAACGCAGCGTCACGGACTCATTTTTTTTGCTTGCAAATAGTTTGAAACTGTTCTCTAATGTGTTCTAATGATGAAAAAACTCGTCGTCCGCCCAAATTTTTTTTGTATTTTTTTAAGAGCCGATTTTCCACATGGACTTTTTGTTGTTTAAAAATCGAGAAAATCGCTTTTTTTCAAACCTCAATAACGGCGAGGTTTTGGACTTTTTGGACGCTTTTTTTAAATACGCGGAATTTCATCAACTTTTTGAAGAATCTGATCCCATAAGGGTATAACGGTTGCCCATTGGGGTACTGTGGAAAAACCGAAAAAAGCGTGTTTTTAAACGTTAATTACTCGAAAAGTGTACTTTTTTTATTTTTAAATTTTAGTATGTTTTTCTACATAAAAAAAGGCTAACTTTTTGCGTGGGTCTCATATAGCCATTTTTTCGTATTTTATTTTTAACGGAATAATTTTTTGTTTGGTAAACTGAAGTTTTTGGTTTGGTAAACTGAAGATACAATTTTCTTTTTCATCTTCCGATGCACTCTGAAAAAGTCATTCACGCAAAAAGTCAAAGTTTATGAAAAAATCCTCTATTTCTTTTTTTTGAACGTCAAAAAAAGAAGGTCGGGGTCAAAAAAGTTATGAGTGTTTTAATTTCATTGAAGAAATCCCTTTGAATTTTCATATAGTCATTTTTTCACCCCTATCTTAAAATTCTTCTAACTTTTGAATCTGAATGTATTATTGAACGTACTAAAAGAATTGAAGAGCTTAAAAAAGAGCTTCAATTTCTTTTTTTTTTTTTTTTTTTTTTTGAACGTCCAAAAATATGGTAATGGTCAAAAGTTACGACCATTTTAATTTCCTTTTTACTTTTGTTATTGAAAAATACAGTGATTCATTTACAAAACTGAAAAAAATTGAAAAATCAATAAAAAAAAATTATTTTATCAAACTAGAAAACAAGTTTAATTTTTGGATTTGCTTAATTAAATTTTAATTCAGATTTGATTGACTTCTATTGAAATTCAGTAATAATACTTTATCAACATGTACAAAAAGTCGTGTAATCTTAAAAGATTCACAATAAATGTTTATCTATTTTTTTGGAAACTTCTCAAATTTTTATAATGTATGTACGTTTTTTTACGTTAACTTGAATTGGTCGTAACTTTTGATCATTACCATATTTTGGAGTTAAAAAAAGAAATTGAAGCTCTTTTAACCTCTTAAATAATTTTTTTAGTACGTTCAGTAATACATTCAGGTTCAAAAAAGTTAGAAGAATTTTAAGATAGGGTGAAAAAATGACTATATGAAAATTAAAAGGGATTTCTTCAATGAAATTAAAACACTCATAACTTTTTGACCCTGACCTTCTTTTTTGACGTTCAAAAAAAAGAAATTGAGGGTTTTTCATAAACTTTGACTTTTTGCGTGAATGACTTTTTCAGAGTGCATCGGAAGATGAAAAGAAAATTTTATCTTCAGTTTACCAAACCAAAAACTACGAAAACGTGTATTTTCGTAATTATTCCGTTAAATATAAACTACGAAAAATGGCTATATGAGACCCACGCAAAAAGTTTTTTAAAAAAGCTTTTTTTATGTAGAAAAACATACTGAAAATTTAAAAAAAAAAAAATACACTTTTCGAGTAATTAACGTTTAAAAAAACACGTTTTTTTTTCGGTTTTTCCACAGTACCCCCAATGGGCAAGCGTTATACCTTTATGGGATGAAATTCTTCAAAAAAGTTGATGAAATTCCGCGTATGTAAAAAAAGCGTCCAAAAAGTCGAAAACCTCGCCGAGTTATTGAGGTTTGAAAAAAAAGCGATTTTTCTCGATTTTTAAACAACAAAAAGTCCATGTGGAAAATCGGCTCTTAAGAATACAAAAAAAAAAATTTTGGGCAGATGACGAGTATTTTCATCATTAGAACACATTAGAGAACAGTTGCAAACTATTTGCAAGCAAAAACAAAATGAGTCCGTGACGCTGCGTTCGATTTGAAATGGAATCAGCCATCTCCCATAGGTAGGTAATTTTTAAGAGGTTTTCTTATATAATTTTCATATAGATTAATGAGAAAAACGAAATTTTATTCAAAATTGATTATTAATAATTAATTACACAGGCAGACACAAAAAAATAAGAGCCGAGTGCTGGAAGGCACATCTATGTATCCCGATGTATTTTGAACACGAATCCGATGTTCGTTTTGTCCGATTGGGTCTTGTATTTTTCCTAACTTCAAAAAACTCCTTAAGAATGCCCAAAAAATCTCAAACAAGTACATAAAATTTTTTCGACATAACCTCAATTTGGACATAACCTCAAAAAATCCCAGAAAAATGACCAAAAATCCAAAACAATTAAATTCAAAGTTTTAACAAAAAATTAATTTTAACCTGAACATAACCTAAGGCAAGTTCCTGAGGCAAGACCTATTAAGATTTAGAGTTCTTGGTTTATAATTCTTTGTGTAAAGTTACTGTTTAGAATATGTTACATTTTACATAGTAAGAAATATTTTTTTATCCTTGATTTTTTTCGATATTTCGGATCATCGAATTTACTAAAAAAAAGGCAATTTTGCAAAAACACTGGAGATCTGGTTTGTACGCTGGGAATTGCGTATATTTTTTTTTCTTAAGATTTTTCGGTTACAATTTGCAAAAAGTTTGATTGAAATGTTCCTTATTATTCAATGGCCTAACTTTGAAAAAATTTTATACTAAATCGAAAAATGTCTAAGAATTTGTTTCTAGATTATGAAAAAATATAATGCAAATACTGAGAACACAGGGCTTTACTGAGACCCAGGAGTGCTCCAGTTTTTTTTTTTTCCAAACCTAACGTTTTTTCACTATAACCTTTCTGTAAGAGGGAATCATCACCTAAAAAGTGAAGTGGGTCCCTGCGTCGTTTTCAAGATATGGCTAACTGAAATATCAGCACCGCCACTGCTAAGACAGGAACTTTACACAAATACCTTTAAACCAAGAACTGTAAACCTTATATCGCCGGTGCGCGGTGCGGGGAAAAGGCAAGATGGTACCCGGCTATGGGTGTCCGCGCCGACGCTTAGTTGTTGATGAGCGGGATGAATGATGTCGTTGTTGGAGACGGTGTTGATGTGCGTCCCTGGCTACGTGGGAACGCACGAGGGGACGCTATGCTATGGAAATAGTTGTGCAGCGTCGTTGTGTCTCCTGAGTGGCGAATTTGGGAAGTTTTCCCATGTCGAGAGCTCCGGTGCGAAACTCTACGAAGTGGGAAAGAAATTAAACCACTTACGTTGTTGATGCGGGCTTTCAAACGTACCACAGCAGTGTTAGGCAGGTTCCACTAGGGAGATCAGCGAAGACGACTTGACTCGGAGCGGCCACGAAGTAAAAGAGGGGATAAGGATAAGCTCCGCCCATTTGTCGTTTTTCGATGAGAGCTTACTCAAGTCAAGTCGTGCTCGCGTGAGTAGCGTCCTCCGGTGACACTTAATAGGTTTTGCCTTAAGAATTTAATAGTTGTTGTCTTCATTTATAACAGGTTTTTTGGTTTAAAGTTCTTGTTTGAAGTTTAATGTTTGATTTTTTCGGCATTTTTAGGTGTCTTTCGAGGTTATATCAAAATTCCTAACTAATTTTGACCTCATATTCAGTTTTAGCGCCCCTAATTACGTATAGATTCAATCATCAGCTCATTTAACCTTTTTTATTTACTTGTTTGTGATTTTTAGGATGTTTTTAAGGTGTTTTTGAGGTTATGTGAAAATTCCTAACGGATCAGACAAATCTGGCCTTAGATTCGGCCTCAGCGCCTCAAAATACGTATGAAAATGGTAGTTAGCTTATCTAAGTTTTTCATTTACTTGTTTGAGATTTTTCAGCCATTCTTTTCATTCAAGGTGTTTTTGAGGTAAGGAAAAATCCAAGAGCCAGTCGGACAAAACGGACATCGGAATTGTGTTCAGTCGTTCATAATGCATGGGAATACATAGGTCTGCCTTCTAGCGCTCGACTTTTTGTTGTGTACGTGTGTTATGTGGGTGTTATTAATCAATTAATAATTATTACACTTAGATTAATCTTTGAAGACTAATCAAGATTAATCTATTGACTATAGGAAAACAAAATTACAAAAGTTACAGCAGACTATGTTCTTCAATGCTCCGAACGGTAAGACGGCCTTGGACGATGTTCGTGTCCACTTTTCGGGTCCACCGAATTTTTCTAAAAATTGCTGCCCGCAACTTCATTGTGTGCCTCCCAACTGTTTTAATAAACCTGTCGACACAATAATGACCAAAATTCTTCTATTGATCGAGATTGATGGATACTTCAGGGGTTATCTTCTCTCGGTACATAATTGATGTCTGATTCCTGAGTCCTCCCTGGTATAACGGCATCCTGAGTCCTCCTGGCAAAGTGAGATCAGGTCGAAATATATCGTCGCTGTGATGACAGATATTGAAAAAATCAACTATTTTCGGTAAACACATGAGAGTATAAAAAGCCCAGCATCCACTGTCCCCACCCGAACGTCAAAATAGCTACCCCCGCCTCAGAAAACACCCACCAGACTAAAATTTTATCAGAAAATTTCGCTTTTGCATTGAATTTTACTTCGTTTGGGCAGTTTTCAATATCAGGGGTGTAAAACCACCATTAATTTTTATTTTAAATCCATTTTTTTTATTTCAGAATGAAATATATCTCATAATTAAATATAGGATCATTTTTGTGCATATGGATTTCAATACAATTTTTTTTTGTACATAAAAATAGGTGTAAAGTTTATAACCCTTGGCTTTTGAGGTTTTTTCAGCCGGACGATTTAAGTATATCGCTTCATGCTAACGTGAATAATACCGACAACATGTTTGACCCGGATATAGGAGTCGGAACACCTGCTTGCTGTTTTTAGAAGCAGGTCCGGCTCGGAATCGTTTCCGAAATACATATAATTTCATAGAACCTAAATATTTGCAGAGATATTTAACAGTTAAGGCCCCATCATGTATTGTGTGTCGTATTGCGTGGTACATGGAATTTAAGCGAATGAATCCACTAGAGCCAACGCTTGAAATGAACTATTGTGTGACGTCATACGTCACACAAGGTTAAGTCAGACCACTGAGACCTTCTACGTTTAAAAATACTCTACATGTCTACCAGTTTATAGATCGGAAACGAATACATACATACACGGTGGAGACTTTAACTGGAATATATTAGCTAGCGGGGTGGTGAATGATTTTCAAAAAATTCCCGAGACATATCAACTTTTAAATGTATTTACCTACATTTTGCAAGTAATGTGAAAAATATAGCCCTTCAGGGGTGGCTGAAACCACCCTCGACATGATTTTTTCAAATGCAACCCTATGGCTTGTGATCCCTCATTGTAAAGCTGGTGGAAAGAGGAATCCAACGCACTGATCAAATTTTAATTTTTAGTATGTTTGTAGGGTTGCATACAATTAAAACGTAATTTTATAGTTTAATTTATTTTTAACGCAACAATTTTCGTACTCAAAATGTGTGTTGTTTAGTTTTGGAATGTAAACCTTACTTTTCATATGTCCCCACAAAAATTCCAAGCAATTTTTTGCCACAACTGATATTTGTTATTTTTTTGCTAGTGTTTTTACACGGCCGCAAAGAGTAATTTAGTTTGTATGCTGTATTCAGAGTTTGAAACGAAGTGTTATTTCAAATTGGTGAAAATGTCTTATTTAACTGAATCACCAAAAAATCGAAATTTTGATGATGATTGGATATGGTGATAGGGCGCGAACTCAATGAAGTTGTTCGCTTGTTCCGAGAAACGCATCCGACTTGCCACCACTAAATCAAGGTCGAGGTGGCTGAAACCACCCTCGACATGAAGTTGAATTTATTGCTTGCTCTAGAAGAAAATCCATTCACTCCAGCCCGTCAACTGGCCCGTGATAGTAATCTTAATCGCAAAACAGTTTTAAAAATACTTAAATATGAGAAAAAACGCCCATATAAAATGCAAGCTGTTCAAGAGGTACTTGAAGATGACCCAGATCGACGGTTGGAATTTTGCGATTTATTGATGACTTGTATTGATCAAAACCAGTTATCTTTAGAGTGGATAGTTTTTCTCTGACGAGGCTACTTTTACATTAAATGGGCACGTAAATCGCCAAAATTGTCGTTACTGGGCTGAAGAGAACCCCCATTGGATGAGGGAACTTCATACTCAGCGCCCACAGAAAATTAATGTGTGGGCCGGAATAATACAAGATAGAATTGTAGGACCATTTTTCTTTGATGACACTCTTAATGCAGCAAGATAATTGCGTTCACTCCAGCACGAACTAATGCCAGTGCTATGTCATTTATTTCCAAACCCCTTAAACCCTAACTTGACCGACGAGAGGTTATGGTTTCAGCAAGATGGGGCCCCACCACACTATGCTGCCATTGTTCGTCAGTATCTGGACAGAATTTTTCCCGGTAGGTGGATTGGGAGGCGAGGTAATATTGAGTGGCCAGCAAGATCTCCAGATCTTACACCACTGGATTTCTTTTTGTGGGGACATCTTAAAAAGTAGGGTTTACATTCAGAAACCCAACAACATAGCAGATCTGCAGGAAAGGATAAGAGAGGAAATCGGAAAAAATAACACCGCAAATGTTGCACAATGTAAGAGACGAAACCTACCACAGACTGGGATGCTGCCAACAAATGAATGGTGCACATTTTGAACAATTGTTACGTTGAAAATAAATTTAATTTTTAAATTGTTTTAATTGTATGCAACCCTACAAACATACTAAAAATTAAAATTTGATCAGTGCGTTGGATTCCTCTTTCCACCAGCTTTACAATGAGGGGTCACAAGCCATGGGGTTGCATTTGAAAAAATCACGTCGAGGGTGGTTTCAGCCACCCCTGAAGGGCTATATTTTTCATATTACTTGCAAAATGTAGGTAAATACATTTAAAAGTTGACGTGTCTCGGGACTTTTTTTGAAAAATCATTCACCACCCCGCTAGCGAATATATTCCAGTTAAAAGTCTCCACCGTGTATAAATATTTTCGTTGTCTATCTAATTTTACATGTATTGAATGTTCTTCTAGTATTTCTACGTGTTTACCTATTTCTATGGATTTGAACTTTTAATATCAATATGTCGTTTTCAGACAACTTATCCTGCAGAGTAATGCAGACAATGCGGTTCCTTGTCGCATGAGTAAATCTTGGTCCTCATAACGGCGAATTGCCTTTATCTTTTGCACGTTGAATGTGATTGGTCTAAATCATTTCAAAAGTGAGCTAACGTAAACTTCTGGTGATTGTTTTCCTAATAAATTCGCATTTATGAGGACTAGGTTTTAAGTATGTAGGTACCTCTTGAAAAGTACATTGCTATTTGCATATTAAACTGCATTTAACTAACACAAAACATTATACAAGTTCGGGTGAGCCTATGGCGAGTACAGTAACGGGTATACACGGTGCAAGTAATGTCAACCAGTTGATATTTGAGTTGTTAAAGTTACTTTTACTCCCGGTTAAAACCGATTAATTAACTAGGCGATAAGACTGTGAAATCGTATATGCCTTAAATGGGACTAAAAATAAAATGTACTCGAGGCCTAGAATGTACCTCCTCTGCACAACAATGATTGGTTCTCTAAGCCCACCCTATACTGTTAGTTCTGCACAAAACTGATTCTGTCTTTATTCAGTATCCATTACACAGCTCCACAAAAAAAAAATATAAAAAATACCTCCGGGGTCTGAGTAGGTGTACTATATGTTTTTGGGGACGCTGAATCCGAATTCGATGTCTATTTAACTCCATGTCATAAGGATTTTTCATAACCTCAAAAAAACTGCTTAATAATGAAATGTCTTGATAACTCTAGCTCTATAACTCCATGAAAATTGAAAACCATAAAAAATAAAACCCCACACACCTTAATCCTTCAACATCTTTCCCCCACAACGCCACAACCCCATAACCTAATAACCCTATAACCCCGTAACCCAGAAAATGAGTAAAAACAACCGTCAACCACGTGGAGGTGCCCTGGATTGCAAACATGCGAAAAATAATTCGATTTGGTGCAAGAATGCGCCAATTCGGAGTAATACCAATTTCGCATGGACTACAAAGCAGTACTATTTTTAAATGGACCTCTAATTGTGATCTTCTTACACCAAACCGACATTTTCACTGTACCTGTTGGTTCCCGGTTTATGTGATGTATCAAAGGAGTTGTTGCAAATTTTAAGTTAATTTGAGCAGTATTCTCCTTAGATTTTGCAGCTGTGGGGTTGTAAAATTATAGGATTAAGGACCTGTAGGATCGAAGAAAATTGGGTGTCAAATCTCAAGTACTTCATACGGCCCTCAGACAGGGCTGTAATCACAATTTTTTTGGGTTATGTGGTTATTGGGTTATTAGGTTATGGTATAGGATTAATAGGTTATGGGGTTAAGGTGTTGTAGAATCGATAGAAAATGTTTTAGGTCTCAATTTCTACATTTACCTCGTAGACACGAAGCGTCAGGGCTAAGACACTCACAAGTATCATTTTTACTCATTTTCTGGGTTACGGGGTTATAGGGGGGTGTGGGGTTTTTATTTTTTATGGTTTTCAATTTTCATGGAGTTATAGAGCTAGAGTTATCGAGACATTTCATTATTAAGCAGTTTTTTTGAGGTTATAAAAAATCCTTATGACATGGGGATAAATAGACATCGGATTCGAATTCAGCGTCCCCAAATACATATAGTACATCAACTCAGACCCCGGAGGTATTTTTTTTTTGTGGAGCTGTGTTATAATCATAGGTCTCCTCACAAAAATGTCTTCACCTCAGGACTCTGCAACAATTAGGTGTTCTTTCGTGCTATGTTTAGATGTATTTAGAACACTTCCTACTTTGTCTCTGGACACTCTTGTTTGAGATTCCAAAATGGCGATTCAAGTTTCAACTAAAGATTTGAACACTATCTCCAGCGGACTGTACCCGTATGGTAATTCTGTTTTGTTCCAAAACATGAGGTATTCCAGTACTAGATAAATTAGTACAAAGTGTACCCTCTTATTGTCCTATTACAAATCTTTGCCTGGCTAACATTTTGATGTCTGAAACAGTTAACAATCATTTCACGTTTGGGCAACCGCCCAACTGAACGATTTCAAGTTTGTATGACATTTTGAACTTAGTTATTGAATAAATTTGACTTTTATTAATAACAATACAACATGCTGTGTTTACTGAATTCCAGGTAACTAGATAAGATATCAAAATGTGAAAATTTAATTTCAAAACAAACTTTTTCTCAAGTCGCATACATTAAATGGATTAGATAATTATATTTAATTTTAGTTTTATTCATACCGTGATGATGGTTGGAAAAACGCGCGTGTTGATTGCAAAAAACTGTATAACTAGAAAGATGTTCGAGTGTGAATTTTTTTCTACGTCGAAAGTTCCAATTGTCTTCCTGTATCTTTATAGTTTTTGGGATTAAATCTAGAAAGACGTGAACAAATAATTGGATGTGGAAGTAGTGACTCCATAGGCAGCGGTTTACATTAGTTGTAACTGTAATGCTTAACTTTTCCTCCTTAAAATGATCTTCTCATTCCAAGACACGATAACGCGGCCCTAAACACAGAATTAAGCTCATAATGGTGAAGGAGCCGGTTTTCACGGCCATTTTACGGCCGAATAAGACCTTACTAATGTTTCATTGTATGTTATCCTCCGTGGTTATGTGCCAATAAAGTTTAAGAATCTGAATTAGGCCTAGCTGCACCAGAGAACGGCATGCAAGAAATCTTTATAACACGTTAAAACATAACCAAAAAAATTATTTTATTTTTTTTTTATTTCTACCTTACACCACACAACAGATTCGATTCCATGTGCAGAATGGGAAAATTCACAAATGAACAATATATCAGAATATTTATAGCAAAAGATAAAAAAGAGAAAATAAATCATAAAAGAACAATATGCCACACAGTAATTATTAAAAAAAACTATATCAAAAACGAAAAACTTAAATTAAAAACTATGGTGGTCTTAAAATAATAATTGGCGAATGCTGTGAGTAGTCACTGTGAGCAGTAAATAGTCACATACTGTACTGAAGCATTTTTGAGAAGTTAGTAGTAATAGTAGTAGGAACTGCAAGTAATTAAACAATTCACAAATGTTAATTTTGCCTTGGCATAGTTTGTGAAGAAAGATAATGGAGAAATATCCCAAAAGAATGAAGAAAATTCTTTGACAACAAATTTGGTATAAATAGTGCAAGTGTGTATGTTAGGATTTAGTTTTAATCTTCTCCTGAAGATGCCAACTTACAGTAAAAGTTCTTCGTTTCAAATTCATTAAAGTTCTTTGAGGAAAATTATTTCTTCTTATTGAGAAAAGGCAATAAATAATTGACGGAACGATATTGTCTTCGTTCATATTCTTCAGAAGTTATCTACATGTAGTTTTGACTCGGTGGTGTCCAGGTATTGTGTATGATGAATTTCCATTTTTCATAAGAATGGAACTTCATCATACACGAAAATACCCAGAAACTACCCGAATTAATACATATTGACAACTACAAGTAGCGAACATCTTCAGTTAAGTCATCAGTTCAGATATTGAAGAATAATGGGTCTCATATTGAGCCCTGAGGAACACTGGACCATCCATTGTATTTAACAGACTTACAGCCATTTTAAGACACACATTGATACATATTAGTAAGGTAAGGTACTAACAATTTTCTGAAAAACTTTTAATGATCAGTTCTGTCCATGAGTTTTTTAAACATTTGCTTATAACTTCTAACAACTCGTTTGACTTTTCACTAGCGTGTATACTGCTAATGATGCTAACCAGCATTATTAGTAAATAATGCTAGTTATTATTATATATATTTTTTTATATTTCCTTTGTTTTCAATCCTTATTAAAAAATAAAGATAACTTCATTTTATCTTTACAAATGCAAAAAAGTGAGTGAATCACATCTCAAAAGGTGGGTTAACCGACTAACATTTTGTCACAGAAGCCACTATCTAATAATATTATCGTTAATGATAACCACGCATATTCATATTGTATATTCTGTGACTGGGTAAAATAAAATTAATGTGAATAGAATGAAGTGTTAGTATGAAGATAAATAATAGATAATTCTTGATTTTTCATGTTGACGAACAGAGAAAACACTATACAACTCGATTCCCCGAATATGACACAAATTGTACTCTTGTTTAAAAAAACAGTAACATTAGCACAAGCATTCCCATGGAATACTATTGAGAAGTCAAATGATTTATTAAAACATATAAGTGAATTAAAAAACGCTAAGTAGCTAAAAAACTATTAAATTTTAACTACTAGATATAGGCATGCTAGTATAAATCTATGGAGAATTTAAGTCCTCATTAAAATGCGAAGTAAAATATGGCCTATTTATTTACAAAATTTGAGTTTGGATAGTTTGAAGTCGGGGTAAAATATTGATTTAGTTTAAACACCTTATATCTAATAGAGAAATAATAAATGCATTGTTGTGTAGCTGTAGGATTCTACTAATGTTTATGACCACTACAAATAGGTTCAAATATTATGGCGCTAATGAACTGAATTTCAAAAAAACGAAAATTACTCAAAAACGGTAAAATCTAGGTATAGGGAAATCGCATAAAAATCTACCTAAAACAACGTGTAGAATCTAAATATGCAATAAAAAGGTACCATTCCATTTGAAATAAGGATGTTGATGCCACCTTCTTGGATAACTAGAAGTGCAACCATCCCTGAAAATCTTTCAACAGGTCAGCCATATTCATATTATTAGGGGGTATTCTAGTCTACAAATTTGAAAAAATCGAAATTTTTTTGTTTCATATTTCCAAAGTTTAGACATTCAAGAATATGCCCTTAAAAAGTATTTTTCAAAATTTCCAATTATTTTATGAGTTACAGCCATTTTTGTGACGCGGCATCGGCTCCGGTCCGACCGGAACAAATGAAGAATAGACGGTAGACGCTGCCCGAGTACTTACGAAACACGAAACGTATTTAGTCGGAATATTTTCGTCTTAGTAGCCATTTCAAATTAGTTTTGAGCCAGCCTTCAAGCAACGTGGACGTGCTAACTGAGTAAAATTGCCGGAAACTTGTCTCAAATCTTTAAACGCGTTTTTTCTCAAAACTACTTTTTTCGAGTTGGCGTGCACGATATCTCAAATTCTAATGAACCGATTTATTTGAAATTTGGTGTGAATATTCTTTATACATTCCTCTATCCCCTCAGGCACGCTCAGATCAAAATTTTTAATTTTACTATTTTTAAAAAAATCGGAATTGTTAAAAAAAACATGCAAAACAAAATTTTTCTTCAAACGGCCGCCATTTTATGAAAAACATTTTTTTTATTTTCCTAGGTTCCGGCTATAGGGGCATCTATACTAATTAAGAATCCGTTCGGCTTTTTTGCTTCAGTTGACCAGAAGGGGTGAAATCATGCACGCCAGGACACCCTTTTTTTTTGGACCCCCACTTTGCCAGCTCATAACTTTGTCAATTTTGAGTATTTTTTTTTTCAGTTACTTTTTTATGTTATTTTAAAATATCAATAAACAAATGATAAAAAAATGGATACTAA
Source organism: Aromia moschata (assembly GCA_029963805.1). NCBI lineage: Eukaryota > Metazoa > Arthropoda > Insecta > Coleoptera > Cerambycidae > Aromia > Aromia moschata. The sequence goes on from JAPWTK010000463.1 coordinate 270,556, forward strand.
AAATATTTCTTGTTTCGTTTATACAGAGCTTCAAAAACCGCCCGAAATTCATGCCTCTAGACTAGAATACCCCCTTAAGTCCAAATTCAACCAATGGATTAAATCCAAGTCATTTCTACAATCCCTAATATTTTAACGAACGGTTTTCATCAACCACCCATATGATATCGATTTGGAGAAGGCGATAAATTCGGAAATATATTAGGTAATGCACATTAAATTTGTGACGGTTGAATGACCGTTCATAAAACCCTGTTATAATAAATGTTATAAAAGATTAATGAGAATAATTTTTAGTATTTTATTTCTGAGAAGAGGGTAATAAACTTTACAAAACTCTCAGGAAAGTATTTTTTATAAGAATAGTTTTTTACTTTCTTATAAAAACTTCGAACAAGAAATATGAAACTAGAGGGGAGTATTTACGCAAAGTTACGCAAAGAGCTATAAAAAGACCGAAACGAATGGTAGGCCGGCCTCACCCACAAGATCTATTCCGTGTTGGACGTTGAAAAATGTGCCAACCCAAACGGACAGCAGGCGTTATCTGTTCGAGCAAAATTCTTGGAAATGGCGTGGCCAAATTAATTTTCTAAGGTATTTGGAGAAGTTATGTCTTCATAATATTTGCGTGTTTATCAGTAATCGAACACAAAGTATCATATATAGATTGAATTCAAGTGTAAATAAAGTTATCAATATAGATTTCATTTAGTACATCATTTTTTTTATGATTCAAGCCATGATCTACATCAAAATTATCTTTATTAAAAAGCTTATTAAATCATCTTTATAAATAATCATTACGCTTTTGTAAATCAATATTTCATTTTAAGTTTTGAACACAAAGATCAACAACTAAAAAACAAAGTCAAATGTAACTACATTTTTGTCAGGGAAGCAATCAATTTTACTTTTCAGTTTTAAAACATAAGGAAAAGCCAATATTGCCAAAGTAAGTATTCGTAATATCGGGAAAGAGATTCTCCGCGTGTTCCATTTAAACTAACGAAGTTAAAGAATTTGCGGTTTCCATTTGCCTTTTTTTCCTTTTAGAAATCCTGACCGTTCAGTTAAACATTCGATTCAATTTCATATAAAATAAATAATGTACTTATCTACGTTCCTAAAAGATCTTATGACATCGTATAACAGTATAAAGGGACAATTATTGATTTCGTGTTGACAATATTCCTACTGTCCTAATTGAGCACGAGATATAATAAATATTCGCCATTAGAAGTCACAGATCCGGATTTTGTCAAACATATATGATCTCCTGGTCATAGCCGACACGCTCATTATTCGTCATTTGCCATCAGATACATATGTCGCACCGATGGCCTCTAATAAGACCCCAAATCTGAAACATTCTCTTTTTATGAGCTTAATGGACTCACCGTTAACGTGTGCTTTCCGGGAAGACATCTGAGAGTTGCCGACTTCGTCGGCTTATCAGAACATGTCTAGTCCCATTTATACACTCTAGAGGGGGATACCTTCAAGGTAATACAAACGTATTTTTTCTCTTTGAATCAAAATGGCGTCCTTATGTGCCAAAACTGCATAGTGATAAGTAAAACAAAGTAGTTTGAGTTCTGTTTTTTTTTATGGAAAAAAGTCAGCAAGTAAACGAAAAACGTGAGACATCTGCCAGAATATACGATGTCAATATGTTAAAAAATATTACAACGTTGGTATAAGGCACTTTTAACTTTAAGACAAAAAATACCTATACCAAACCTAACCATAAATGTTGAGATGCCTCAGTGATATATTCTTGGCCCTGTTTCATTATCACTATATGTTAACATTGTTGTATTATTTAAATTATCATAGAAAGATGAAGAATAATTATCGAGTCTAAGTTGTTTCTAGACGTGGTTGAACTTCAACTTCTATTTAACTTTTTCATAACTGCTTTTTCTAAGTTTCATCCAAATCAAAACAATTAGCTGATCAATTTGGATAACTAACCAATAAGCGATATTTAGGTCAAACTATCAGGATCTTATTTTGGTCTATAATGGGAAGATATGGAAAACTTATGTCAAAAATTTACTTTCACTCATACGCTTGAGCCCAATATGCTATTAAATTGTACTTATCAGTCATGTAGGAAGACTGTATTTAGAAAGTTTAGTGTAATAATGTACTTCAATTGCCGCCCATGGCAATTTTGGAGATATTAGAGTATTTCTCAGACACCAATTTCCATCAAATGTATTAAACATCTTTGATATTGTCTCTTGCATAATGGCTTCAGCTTTTTTCAATAACACACCCCATGAATAAAAATCCCCATACTTTCAAGGAAACACATTTTCAGCGGGAATTCTATGTAAGTGGATAGACGGAGGAGTTAAAGCTCCAGCACCATGGAACCACCTCGCTCTACAGACCTGAATTCTTGCGATTTCTGTTTACAGGGTGCAATAAAATCGAACATTTATACCATGAAGGTAAATATCTAAGAAGAATTTTGGAATACAATTGTGAATGAAAACATCTATTCGAAATCATATGGGGCTGTTCAAAGGTTACATTTCAATTTTTTAAAACGACTCTGTCTACAAGATGATCCTGGAATTTAATGTTGGAATTTAAGTTTAATTTCTGTAATGATGATTTGTAATTGAATATTGTCCTTTTTTTCCGCATCCTTAATTTTTTTTTTATTTGACTGTTCCTTTTATTAACATGTTTCCTATTATTTACTAGAGTATAAAATTAAATTAAATCTGTTATTAAACTAACCCATGTTTTATTTTTAATATAGATTGCTAAATATATACCTACATTTACTAAATTGACATAATCAGTTAAATAAAACAAGTTCCTTTCGCAAAAAAACCGCGAGAAGTATTATTTTTTTCATGGGACGAAAAAGTTTTCAAATTAGTTGAGCTTATGAAATATTAAAAAAATGAATTATTGGCGTGCGTACAATTTTTTTGGGAAATGAATAACGAAGTGTTACGTAAAACTGAGCACCCTGTACAAGAATATTATCTTAAACACATAGAGTTGATTAAATCTGAGCTATTAAAGTTTCATACTAAATTACAATATTCTGGATAGATACCTTCCACTGTTATTTAAAAAAATGGTTGGGACTCTACCCTTTTAAGGTGCTGTATCTTGAAAGGTATACGTTTTTTTATATGGGTATGTAAGTTTGGTCAAATCGTCTTATTTTTATATCATACATCTGTGGTAGGACGTTGACCATGAAATTTACCAACACCCTGTATAATTATTTTAATCACTTATTTTTATATTTTACTTTTTACTTGTATTTGCTAGTGAATGTATATTTTTGTGAGTTGGTAAAGTTTTATCAGATATTATATTTGTGATTTAGTTTCAGTTACTATTGCAACCAGACTTCAGTTTTTTTTCTCATTTTTTTTACAAATCTTATACAACTGTGTGTATTCTGTGCTAAATAAAATGAAAGTTGTGAATATGTTGTACCTTAACCCTTCAATATAAAAGCTAGTATCTTTAGTTTACTCCTGTTAAAAAGAAGATCCCGCATCAATACCAAAAATTCAACAAAAAATAATAATGATTCATAATAATAATAACCACCAATATAATAACTGAAATCATCATAACAATAAGTCGGTGCAAAATATTCCCTTTTTTTATGCATCTTATAAAAATGCATATTATAAATACATTCGAAATGTTGTGCTCTGTGCTATACAATAATTCAGCATCGTTCCGTTAGCATATAACCCTTATTTTCACCCTTGCACCGGCTTTAGTGTTTTCATATGCAAATTTAATATTATTTTACTATGAATTTTAAATGCCCCAACACGCCATTAGTGGAAAACAATCGCCTAACAATACCACTCCTCCAGAAACGATTTGACGTCGACAAGGAAGTAATTTTTCTATTGTTGTTCCTGGCTTTCCTGTTATGTGGCTACAAATTATTTTATGAATGAATTAGATGCATGGTAGAACAAAGGGAGATGAGAAAATGTATAGCGTATTGTACTCTATGCGAAAATGTACGAGTATAGTTAGTGGATTTTGTTTATGTAGGTTATATTGAATGAGGATTACCCGAAAGCAGTGTGAATAAATTATAGGTATAGGTACATATTCAGGGCTGAACTAGGCTGGTTTGTCGTCCTTGCGAGGTAGGTAATGTAATGCCAGATATTTTCATTTCAGGTATTTTTGTTTGTTTTTATACTAGAATCAAAATAAATTATGGCTCTAGTTTTACAAAATCCTTCGTTTATTACTACGTATGATACAAAGTGAGTCAAACAAATTCTTATTAGGTACTGGTACGTTCATTATTATTTCATATCTAAAAATTCAATCCTTATTATTATGTCGTATTATCATTCCAATTTTTTTACTGATCGAAATAAAAACATAAAAGTGTATTTAAGTTTGTATACCGGGCACACTCAGTTACGACAAAATAGGACACACTCAGTTACATTTGAATGGAAATACCTACATGAAAAACAAGGAATTTTGGAAAGAACAAAAAGATATTTTGGGTCTTTTAACATCCCATTTCTAACCACCAGATCTAACAAATGGTGTGCTATCAAGTTTTGCTTCAGACTTGAACACATCGCAACGGATACTTTTGCAAAACTTTAACACGCCTACGGACACAGTGTGTTTTCAAGAGCCCAGGCATTTCAGTGATTTAAGTCATTCTCACAAGGAAGAGAGTCGATTGAAGATGAGCCACGCAGCGGAAGGCTTTCATCTTCAAGAATCGATGAAAATGTCGATAGAATACGGGATCTTGTGCGTTCAGATCGTCGGCTGACGACAAGAATGATCGGGAAGAGTTCAATTTGAATCACACCACTGTTCATCAGATTTTGACTAACGGATTGGGGATGAAAAAAATCTGCGCAAAAGTGGTTTCAAAAAACCTTTCACAGGAACAAAAGGACATGAGGAGAGAAATGGTCTTTTGGAATCTATTGAAATTTATATCCATTTTATGGAACGTATCATTACTGGTGATGAGACTTGAGTGTTTAAGTACTAGTCGGAAGCTAGGCGCCGAAGCATGGAATGGCACACGTCAAGCTCTTCCAGACCCAAAAAAGCAAGAGTGAGAAAGGCGAAGATGAAATGCATGCTGATTTGCTTTTTTGATATCCAGGGAATTGTTCACAATGAGTTTGCGCCTCCAGGCCAAACAGTAAATCAACACTTTTACAGAGAGGTTCTTGAAAAAGGTAATGCTTGTGAGACCGTAAAAAGGTAAAACGGGTAACACGTGTGAGACCAAACATGAACAATAGGATGTTGCATCACGGCAATGCACCTTGTCACACAGCGATTTCAGTAAACGAGTTTTTAGCCAGTAAAAACATTCGTGTGGCTCCTGAGTCTCCTTATTCGCTTGACTTGAGTATTTGTGACTTTTTTCCCTTCCCGAGATTGAAAAATCACCTCAAGGGATGTCATTTTGGGACCATAGAAACTGATTGACCAAAGAAAACATTCAAACGACTGTAACCGACCAGCTGAAGGCTGTTCCAGTGTATGAGTTTCAGAACTTCTATGAGGAATGGAAGAACCTTTTCCAGCGCTGTGTGGCTTCCCAAGGAAGTTCTTTTGGAGAAGACAATACTGAATTGTGATTCTTCGATTATATTTTTATTCTCGAATATTTTCATATTCGAATAAAAAATTAAAAAATCAGTCTCATTAATTTATCCACCTCATGTACTCCATCCACAGCATTCTAGATTTCCAACTAAAAACTGAAATATGAAAACAAATGTTTAATAAAAGTTCGTTTTTTGTACAGATTTACCCAGAATGGCGTGCTAATAAAAATTATAAAAATAGAAAAATATATAGGTCCCATTTAAAAATCCAAAGTTCCTATTTAAGTATTTCTCAGTTCTAGTTGGCTATGGAAAAACATGAAAAATGCATAATGATTTCCTATCAAAGGTTATTGAGTATACCCTACCGTCCGAGACATTCGGTATATGTAAATAAGTATGCCTTTTTCGCTTTAGTATCGAGGAGGATTGAATTACCAAAAGGGACATTTTTTTTCTGATTCTGAGCCCTGGTCTACAACGATTACATTTAGCTCACATTACAGGTATTGATTCGCTAAAAATATTCGTAAAATTAAAACGTAAAAAATATTATTCATAGATACTTTACAAGCTTAACCTTATATAATATCATTATATACAAAACATTAAAAAAAACCGTTGTATGACCGTAGCATATATATATAATGTTACACATACAGGGTGACAATGAAATTAGTTCCATCTGATATGGATAGTGGGACTGTTCACAGGACACCACCCACTCATGCAACATATCATCATGATTGAGGTGAAAAATGATCCCGAGGTGTGGAGATGAGGAAGAAATCCCCTTCCACATACTATGCGAATGACGAGCACTGGCATCTGTTTGAAATTCGAACTTTGGGGCTACAACAATAGAACCCAAATGAGTAACAGACGCTCCACTAGAAACTGTTCCTAAAATTCTTAGGGACACAGGACTATTGGAATGAATATTCTGCGGAGGCACAATGAGCATCGGCTTAAGTTCACAGAGCTCGCATCTACCACATACGTAATTATAATTGTAATTTTAGGTGGATAATTTGTTAAGAGACGATTTGGGAGAAAAGACGTCATCTTTTTCTTTTCAAAAAAAGTTATTCTGTATTGTTTTTACAAGGAAGTTACAAATGGTAAACTATAAGCATATACTTAGTATGTAAGCAATCCACACGTAAGATCTAATCAATAAGAGAGCTATATAAATATATTCTTTAAATATGTTATTTACGAAAAGTTGCGATATGAAAAATCAGGCATCGCTAAATATACATACTTTATATTTTTGCCACTATACCATTAAGAAAACCTAACGTTAAAAATAATTTTAAGGTATCACCTGCATGGCTAATTTCATAATTTCATGTCATAATCAGTGATGACACGTTTATTTTTATCTGCATACTGACACTACATTATCCTGTTGCCATCATCAGTCAACACCAGATGGAAAATGTTAGATTTTGATTCATTTCTTTTAATGGTCTTTAGGTTTGTTGACTTTAACGATATCATCTTCAACATCTCATATATTTTCAAACACTGAATTTACAATGACAGAAAAATGAAAACGTTTTACGCGATATTAGGAGATATAAAATATTAGTGGACTAAATGTACAGTAAGAGTTATGATACTGCGTACATAGGTGGATATAAAATACATATTAAATGGTAAATTTGTATGTTAAAGTTAGGCGAATTTACTTTACGTACAACGTCCACGTGTCTACAGAGAAGTATTGTTCGAGAACAACGTATTCTGCATTTTAAGTGCAAAATACTCATTACTTTGACACTTGAACGTAATAATTAACATAGCTGCCTAAGGATCTAATTTTTTTCGATTGAATTAAATCTCTGAAAACAATGGTTTATGCTTTTAAAAGTGTAAGAACGGGGACATAACCTTTATGGCCTTTAGACATTTATAACCTATATCACTACTGATCTTTATAACTTGTGTGGCCTTCATGACGTATATGATTCTTTTAGCCTGTAAGACCTTTACGACCCATATGACCTTAATGATTTGTATGAGCCTTATGACCTATATAAACTTTATGGCCCAAATGATTTGTAGGATCTCTATCGCCGTTATGATCTATACGATTAGTGAGATCTATATGGCTGATACGGTCTCTATGACCCTTATAACTTTTATAACTTATGTCATAATTATTGTATTGGAAACGGCATAGTAAAAATGCGAATAGAGGCTTATGTGCTACTCCAATTGTCAAAAACGTTACATGAATATTATTTATTAATTCATATTAAAATACAAAACATACCTAAATCTCGTAAAGACACGATTTTATTTTAAATTTTTTTGTTGGTATTAATAAAAAAGTTTATTGGGTATGGAAAACCGAAAAACCCCATAAATGGTTTTTTTTATTAATTATATTATTTTGTTTTTAAATTTCTTTTTAAAATACAAAACATACATATATCTCGTTAAGATACATACACAGTGTTTGATGTGTTGAGATGGAATTGTTTTGGGGGGATTCACCGATTTTATTTTAAAAATTTTTTGTTGGTATTAATAAAAAAGTTTATTGGGTATGGAAAACCGAAAAATCCCTAATAGTCGTTTGACTATTATTGATTATTTTGTTTTTAAAATTTATAGAAATTTGGATTCATCCATCTCAAATATATCTGTATAATTTTATTTCAATACCTAATACAGGGTATGTAGCACAAATAAACAAATTTTCAAAAAAAATGTATTTTTGTTCGGGTCTGTATATTTCACATTTAGCTTTATTAACATGAAAATGGTAAAATCACTTTTTTGTGAAAAAAAATTGTGGCCAAAATATGTCAACATTCTTTAACACGAACGGAGCAAATTGTGTATAGATATCTCCTTTTTTTTTTTCACTGAGATATGACAATTTGAAGTGTGTGTCTCACCGATCTACTCAAATACAAGCCTAAAAGCAGAGTACAAGATAGGTCATAGTCAGATAGTCAGGGTCATAGATTAGAGATCCATGACCCTGATATTCTTGAAAAATCTTACTGTTCATTCGCAATCAGAAACCTCCACTGTATGAAATATTTTTCCGCCATATTGGAGCCGACATCTTGAATTCCTAGAATCTGACAGCGGATATGTAATCAGCAACCTTGAAAATTTTTATACAGTAATTGGCTTGCATTTGAGTATATCGATGAGACACAAATTTCAAATTGTCATATCTCGGTGAAAAAAAAAGATAACTGGATGATTCAAAAAATTGATTTTAAAGAGGAAGAAGAATCAAACTTTTTAGATGCTCTAAAATTTCTGTGAAAACAAAATATCTTATGATGTTACACAACCTCAAATATGTCAAAAAACAGTGTTTTTTGCACTTTTAGGTTAGGAAGTCTAAAAAATCTGACGTGATGGGGCAATTCTCAGGCGAGATTCGGATTTAGCGCAACGGAAACTTTCGGAAAAGTATACTAGAGTTTCTGCTTTCTGACCGTTGTTGGTCTGTGTTATTATTTGTATAGTTAATGAGAACTTTTGTAGTACTATATTATATCAAAAATTGAAAATCGGTCAACTCCCTCCAAAATAGGAGGGTCGTCCCATCTCAAAAGGCACACACTGTATAGGTGTCTCAAGTTTTAAGTTGATATCTTAAAGGTGCGAGTGTCGTGGTGCGAAAACGTTGATAGATACTATACTTCCACCTGATGCGAGAAGTGCTTGCGGATGTGATGTTGAAATTTGAGTGGTAGGTCTGGGCATATAGTCAAGATAAGTTTATGGAACCCCTCAGATTTATAAATAAGTCAAGAAGCATTACCTAAATTGTGTAAAGGGGGGTGTAAACCTTAATGATAAGGTGGGTTGAGCGGGAACTTTCAAAAAGTGGTGAAAGAAAAAAAATGAGAGCTGACTCCTAGAGAACAATCAACGGGTTACAGAAAGAATTTGACACTGTACCATAAGGCTACATAAAATAGGAGTACACAGTGCATGTCAAAAGTCCCCTCCCCTTCTCTTATCTTCTGATCTTACTTAGATTAAAGATATTTGGAAAGTGAAAATAAATGGATGTAAGCTTCTCTACTAGTGGTAAAAGGTGCGTAATAGATGGGGTCACAGAATCAGTGTAACTAATGACTTTAAATAGGACACTTCGTTTAAAAGATTTAATCTATTCAGTCACATTACATTCATTTGGGTTTAGGGTAGTTTTGATGGATTAAATAAATAAGCACTAAAATTTTAGTTTAGCATTTAATTAATAAAAATGATTCAAGAACCAGCTCTTATACTAAATGTTCAAAATATGATCTTTCTACTTCCTGACAGTAAATCACACTATTGCCAAACTCTTGTCGTACGTGTTCAAATGTGCCAACTGAAATTGCCCTAAATTGTTCCACAATTCGTTGTTATAAAAAGTCAATACTGCTAGGTTTTGTAGTGCAAACCTTAGATTTAAAATACCGCCACAGAAAAAAATCTAAAGGTGTGAGTTCCGGTGACCGACCTGGCCATTCTATCTGACCTCGTCGTCCAATTCATCTACCACGATATTCCTCACCCAGATAACATCTTACTGCACCATAATAGTGTGCAGGAGCACCATGTTGTTGGAACGTTATTTCCAAGTTACTAAATTTATCTGGATTGTCATCCAGCATTTCAGAAATTAACGGCTCAATAATTGCGTTTCGTAACATCTCCAGAAACACTCACAGAACACTGATTAAGTTAGTATTCAAAAATACAGGCCTAAGTATGTGATTTCCCAGAATACCTGCCCAAAAATTTACTTTTGCTGGAGACTTTTGCTGTATGTTTTTCACGAAATATGTGAGGATTTTTGTCACTCCAGGATCTCACATTTTGAGTATTGATATTTCCATTGAGGTAGAAAGTATTTTCGTCACTAAATCAAATTGTTTTTACATATACTGTGGTTCAAAAGTTTGGAAACAAGCATACTTTTGAGTTTAACAAAATATTTATTCTTAGTATAGTCCAAGATACCGCCTGTAATAAAAAATTGTTTTCTGTGTCAACACAATATATAAGAAATATATTATTACCTACTTGAATTCCAAAAATCCTTAATGACATGGATCATCACTATGGAGGTGTTTAACAATGGTTTTATTTGCAATGGCTCTCCCAATCGCCAGATATCTCTCCGATTGAACTAGTGTAGGCTGAATTAGACAGGAGAGTAAAGAATCGTCTACCAATTAATGCTACACAACCATGGCAATATTTTCAGGCGGAGTTGAAAAAACTAAATGAAGAATATTTTAAAAAATTAATCATGAGGATAGGAGGAAGAGGAGAGGAGGAGGCCCACTATTTGTTCGGAAATTATTAAAAATACAGGTGATCATTTTGATGAGGCTAAAATTTAACTTACAAGAGATTTCTTCACATATTTAAGATAATTTTGCTGCAAGCTAATTCGCGATTACAATAAAACATTATGTATTGTCATTTTATTGAACAATTTCTATGTGCTTCCAAACTTTTGAACTAGTGTAGTAGAAGTCCAGTCATCTGAAGGTTGTCATCTGGAAGTTCGGTCGAAGTCGTCATCTGGAAGTTGATCAACAATTTAATTGGTATAGGTAAAATTTATTTTTCCGTCGACATCATGTAGGTATACTAGACTTTCATTGACTCCACAAGTAGATGCAATTTAGGCTGTGGAAAAAGTAAGGTTTACTATTATTTGTGCAACTGTGTAAACTTCTTTATCCAGAAGTAACGAGAGGTAAAACCCGTTGTTTCAAACTTATGAAGAAACTTCCTCAAATAAGTTTTCTATATATAGCGATCACGGGTTTCCTCTCATTAAAAATGCGTTCCCCTGTATGTAAATTATTTCCCCAATCGCCAAGTATTAAGATAGTTGCTACTTTGTCAGCTACAGCACGTACTATTTTGCATTTTTTAGGCATTTAAACGCCTCATTAAACAATAACTTCAAGGTGTAAACCCCTGTAAAAACGAAAGAAGTCAACTGAGTTGAAGAATTAATAAAACGTATTCACATAATTTAACACAACAAATAGTTTATCTCCTGTAAAGTGATCTTGTGTTTTTACAAATACATAAATAAAGTGAACACGCTACATACTAGACAACAAATGCATAGATAATAATATGTCATTTTTTTTATATTAAATGTTTACCAAAAAGGTAATGCATTAATTATGAGTAAAGCTGGCAGATCTGGGCGGCGGGCCATAACCATATGCGTCATACTACTTGTATGTGCAAAAACAAAATTCATGAAAACAATAAACTGTTGCAATTTAGAAAGAGATGTGTTAAACTTTCAATTGTTTCAATTGCAGTTTTAAAAGTCACAAACTGATACTGCATGTCTTTTTATACTGATTATATAAAATAAAATATTTGTTACTTTTTGGACTTCACGCGTTTACGCAAAGGAGCTGTCAGGTGCAGCTTTACGTTTCAACTGTATTTGAAATTAAATATATATTAAAACAACATAATGAGAAATTAAAAGCGACTGTTCAAGTCAGGCGTTTAAACTTGCTTTAGCATGAAAACAAGAACTAATTTGATATGGTGGGGCTGGAAAAGAGCAAAATAATCTATGCCAGCAAAACTTTCGGCAAACTAAAAGGCACTTCAGTCTTAACTCAGGTCATATTTAAAATGTTCAAACGGCGCTTCATGCACAAAAATGAAATTTCATTTACACTGGAGTGTTTTACAACCTAACAATCTCTCGCTACGCAAAACATAATTTACTATCAAACGGCAAACTTCTATTAGAATTCCCACCCTGTTACATGTATGTAAATGCAGACATTTTATTAAGGTGCATAGGTGCACCAACTGAATATTCGCAACCAGAAGTTTTGACGCAAGAAGAAGCTGACGAACGTTTGTCATCTTTCCTATTGGAAAAAAGTGCCCACAATGCTTATGACAGGAAGCATATCTTATAATTGTGTCTATTTTAATCGAAGAGGAAAATATCAGATTTTATTTGTCTCACGTTTTAATAACGAGAATTACAGTACGCCCAAAATAGCTACGCCCGCGAACTGCACACAACGAATGTGATATGAGGTAGAACGACCATACTCGAGATATATGAGATACCCACAAACAAACAACAACAGACTGTATTTCTCGAAGCGCTCATGGCTGCAGCTACAAAAAAAAAACAAAGAAATTAACACAATTTCATGTTTTGTCTACTGCGACCAGGGGCTAAGCTACTTTTGGTGCACTGTAGATACGCAACTGTTAAGTGAGTTGAGAACGAATGATATGAATGATTATTACTAATATTTTTGTCGTATTTCACCACAACAATTCACTGTGCATTCATAAGAACAGATCAATTAATAATCGAAATGTATATTTAAATGTAGTAACAATTGCTAATGGTAATAATTTTTCGATTTTATATTGTCTACCAAAGACTTGTTTGTCATTAGTTTAGGTATGTAGTTGTAGACAGACGCAGCATGGATTCATCTATCACAAAAGAGTAATTTCACCTCCAGCAGGGATCGTAAAACTACGTTTTACTAACAAATAGAACACACTAGCTAGTAACTATAAAAAAAGCATTGATAATGTGACATAACAAAGTGTTTCAAGTGTCATCTTTATAAAAAAGGAATAGGTACCTGCGTGGCATTGGAACAAAACACATTTAAACTGTATTTTATACTTCTGTTCAAGAAATACAAATTTCCTGTCCGTTACATTCTGTCCAAAGCACATTTTTTTTTAAATTAAAATTATTCTACTTGAGCGCCATCATAAAAAATTAACTTTATACATTTTAACTAGTTTTAACAGATTAATAACGTACATAGGTATTGGACTTGTAATAATATATGTATTGTATATTATTGTCTTGTTGCTGTAGCTAATGCGATTTTCTTAATCCGGTTTTATTAAGGTAGGTATAAAAGAATACAGGTATGGAAAACTTTCACTTTTGGATATAGATTAATAGCTGAAAGATTCAATTTGAAAGGGACTAGGCCACGCCCTGAGCTGCCTGTGACGGGTGGCAGTTAATAGCACTGACAGAATAATTGTTGGTTAATTAAATTGCAGGTTTAAAATTAGTATATAACTTCTCTTCATATATACTCGTATAAAGGATTCTTTATAAGTTATTTATTTGATATCAACATAACTGTAGCTAGAAGAAGTTGATAATATTACATGGATGACACTACAAAATCGGTCATACTAAAAAAAAATACGTATGCAATTTTTAACTACATATGTTTACACAAAGGAACTGTAGGCACAGTGCATACTGCATTTGAAATTCAAAATATTAAAACAACATATCAGTAGTTAAAAGCGACTATTAGTATTAAACGTTTCGCTGTACTTTACATAACTAAACAGCAGGAACGAAAAAAACTGGCATGATCGAACTGAAAACGAGTACGTTATAATCCACACCAGAAAAAGTTTCAGTAAACCAAAAGGCACCAGCCAAAATTAATTAAAAAAAAAAACGAAAACAGAAATTTTAATGTAATGTTGTACAGTACAATTTTTTCTTTAGTAAAATACTGCTTAGGTTTCAATACTCTGTGTAACTCCTGTTAAATCCTAGACTGGTAATAATTAATTGTACCAATATTTTTTTAATTACAGCCAACAGAGAGATAGTAGATTGCCTACATTTTTACACTCTAGGTTGTCGAAATATATATCGACGATTGCAAGGAATATATAAAATTTGTGATCCGTCTATTTTAAAGTCGTAATTTTCAATCACCTTTCTCAGTTAATTCAGAAATGGTAATGACTGTGCCATTATTGGAGCAATCCATACAAAATCAGGTAATATGTAAATACAGTACACGAAGCTTCGAGTTAGTCACTCGCTACAAAAAATTGTTTTCAATGCGGCTGTCGCCCCGTTTACACCGACGGCAAGTAGCAAACTAAATGGACACCTGTTAACATCGAAATACCTCGCTGTCTTATGGAGAAATTGTATTACGGCGTCATCCGTTCCCGCACGGGAATTGCTGGATAGGAGTTCATTGCATTGTACGCAGGGTCAGTGGCGTGGGTGTACAGGGCACGAAATATGTGCTTAAAAAATACGGTTTATACTTTAATTATCATAGAGTTGTGTAGTGCCGGCTCTACGTGACAACATACTTTTCCGGACCCTAGTCATTACAGTAACCGGTCCTTGAACGAAGGATTTTTTATTTGGATGATTAAATTTTTCTTTACCACAACTAATCTAAAAATTTATAGCTGCGAAAAATACATTTTTTGGTGAGAGTGCAGTTTTCAAATATCAAAATTTTGACAAACCGTAATTTCAAGGACGGCATTTTGTTTTATGCTAAGAAAATGTTTTCTTTTTTTTGTGGTGCTCATCACAAACTGCCTGCAGAAAAAATAAACGTTTCGCCACTCTGGCTGTAAAACCTCAATTTATAAATATTTTTTCATAAAAAAAGTAAATAGCAGAATATACAAATATACATACTAAATGATAATATGTTGCTGATTGGAATACAATTACATAATAAGTAAAAAAAATGTTTGTGGCCCAACTGAAGGTAACCACTAAAGCCAGATTAACAAAAAATAAAACGTACTGTCTACTTCAGACGTCGTCACCCCTGCATACCCACGCCACTGACCGATCCTTCCCGATGTCCCGGGACTCACGTCTGCGCGTTCATACGCCGACCTCATTCGGGAACGCTGGATAGGTAAATGCAGTTTTACATGCGGTAAGCCGCGATTTCCGAACTCTAACAATAAATAATATGTAACATACAGTGTGTCCACGTTAAGGACTTACCACCCTTGTAAAATCTTTATTTTTCGACCAATTTTGATGAACTCTTTTCTATTAGGTAGCTATTCAAAATGCGCATTCACCGAGTGGGTAACTTTATTCTTGGTCTGTAATCATGGCCAACTAAGACCACTTTTATGGGCTCAAATGTCAAAAACTACTATTAGGGATTTTTTTTAGAAAAAAAATGACGAAATCTTCTTTATCATTACTTAAATAGTAGCTGTACCGATTTTCATTGTTCTAAAATACAAGGTGTCCGAGAAAAAAACGGATTCCTTTTTTAAATTTGTATTGTTCAATACTTTTGATTTGTTAATTTTTTTTACAAAATTAAGAAATTAGAAAACAACAAAAAGAGAAGTCTGTAAACAAGTTAAATCGTAGTCATTTTGATTAATCCACTGAATTCCCTTATACATTTTTCAATACGTAGACGATTATTCCTCATTATTCGAACTGTTGTCGAGTATCCGACAGCTCTCAACAGCTTTTTTATTGTCCCAAACGAATGTTTGGGGATCTCGGGGCCAATGAATAAGAGGAATTTCCGATCCAGCAAAGAAAAATCTCATTCAACCAATTTCTCACGATGACAACATTATGGATGGGGCTCCATCAAGAAAAATGAAAATTGCGAAATCAAGACGCCATTAAGTCGGTAACTCTGTTTGTAAAAATGTAGAAAACGGCAGCTCAAATTTTCATAAAAAAGGTTTGCCCAATAATCTTTTCATTTAAAATACACAGAAAACATTTACCTTCGAGGAGTATTGCCTCTTACACCCAATTACCCAATGTGGATTATTTTCACTCCACATTCTGATATATTGTGACGATACAATACCGTTTGTCGTGAATGTAGCTTCATCCATGTATAAAATATTTTGTAAAAAATCAGGATTCTCTAGGTACATACCTTGTAGCCATAAACAAAATTCCATTCTTGCCTCAGTATCTCCAGATTCAAGTGTATGAAGAAATTTTGGCTTAAATGGTTTCTGACCGCTTTTTTTCAAACACGTCTAGATTTTGCTTTTAGAAATATTTAAATTCCTACTAGCATATCTAAGACTTGAATGTGGGTTATTATTAAAATCATCAAGAATCATTTGGTTTCCTCTTCGCTTCCGATCACGATGCTGGTTAGGAAATCCCTCAACTGTACCATGTTGGTCAAAATATTTGTTAATAATATCTGGATGTCGTCGATTAAACTCAGTACGTGTGCTGCTTCACAAAAAGTACGTGTTCCGTCGCCAACTAATCTTCTATTTAGTTATTTCTACTTTTTGTTGTAAAGAATAAGACATTTTTATAGGTTTTACTTCTTTAGAACAGTATGAACTATTAGTATCTGACAGCTGGTGACTAAGATAACTTTTTTTGTTTTCACAGCACACCCCTTTTTTTATCAAACAGCAATAAAAACTAAACATTGATAACTATCGAACGCGTTATTGTCTTCAAATTTGATAAACGCAATAAACTCGACAGGGGAAAGGTTCGAATTGTTTTTTAAGCAAAGTCTCCCAAAGGAAAGGGGGTAAAAATGGGGGTTGAAAGGGGAAATTTTTTCAAAATACGAAATTCTGTTTCTCGGACACCTTGTATTTTAGAACAATGAAAATCGGTACAGCTAAATCCCTAATAATAGTTTTTGACATTTGAGCTCATAAAAGTGGTCGTAGTTGGCCATGATTAACCAAGAATAAAGTTACCCACTCGATGAATGTGTATTTTGAATATCTACCTAATAAAAGAAAAGTTTAAAGTCGGTTTAAGTCGGTTGAAAAATAAAGATTTTACAAGGGTGGTAAGTCCTTAACGTGGACACACTGTATACACAAATTTCTGTATTATTTTCAATATAGCGTTAGTGGAACTAGAATCCTGAATTAGGTATTGTTGTCGTACAGAGTACCTGCACCAAAAATATCAGTAAAAGGTATTTTTTACAGAGTCCTTTTTACAGAGGAGAGCGATCCCAACCAACACCATTCTGCATGTGAAATTCAAAATGTTAAAACAACATATCAGCAATTAAAAGCGACTATTGGAGTTAAACGTTTCGACCTAGTTTACATAACTAAATAACAGGAACAAAAAAGAAAAACCAAACAAACCTGACATGGTCTGGTTGAAAACTAGCGCAATAATCCACGCCAGCAAAAGTTTCAGGAAACTATAAGGCACTTTAGTCGCAACTCCGGTAATATTTAAACTATTTAAACGGCGCTGCATGCACAGAAATGAAATTTCATTTACACTGGAGTGGTAGTTCGCCACCTAACAATCTCTCGCCGCGGAAAACATAACTTATTATCAAACGGCAAACTTCCATTAGAATTCCCTCCCAGATACACGTATGTGCGGAGATTTTATTAAGCTTGAGTGATGTTTGCAGGATATCTATAGCACGAAACATATTTGAACGAGCGGTTACTTATTGCGATTTAGAGGCCACTTTCGATAAAAAGTTAGTCTATAAAAGTTATTATCAATATAATTTCTATAACCTATAAAACGTTAGCGTTCGTTATCAGTAAAGTTCATTATCAGTAAATACGGCAACGCAATAGATAGGCAACTCGCGTAGCATGTGATGGGGGTCGCCTCAATTTGTATTAACTGCAATAGTCCTGTGATGATATCTGATGCATATGCTGATATACGAAAAATGTTTCGAAGCAAGTTTCACATGGAAATACTAGTAGTGTAACACTAAAGGTTAATATTTGAGAAGATATGACAAAAACAATTGTTTATTGAATTTTAAGCTGCACTTTTCGTTACGTTTCGTATTCATCTTGATAAATTTCCAGATTACTTTGGACATATCAGTGAGGAGCGTGGGTACAGAAAATTTTGTAATTTATTTTTTTGGGGTTTCGGGATCGCCGATCACGGACCTGATGTCAAAATTTAATTTTGACAAAATAACAGCTGTCCGCAAACTGTCGAAATTCCTATAGAGAATGTAAAAAGTCGATATTTGGTGCATATTATTAAGTTTTTAGGGTAGCTGATCACGACTCTGATGTCAAAGTATGTCAATTTTGACATAACGGCAGCTGTCAAAAAAACTATTAAAATTCCTGAAACGTAAAACGGTGATCTTGGTGCATATTATTAAGTTTTCAGAGTCGTTGATCATGATAAATGTGATAGTCTGTTTAAACTAATGGCGTTACAAACACTGTGTGACAAAACATCTTCTGAGGTTTCGTTTGATGTCAATATGCAGGTCATTTGAAGGAAAAAGAGTAAAATACAAAATATTTACAGTAAAAGACCTTGAATGTCAGATATTTACTGTCTTGATGAAAGTTTTCATTTGGTATTCTGCAATAACTTCTGAACTTGCACATTTTCAGGAATTTTGACAGTTTGTTGACAACTGCGGTTATGTCAGAGTTCAATTTTAACATATTCGTTATCAACGTCCCCGAAAACTCAATAGTTAATAATGTGCACGCACC
Source organism: Aromia moschata (assembly GCA_029963805.1). NCBI lineage: Eukaryota > Metazoa > Arthropoda > Insecta > Coleoptera > Cerambycidae > Aromia > Aromia moschata. Next base: position 289,467 of record JAPWTK010000463.1, read on the forward strand.
AAATACATATTCTTTACCTTTTTCAGTAATTTTTACAGTTTTTTGACAGTTATCATCATATCAAAATTCAATTTTGACATCAGATTTATGATCAGCGACTCCAAAAACCACAAAAGATAGATTATAAAATTTTGTTAAAAAAATGCACACTTCAAAAGGTTAAAGTGGGTTTAATTTGTTTTTATAATTTTCTAGACCTGTGGTGTGTTTATTGTCTAGACCACTAATATTTTTGTAATTACTGTCAATCGAACTCCGATTGCAGTAATTAGCATGTAATTAGTTAAATGCCTAATTTTTTGGTAAAACGTGGAGTTACTAAGTTTACTAGAATGTTAACAGTTTACGAAGTCAGAAGTGGCTTAACAGTTAACTCAGATTAACAAAAAAAGAAAACTTACTGCAAACTACTCAATTATGTTCAATACAAAAATCTCCAAAATATGCTGGCATGCTTCTCTAATGCGATCAGAAAGTTCTTCTCGAGTCTGGGGCCTTGTAGCATACACTTTATTTTATATTGTCCCCTAAAGAAAGAAATCAAGAGGCGTAATGTTTGGGGATCTCGGAGGCCAATGAATAAGAGGACTACTTCTTCCGATCCAGCAATTAGGAAAATTCTCATTCAACCAATTTCTCACGATGACAACATTATGGGAAATTAAATTTTCATAAAAAAGGTATGGCCCAATAATCTTTTCATTTAAAATACTACAGAAAACATTTACCTTCGAGGAGTATTGCCTCTTACACCCAATTACCCAATGTGGATTATTTTCACTCCACATTCTGATATATTGTGACGATACAATACCGTTTGTCGTGAATGTAGCTTCATCCAGGTATAAAATATTTTGTAAAAAATCAGGATTCTCTAGGTACATACCTTGTAGCCATAAACAAAATTCCATTCTTGCCTCAGTATCTCCAGATTCAAGTGTATGAAGAAATTTTGGCTTAAATCGTTTCTTACCGCTTTTTTTTTTCAAACACGTCCAGATTTTGCTTTTATGACACTATGAGGTCATAGAGGGTACCGTGAACGCTGACAAATATATACAAATAATTACGAGTATCTTATCACCGACTATTGAGGATATGTACCCAGACAATAATTTAATATTCCAACTAGACGGCGCAGCTTGCCATACTGCGGAAAAGAGGAAAAAGTGGTTCGGGGAACTGCATATTAAAGTCCTACCATGGCCATCAAACAGCCCCGACCAAAATGTCATTGAAACACTGAGGCATAAGATAAAAAGAGTTTTGAGAGATGATCCTCAAAGAACGGTATCTACTTTGAAAGAAAAAATCAGCGAAATTTTGGACACATTTTCACCAGAACTCTATCGAGGCTTGGTTGAAATAATGCCTGTAAGAATTCGGGCCATAATTAAGGAAAAAGGTGACGTAACGCCTTATTAATGGTTAAAATATTTTTTTCCAAACATTTAGTTGCCAGTTATTTTGTTACATTTTATTTGTTTTGTTAAGTTGTGACATTGTTAATTTGTTTTTTGAAAACATTAATTAAAACATACTTTCAAATTCTTTAAGTTCTTGTGTACTGCCAGATGCATTAGATTTGCTTGTTGTTAGGGCACGTAGAACAAGTAACAATGTTTTAACATAGCACGAAAAAAAGTTTTATAAATAGTAAATCGAGTGGAGAAAACCTCATCCTTGTAAGTTCACTTTGTCAAAAGATATTTACGATCAAAATGGGTCTGAATTTTGTGGGACGTCCAAAACACGACGTTATTAAAACTCATATTACTAATCCATTTTGAAAGTAAAGTGTAACAAACTATACATTTTTGGAAAGCGGAAGATTGTAGATTTTATTTGGTGGAAAAGATATAGGGTATTTCATTTAAAATAGTAGCGAATTTTAACGTTGAATTTAACCAAATTTCGAAAACACCATGTAGGCAGGTAATAAGAATTTATCATAGTACGAAAAAGAATTTTTTTTTAATACTAAATTGACTGGCAAAAACTGCATCCTTCTAAGTTCGCTTTGTCAAAGTTCCTTCTTTGTTCGCTTTGAAAAAAAACGGGTCAGAATTCTCTGGGACACCCAGTAGTGTAACTAGCTTTTATTCTTCTATAATAAATCAAAACTATTTTAAAAATAGCGAATGAATAAGTTATTATTGTCGTAGAAAGTATGAAAAAAATTAGTATCTTGTCATGTTTAGCAATTTTTAGGAACCATTGCATTCTGCATGAGAAATTGACATTATTAAAACAACACATCAGCGATTAAAGGCAATTATTGGAATTAAACATGTCGACCTACTTCACAAAAGCAGGAAGAAAAAGAAAAAACAAACAAACCTGACATGGTCGGGCTGAGAACGAGCACAATAATCCACACCAGCAAAAGTTTCAGCAAACTAAAAGGCACTTTCGTCTCAACTCCGCACATATTTAAACTGTTCAAACGGCGCTCCATGCACAGTAATGAAATTTCATTTACACAGTAGCCTTAGTTTCATTTACACAGTAGCCACCTAACAATCGCTCGCCGCGGAAAACATAACTTACTATTATCAAACGGCGAACTTCCATTAGAGTTCCCTCGCAGATATACGTGCTGAGATATTATTAGGCTCGCATGATATTCGGATCGGGCCGAACTACCCCTCAGCCGGGTGGCACGTCGTTAATATCGGCGACAGTATTAATGGGGGGAAACAATATCCTAAGGGCGGACGCACAACACAGATATTAAACGCACATTATCGATACTGACGTGGTTTAAGGCTCAGCTATCTATTCATGTGGGGCTGTTTGGCAACATATGTTCCGGATAATGGTAATGGAGCGCGATTAATGAGAAAAATAATGGGATTGGTAATAGTTTTTTGCGGTTCACGGCGTGAGTTATACCCACCAGAAAGTTTAAAAACGTTAATGAATGTGATATACGTAACAAACTGATTTATTTGTAATCTAGCATATACACTGTTTGATACTACTCTATGCGGTTCTTAAGAAGAGCTACGTCATCAGTAGACGCCAAATTTCAGTATAATTTAATGGGAGTGTACAGCAGGCTCTGGTACCAAGTTTCTTTCAAAACTGGAACGTCGTGTGTTGCGGTACGTCTGTCGTATTGACGAGGACTCTATCCGGTCAGAGAGCTGAACAAAAAATGATTTGTTTCATTTTTAAACCTTACCATTTTCAAAATTAAATTTTTAACAATTAAATTCAAGTCTTAAACAAACAGAAGTGGTCATTTTCACTACGTCATCAGTAGACGCCAAATTTCAGTGTAATTTAATGGGAGTGTACAGCAGGCTCTGGTACCAAGTGTCTTTCAAAACTGGAACGTCGTGTGTTTCGGTACGTCTGTCGTATTGACGAGGACTCTATCCGGTCAGAGAGCTGATCAAAAAATGATTTGTTTCCTTTTTAAACCTCACCATTTTCCAAATTAAATTTTTAGCAATTAAATTCAAGTCTTAAACAAACAGAAGTGGTCATTTTCACAAAGAACTCTCAAAAAATGTTGTAAAAATTTTGTCAAAAAAGTTTACTACTAAAAGGAATGTTCTGGACGAAAAAAATATCAGGTTTTTCAATTTATTGAGTTAGGAAATTGCATATGATCAAAATATTTCGTTTAGTGATAAGGTTTTCTTGACAAAAACACACAGTAGGCTACAAAACGCAATACATTTATATATGGAGACATCCAAAAAAAAACGTCATCAAAGTTGGCCGAGAAAAAAAAGACGTATTTCTAATCGTGATCGAATTTATAACCTTATTTACTTGTCAAGACTGTCACATCATATGACAGCTATTGTTTATTTTACAAATTGTGACAGTCACTTGTCAAAAGTTTGACATAACCGAAAAGCTTAGACATGACCGCTACTTCCATCTCTCTCGTTCATAGCCAGAGTTCTGATGTCTTTCGTTCTTAGATGTCGTTTTTTTTGGATGTCTCTATACCTACATCAATGCAATTTTGTCAATCTGACTTAATTTTTGTGTTGTTGAAAACAAGAATGATTGTCTAATGGACACATGCGTTTTCTTTACCGATAATACCGTTACCTGGGTACACCCTGCTATTAGTCTTTGAAAGGAAGGGGGTACCTAAGGCCGGTTTTCGGTACATTAGGAAAATAAAAAAAAAGATTTATATACTCACCTTAGGCACCCACAAACAATTTTACCCTAAGCGGACACATCCACACCCCCCTTACTGCCCTGCCCTCCACCCTACAGCCTAGTCAGAGCCAACAAATAGGACAGGCATTACGGGCTAAAAACTGACTTTTCACACAATCCTGGGGCCAGAGAAAAAAAATTGTAGTTGATTTGGACCCAAAAATAACCACCCACTTCCACCCCCATTTGTTATTCGGATTATAATAAGATACGTTTGGCTATTCTAGCTAGCATTTACTAGAAGTGGATAGTTACAGTACATATAGAAAGAAATATATAAGTGAAAAGACAAATACTTAACCAAGTTGCTTTTCCGCTCATTCATGTACGGAAATGTTTTGGGTCCAAATCAACCAAATATTTTTTTGTCTGGTCCCAGGAATGTGTGAGAAGTCAGTTTTAAGCCCGTAATGCCTGTCCTATTGCTTTGTTTGTGGGTGCCCAAGGTATATAAATCATTATTATTATTTTTTTATTTTCCTAATGTACCGAAAACCGGCCTTAGAGACCCTCTTATTTTACATGCCACATTGAATTAAGCTATTGCTGAATCTGCTCTTCTTTAGTTCAAGGATCTTTTTTACGATCAATAGATCTTTTGTGTTGATGCTTATGAAAATCTCGTTTGAATAGTAAAATTGTAACAAATAAAACATTGATTCTTATAATCATCAAGCAACATTTTGAAAATCAAAATGTTACTGGAGTTTCAAAAAAGTTAAATTTTTTTGGTTAGTTGGATTAGGTCCAGGAATAAATAACAAACTATTCGATTTTTGCCAACGTTTTGGAGCTTTATTTCTCCTTCATCAAGGCTCAATCAATGTTGTTATTGCTGTCATGTAAGGTGATAAAAAACGAACATTGGCGGTACTAGCTATATACATATGTAGCAAATGTACAAACGTAAAAACACAACACTATTTTCAGGACAACACACTTTAAAATTACTATAATTGATTATTAGTTGATCACTATAGTAATTTTTAAAGTGTATTGTCCTGAAAATAGTGTTGTGTTTTTACCTTTGTACATTTGCTACATATGTATATAGATAGTACCGCTAATGTTCGTTTTTACCACCTTACCTGACAGCAATAACAACCTGATGAAGGAGAAATAAAGCTCCGAAACGTTGGCAAAAATCGAATAGTTTGTTATTTATCCTGGACCTAATCCAACCAACCAAAACACTAACAGAGAAGAAGGTCGCCAAATTCCTCACAGATAAAAATATTAAAATTGGAGATAAAAAAAATAAATAGGGAAAGTATTTGGCATAAAATAAAATAAATAATAGGGAAAGTATTTGAAATATTTATACACATTAACCACATTAAATACAAATGAAATATATACGAGTTTGTTCAAGACTAAAACAAATGGAAAAATCGGATGATTCGCACAGCGGCGACTGGTGGTGAGGCATCTATTTTCATATGGAAGCAGGGATCTCCACCGCATTTTAAGGAGTTATTACTAGACCTAAATGGAAGGCTAGAATAGCAAAAAAAACTTTAAACTAAACTTTATACTATTCGTCAAGTAAACACATTTTAATTCTTCCACGTTTTTCGAGATCTGTTAAATTTGAATTTTTATTTCATACCAGCATTTCGTTTCTGAAATGTAATAGCTATAACTTAAAGCTTTAAGAAACATGAAAATTTTGCAATAACCATAGGAATAAAATGTTCTTATTGAAAAAATTTTTCACAAATATTTTGAAAGCTGTGTCATCAAAAAAAATCAATATTTTCTGGAGGTGCTACAGTTTTTTAAATATTATTTTCCCAAGTTTGAGCTTTTTTTTTATTTTAGCTTTTTCTTTTGGTCTAGTAATAACCCCGTAAATTTGATGAAAGTTCCATGCTTTCTTACGAAAATACGAAATCAAATACCACAAGCCGCACTGGATCCACAATGTGCAAGAGTGCAGTTTGTTATTATCTGTCACTAGCGATAATGTCGCTGATAGGTGTAACTTTATTTTTGCGAAATCTCATCTCAATAAAACTCTTGAGTCACTTGGCACATAACCTCATTCACACGTTGAGCCTCTCCACCACCTCAGAATGATAATGAAAAAAAACTAGCATTGTTAAACCACCGGTCATTTATTACAAATGACTAATGACCGAAACATTGTAACAATGTGTAACATGGGCATGAAACATGAGCCTGTTAAATTTTCTTCTAAAAAATGGAACTTCCACGTTTTCAGCCATTATTATAAATTTTTTTGTGATATTCCAAACGGCATGGACGTGATCTGAACTGAAGCAATACGAAAATTAACAAACTTGAGGGGTCAAGTTTAACCTGAAAACTTTGTAGCGTTTTGGGAAACCAGTAAAAGTGACCGGCCAATAAATAATCTATAATGGAGACGGGGAAGGTGACTCAAAACAATTTTTCGTACAACACACGTCCAAAAAAACACCCCCCTTCTTCCGCACCCCCCAAAACCCCCCCCCCCCCCCCCCCCCCCCCGGGATGAAAATTATAAATTTTTTTGTGATATTCAAACGGCATGGAGTGATCTGAATGAAGCAATACGAAAATTAACACTTGAGGGGCAAGAAGCTAGTGCTTTGAGGAAAACACGAAAAAAAAAAAAAGTGGCGCCAAATTTAAAATTGTAAAAGTGACCGGCCAATAAATAATCTATGAATGGCTAAGGGACCGCGGGCACTGGCATGACTCACAACACTTTTTCGTACAACATACGTCCAAATAATCACCCGATTGGATGGCACGCAAAATGCCAGCAGGCCGCCGGAACTCTCCGCGCGGGGATGAAACAAGAGACGCGAACGAGCCGCTTAATTGTTTTATCTCGGCACACTATGGATTTCCGTTTTGTTATGCGGGCAGACACGTGCTTCGAACGCGGGATTGTAACCGCCACTGCCTGGGTGCCTGACAGCCAGCGTGTATACCTACCACGTATGAGAATAGCTCTTTCAAGACGTTCACCGTAGCTCGGCCGCTAACTCGCACAATTAACCGTATCGACTGCGTGTGCAAGGGGGTGGAAGCGATGGGATACGACACGGCACACCTTGATGGATATGAGTCACGTCCCTCTTTTCCGATTTTATAGATTATGTGAACGGTATAACGACAAGGAAGTCGAATTTGTCACGAATACGACGAGTGCGCGGTAGTAAACAAACTTATTGCCAAAAAGTTTTTCAACACAAAGGAAACAAAATGTGTCAGAACCAGTTAGTATACTGATACATTTCTGTAGAAACACCAGCCAGGACAAAATTATAGTATTTAGGTCATTGAAAACTGTTTTGTCAAAGAAATTTACATTTTCAAGTTCAATTCAGTTAAATTACATCTGACAACGTAAATATTTCATCACTAAATTCAACCCTCTTCGAGAGACAATTTCAACCCTTCAATTTTTTAATTGGGAGTTGTGATTTGTCATCTCGTTTAGGTGACTTAGGTAAGATATTTCCATTCTCTATTTAAAAATGCCATGGCTTTAAACTTTTGCGAAAATTAAGGCAAACAAAATCATATGACTTTTTTTATTTCTTTTTACAGAAATTTACTACAAAAAAACTGAAAACTGAACAACTAATAACGTTTCGGTCTTGATACAGAAAATCTATAAAAAAAAAACAACAAATCTCAATGTAGAAGATCTTCAATATGCATCAAAAACGTTCACATGCCCCGAACGTTTTGTCTTGGCAGCATCCTAAACGTAAATAAAAATGTCTACTCAAGTTAATAAACATCTGAGGCGTGACCTACGGTTACTATTATGTATGAGGTAGGTGCATGCCCTGTGCACTCAAGCCGATACTTATTGTGCCCCCATAGTTTAATCATTCCATTAGTCCTCTTTCCTTAAAAAATGTAAGGACAGTTTCTAATGGAGCGTCTGTCACTTCTTTTGGTTCTATTATTATAGCCCCAAAGTTCGAATACCTGATAGCTGCCAGTGCTGGACATTCGCATAATATGTGGAAGGAGTCTTCCTCCTCTCCGCACCTTCTGCAATCGGGATCATTTTTCACCCCGATTGTCGTGAGATGTCGCATGAGTGGGCAGTGTACAGTAGAGTGGGGAGTACAGTGGGCAGTAAACAGTCCTACTATCCATCTCAGCTGATTTTTACCCAGTTTTATGGTCTATTGAAGTCTATTGACTTGTCCCAGGATGGTTCGCCAATGAATATCCGCGAGTGTCTCAATCCTGGAACCTTCGCCCAGTGCGATATATGGTTTTCTCTTAAAGGTCCTTTATAGCCCTCCTGGCTGTCCGGTAAGCCAGACCGCAGGTGGGTTCCGGCCCTATCAGTGGAACCTCAGCCCATTTCTTTGCAAGAAAGTCCGCTCTTTCGTTCCCTTCATGGCCTTGATGCCCTCTCATCCACTCGAGAGTGATACTGTTGTGTTCCGCTAGTTGTGTTAGCGAATCCATACAGTCTTCAACAGCCTGGGAATGTATTTCTACAGCTCCCAGGGCTTTGAGTGCTGCTTGAGTGTAAGACCTCCTGGTCATCTCCTGCGCACAAGCGGATATTGCAGTTATTTCTGCCTGAAATACGGTTGCCAAGTTCCCAAGGTTTATGCTGATTTCGCACCCTGGGTCTCTATTTGTGAGAGGCGTGACCTAACCAAGCGTTAGGGAGTCGAGACATGTGCTGAAAAATCAGTTATGTTACATTCAACGTCCGTAATTTTGCCTTACGTCACAAGACTCTCATTACGTCACGGGAAGACAGCGACATCCTCTTACTTCCAGGGGAGTATTCTAAGAGAATTAACTGGTGGCATCGTCAAGATGCATAAAGCACTATTTAGTTCTCACTCTAAATTGAAGATTCATATTCTATGACAGCTAGCCCTTTACTGACACTATGATCAACTTCTCCATACGTTTTATAGCTTTACATGATTTATTTAATATCTATTTGTCTAGTAGATTTAATTAGAAATCGATCCCGTAAAGGTTGAGGACCATTGATTAGACTTACCAAAAGTTACTCAAGCTATCTACTCTACTATAACCCTCTAAGACTAGCTATTTATTTGACTGCTTGTAATACTAATATTAACTATGTTAATATTAGTATATTGTTAACATGGTATTGGAAAACACATAGTGACATATTAACTAAATATCTTCGTATCTCCAATAATAGTAATATACGAGGTGTATAAATTAAGTAATAATATTGGATTTTTAAAATTTTTTCATTCGAATAGAATTACAATTCAGTATTATATCCTTCAAAATAACTTTTTTTGGGATGCCACACAGCGCCGGAGATGGTGCTTCCATTCCTCATAGCAGTACTGTTCCTGCGAAAGGTTTTTTGGAACCATTTTTGCGCAGATGTTTCTCATCCCCAATACGTTAGTCAAAATCTGATGAACAATGGTGTGTTTCAAATTTAACTCTTCCCCGATCATTCTTGTCGTCAACCGATGATCTGAATGGACAAGATCCCGTATTCTATCTACGTTTTCATCGGTTCTTGAAGATGAAGGCCTTCCGCTGCGTGGTGCATCTTCAATCGACTCTCTTCCTTCTGAGAAAGCTTTAAACCACCGACAACTCTGGGCGCTTGAAAAAACACTGTATCCGTAGCATGCTGAAGTTCTTCAAAAGTATCCATTGTGCAGTGTCCATGTCTGAAGCAAAGCCTGATAGCACAATCAAATTGCGCACAGCATATATAGTACGAGGTAGAACGACCATACCTGAGATATACATATGTGAGATACCAACAAACAAACAATAACGACTACTCCTCGAAGCGTTCACGGTGCAGCTACAAAAGTAATCAATTTTAGGTTTTGTTTAGTACGGCCAAGGGTAAAGCAAAGTTAGTGCACTGTACACAAATATGTATATTACTATGGAATCAAATGTATTGAATCATTGACAAATGTAGATGTACAATCTCTCCTAGACTGGTTATGCATGCATTGGAATCTCGGTTATTGTTGGAAATAGCAGGATGGTAAAATGGGATAAGCTTTAAAGGATTTTATTATCTCTTCGACTGTTTTCAAACTCGATTTATCTTTTTCGAGGTAATTCCAAAAGACGAGAATATTTAGATAGTTTATTGTTATGAGTCTGGGTGGTTCTTGACATTAAAAGGATTAAACTTCAGCCTCACTTAGGGCGGCAAGTGCCTTTCACAACTGTGAAATAAAAAGCACCATGTTTTTTTTTTAATAAAAAACGTTACGTAATGTTGTGTTCCGTTTTTTGTAATGCAATTATATGCTAAATGAGAAGAAAAAGCGGGTAAAGGATTACCTCCAAATTTTTTTACATAAAATGTGTTCAATAAAACACTTTAATATATTAGGCAAAAAAAAAGAAACTAGCAGCCATTTTAACCGTTTACATTAGTCGTTTAAAACACCCACGGGAATGTTACTGTAAAATGGCTTAATAACTCATCTATCATTGTCGACAAAAAATGTGACATCAGCCACTCTCCAGATGTTCCTGGAATTTGCATCGGAGGGTGAAATAAAATAAATTGCTACTATTAGTTCCACTTCCATCGTTTAGAACTTGGTACATATTAAAAATGTATGTTTCTGTACGAGTACGACTATATTGCTGACGTATAGAGTTAGGTAGTTAATAAATTAATCCCTCTCTTTTTTTTTTCATTTTTTTGATCGATTTATTTACGCGAAAAAAGTTATGTTTTTGTGGTACACAAAGTACCCACAGTGGGTACTTTGCTACATTAGCGTATTAATAGCGTTCCTTATATCACGATGATTATAAACATGTACCATACTACATAACATATTTATGTTATGTGGTATTCCTATTACTGTCTCTGTAAGCCTCGAGAAACTATAAAAAGAACTGTAAATTCAATTTAGAACAGCCTTTTTCAAAGTAAACTTCGAAATTCAATGAAATAATGTTAGCTGTCATTGTTTCTACAGACGTATTTTTACTGCAAAATATATAAATTCCTCAGATTAGAGAAGGCTACTTTTACTACATTAAGAGAAGACCCATACCCAAGGAGAGAGGTTCATCAAGTGAGACAGACGCAGACGTTGCCACGGCATTACACAAATCAACGCGAACTACTCCCACTCCAGTCCTTGGCTCTCGCATTGCGTGGGCTTGGTTCTCATTGAAATAGGGAGGGCAGAAAATCGGCAGCAAATGGGAAAGGGCTCAATACGTCATTACTGACCCACCCGGTGAGTGAGAAGTGTCTCTTAGGTGTGGCAATTATGTCTGTCTTATTCTATCTTTCACTTAGGTATTATTTCCTTTCCTTCTTCTATATCGTCTACTAATTTAAGAATACATACAGTTTGTTTATGTAGAGTGTTTTGTTGACTTATTGGTTATTATTAAACCTTTGTGAATCAATAAAACCAAATTTGAACTAATAGCACTAGTTGTTTTATTCCTAAGACAATAAATGTTATGATTCTAGAGATAAGAAGTGGAACCTTAATTGGTGGTAGAAACTAATTAACAATTTAACACTTCACCGTTTAACACCCAAACATTTTTTGTGTATTTCGGTGTTAAGTGGTGAAGTGTTCAAGAATGAATTTATTATTTCTATATGAAACAGATTTCTACTGCACCACTGAGTATCACAACTATTGTGGAAGGATACGTTGCCTGTGGGTGTTGAGCACGTGACTGATAAATACCTTTGCTAATTTGTTACGTGTCATTTGGCGGTGACTGTTTTCCATATAAATGTACAAAAAAAAAATTTTCATAATTTTATTATTATCCTTTTTTTTGTCATTATAAATATATACTAGGATTTAAGTATAGGAAGTGTACAATAATAACAAAAACTGAATTCTAATTTCCAAAAATGCATTGAAAGGGAGATTATTTCCTGCTTCTATTAAAAAAAAGCCCCATTTCATGTATCAAAAACCAATTGCTGTTACAAAAATACAGCCGTCATTTAATTTTAGGTGCCCATTAAAGAGTCTACATACCTGAAACAGTCCCTTAGTATAATTTCTGTAAAAGAATCTCAAACTTGTCTTATTTTAGAATTAGTCTTATTTATGTGCTTGGGTTTTCTTTGGTTTTTATTACCGCGGGGTTCCTTGTATGAAACAGAAACCTCCCCCCATTCCTATTTTTACATACAATTTCTGTTTATTGCGGTGTTGTTAAACTTCTGTATTAAATCTTTGCACACTTTAAGAAAACGTTGTTTCTAGAGTACATACGGTGTCCTTCATAAAGTGCGTATCATATGTATAGGAAAAATTATATCAGTGGCTTTTTTTATATAACTTTGGGGTTAACTTGTGCTTTAAAAATCATGATAAATGTGCTACTCGAATAGGGTCACGTTAAAAAAAAATCGTTAAAAATTGGCCTACCTACTTGTTAAGAGAAAAAGAAATTACTAAGAAAAATAGTTTGTTTCTATGTAAGTATGGCAAATATGAACGCTCTATTATAACTAGAGTTGGCTAAAATGTGCCGCGGGACATAGGCGTACGCATCGTAATATAATACATGTAATAAAGGAACTAATATTAAATATAGTAACAAAAGCAATATATTCACACTTTGTAACCATATCTGTATGTAAAACCTATCCTCTTAACCATCTCGATGACGTAGCTTGGTTAACAGTATTATCACAAACTGGAGAAGATTCTTAAACACTTTGTAGCATCAGATTAATTTCTATCATTATTAGTTGCTAGTTTTCTCCAAGCGTCTTATTCGCTTTTTAGATTAGCGCCCACTTGCGTTCTATTCGAGTTAGAGACTTGCGGTTTTTAATTTTTTGGTAGCCTATAGGGTTAGGCTATCGAAGGCAGTACGTTGTGACTTAAATGGTTCGCCGTCCACACTCCAAAAAGCAACCCCATGTCTAAATTTGAATTCACAAGATTTTGACGACGATTTCAGAGACCTACTGGATCGACTAAAGTCGACCATCCCGGCTTAAACCTTCTCAATTAGTTCCGTATATTGGTCGCTCTCCCATCTCGTCAACCCCTTTTCCAAACACCCATAAGCCACCCCTTTCCATTTACGCAGTTTTGCGTGGTTTGACCTCTGTTGGGCGAATCCATTGATCCTAATGCAACCAAATAAATTGATGTGGGGCGCCACAACTCGCTTTCACCCTTTGACAACCCATGCACCTCTCCAAGCCACACCTAGTCACCCTCTCTGGTTCCTCTCCAACCCACCCCTCTCTAGTTCTGCCCCTATAGAAGGCTGCGTGGGATGTCTATTAGCCTCGAATTCATTCATGTCAGGGTATTACTTGAATGCTCTTGAAGTTGACAGAACCACCGCGAACGGCTAATTGAGCGTCATATGTGATATTCCATCCCCAAACTCACCCCCCTCCCTCTGAAAATTTGCCGCGGTGAGGGGTTGTAAACAGGTCTTGATGCGTGGGGCACAAAATCTTGCGAATTAAAATTTCGACATGGGGTTGCTTTTTGGGGTGTTGACGGCGAAACGTTGAAGTCACAACCTAGAGACTTGGGATTAAAGCCAACCCTATAGGCTACCGAAATTTAAAAACCGCAAGTCTCTAACTCGAATAGAACGCCAATGGCGTTAATCTAAATAGTATTACGCTAATTTTGACAAGCAGTTTATATGCATATATTTTCAGAACGAATGTTCAACATCTAATGATGCAATACAGGCATAATTAAACTACTCTGCACTCACTTAAGGGATCTGTGTAGATGCACCATCACAAATTTGTCTTAATTTGGTAAAACCAGTGTCTTTCTATAATATACTTTCGAACTTATTTATAACTGGGGCCAGTTATGGCATCAGCTATAGTTTGTAGCAGCGAATTTACTTCGTCCAATATTTGTAGTGACTACTAATGTTTGCATGGAGCCATTATACATTATTTACATTATAAATTTATACCGTTATATAAGAACAACATTTAAAAAAGAATGGCAATTAAAAGAAGTAACATTTTAAAAAAATCTTCTGTTTATGTCATTCAGTGCTCTTCCTTTTGCTTGTCAATACAAAATTCCGTTGCTCTGCACAACCTGACAGCTATGTTTAAAATTCTAATCGGTTTACTGTGAACACCAGCACCCCTTTTACCCCATAAATTCATACGTCACCATTACATTAAAGCGCAGGTGTTATAAATATTAAACTCATTTTTAGCAAATTATATTACCAAGGCCTTGATAGGACTCTGTGATCGCTAAATTAATTAAAACTTTAATTAACTAATCATAACTGTTACAAGCGGTAAATATACATATATGTGGTCTGTGTATCTTTCACGGTATTTAATTGTTTTAACTTCCTTTTCCAAAACTTCTTTGGCATAAGTTTATGATCTTAATTCTATAAATTGCCACATCAGTATTCTGTATTACAGATATCCTGGTAGATTCTGAAACTATACTCATTTCAGTTGTGTCAGCAGTGGTGGATTTACACTAGGGGCAGTCGGGGCTAGTGCCCAGGGCGGCAAATTTTCTAGGGCGGCAAAATTTGGAAAGTGGAAAAAAATTTTTTAGTGTTATCAAAAGTTCTCAATAGGATTTTTTATTCTTTTAATTAATCATTTATTATTTAAGAGATAATTCAAGAAATTCAACTCATACATTATTTGCCAAATCGAAATTTGTTAAATCATAATTTTGGCACCTTAAGTAAAAATTAATCTTCGAAATAATTTAAATAATTCATTTCCTTGAAGATTTGACATGGTAATATTTGATTTATTCATTTTCTGGAATTAAAAAATTTAAATTTGGTTTTTTTGGAAAAATTAATTTTTTTTGTTATTTCTGCATTTAAAAAAAAAACTTTAATTGATTAATGAATTTCTTGAAAATTGAATAATTTGTTGATTATACTTATTAACTTAAATTTAACGAAAATCTTATACTTTTGAATCTAATAAACTTGCAACTGTGCATACTGCCACCTGCAGTCTGTTTTACAAATATATCTAGGTTCTATCGGTAAAGTCATTTTTACATTTAACTAATGAGGTCAAATACAGTTACTTTTTAGTACTCAAAGTAATCGTTACTTTTATACCGCGTACTTGTTACTTTGTAGTCGTTACTGAGTACAGTTACTTAATACGACGGTACAAATTACTTTTTAACGGTACTAGAAGTACAGTTACTTGTAACTTTGTTCGTCTGAGGAATCTTTTCATTAAAAAAAATGGACTTTATTAACAGTATGTATCATTCTAAAATATAAGATAATATAAAATGTGTATGTCAATTAAAAACATAATATTTCATTTTTCTCCTGCAGAGTGCACTAAAAAAGGTAAATAAATAATTAAATTTGCAATTGCAATAATTTTGCAATAATTATTTGCAATACATTAAATATTTTAATTTTTTAAGAATAAGATGTCAAATCTATATAACTTTGAGTGTAATTTCAGTGATGGGGCGGCATTTTTTCCAGTGCCCAAGGGCGGCAGATATTTAAATCCGGCCCTGTCTGTCAGGGAAAGTGTGTATGCATGTGTGACATTAAAGACCTAGTATCTCAGTTGATAATGCGGATATTTTTCAGTTTGTCAATCAAATATTCAAAATGTCAATCTCTCCTCTATGGAATAGAGTAGAGAAAGTTTAATACCTATGGTAGGAGAGAAACACCACTACAATTGATAATAATCTTCTTTGATAATGATGAGTGCTTTCAACACTTTTTTCCTTTCAAGTTCATTTCTTTTAATCAGTTTTCTCCGTCTTCGAAAACGTCTTCAAGATATGTCTTCGTTTATAACTGATTTACTATCGAGAGCAGGTGAAGTAAATCAAATATGGCTCTGCATGATGTATCCCCTTGACAGTGTCGGTTCACTTGGAGTTGCAGGATGACCACTCAGGACTTGTATCAGCAATAGACGAATTAATTGGTCAAAAGAGTCTCTCTCTTCAAGCTGAATACTTCTTAAGAGTCAGCGTAATTTCGGGTAGGTATGTTATAATTTGTTGGAGTTTTATTTTCTCTTGTTTCTTTAGATGTCTGAGTCAGTTTAGCCAGTACGATGCAAAATTAAATGAACAAATGCATTAACGAATGTTTTAAAAGCATCTGAAGATTCTTAATACATTTTTTTTATAGAATTGAATAGATTAAAAATTTTAAAAATAATGAAATATCGGAAGTTATTAAAAGAGAAACCCAATAAAGATATTACATTGATTCTGTATTTTCACAAGAGTGGTTTAAACACACACCACCATAGATTTTGTTTTGTTAAATAACTTAATAATTATGTTATATATTACATAATAATAAGTTATTTAACAAAATTCACTTTTTCAAGAGTTATTGTAAGCATACTCAAATAATAAATGTCATAGTTGACACAAAAAAATAATGGAATGAGTTAGAATATTTACTTGAGAACTCGTTAAGTTACACCAAAGATGAGTTAACGGGAATAAAAAGGTCATGGCATTTTTTAAAATAAAAAATTAGATACTTAGGTACACTGAAAATTTCAGTTTTTGATTTAATTCTAAAAAACTTTAGATTTGGAACTTTTATATATTTCTTTAACATATTACGAACAATTTACGAAAATTACAGTTTTTCGTAAAAAAAAAAGTTTAATATGCTTTTTCATTTTCTTCTATTAATTTTGCATCATAGTTATATTTGATTACGGTACTTTCTGAACTTGGCCATATTTTCTCCTTAAATTTGTTGTTATATCAGTAAAACTCATTTCAGTGCTCAAAAAACTAAAGGGTTTCAAGAAATGAGACATCAAAACTCTTACATTCATAATTCTGTGCGGACTTTTGTAACTTTCAGTTTTTCAACGCTAGCGACCACGCTGGTGCTTACAATATTAACGACTCGTTTACTCCTTCGTCGGTCGATTTGTTAAACAAACCTAACCCCATCCGCGCACAAAGGAACTTGCGTCGTAAAAATGAAGTAGGAAGGCCGGCTATTTATAGAAATTACTTTCGGTAAAAGTAACACTATTTCACGTCACATGTACCGAAGAAGGTCTAATTACAGTGCTACATATTAGACGTTTTTAATTTACGGTATCACATTACCGTTTAATGTACTGATGTACGATTTCGAGAGTCATTGGCGTCGTTATTGGGGGATTTTAAATATTTTTTTCCGACCATCGGTGAGACATTTTGAATTTTCTTGTACCGGAGTGAAACTGGTACCTTTGTCGTAGAACAAAAACTTACACTGTGGTCTACAAATATCGCAATACTCCTTTTTACTCAACGCGCACGTTTCATCTACCACGTTAGTACCATCAGGAGATTAATAAAATATCTAATTTTATTTAAATCTAATATTTTTTTTAAACCAAAGATACAAGTTGAGGTTCCCCAGACTGCAAATGAAAATTTAGTGTACTCTTAAATAAGGTTGATAGTTGAATATTTGGTAGTTAGATAGTTGGACTTAACGGTTAGTTTTAATTAACTTTGATGATACCGATTTGGTTAACGAAAAGCGCGGGTTGGGTAAAAAGTGTAGAGTAGTAGTTGAGTAAAAGTGTTTAGTAGAAAACATGGTAAAGTTTATGATTTCTTGTAGAATGAAATACATCAAAGTACTCATATTACAATATATCTAAAATAGATGCTAATAAATCTTCACTTCTGTACTGTAAGAAATTATTAATTACGTTGTTAGTGTACAGAAAATTAATTGACTATTGTGTTTACAGTTATGTGACAATTATTAACGAACAGGGATCCGCAAAAACAATGTTGGTTGAGAGATTGTGAGTATGATTTTTCGATAAAATGTACCTCATAAACACCAATTCGAGCTTGGTTTAACCTTATCGCCTCTGGTTCTTCCTCTAAGTGACTAAAATACATAGAAAACCCCATATCAGGCAGGCTTGCACAGGGGATGGAAAAACTCATGACCAATCAACCTTAAACCGTATAACCCTGTAGGATGAAGGTCTGCGGAGCGATTAATCAGTCTCGATAACCCCATAACCCCATATCGGGGGGGGGGGGGGTCTGTAATTCTGAGCACTAATCACTACGTATCTTAAAGATTGGTGAGCAAATGACCTCAAACTCAAATAAACCATAACCTAATAACCATAACAATAAAATCCAATAACGGTGCCAAACCCCGAAACTCACGAAATTGCATCAGACATCCAGACTCATACAACTCATTGTCCACTGGCTTATGTAACCATATAACTTGGCCACTCTATAACCCCACAACCCGGGGTAACCAAACTTCTATTACCACATAACCCTGGGCGTGCAGACGAAGTGACAAAGATAAATGTTTGAACTGTCATGAAAAGTCACTGAAAAGTCATGTCAAATCAAGTGACCAGTCCAGTCACCTGATTTTAACCTCCTGCGACCTTCTTTATGGACCTAAAAGTGAAACAACTTTTGTTTGAAAGAGTTTTCTTTCAAATAAACGGTTAAAAAGATATTATTCCAAATTTTTGCCGAACTCTGTATAATAAATTAATGAAGTGGAAGAGGCCAAAGTAAAAAATATTAATAAAAGTTTGTGAAATTGTAAATTTTACCTTTATACGTTATTAATACACATCAGCCCTGAAAACAGTGATGATTAGGGTCCGGAAAGTGAGACTCAATGCAGAGTTAACTGCATTCAACTATCCAGAGCTACTGCGTGAGACCAGTGTACTACGGGTGAATACGCGTGTCCCAGAACGTTGCCAGGCACGTTCAGTTGGCGTACATGTACGCACGGGCAAGAAATACACCCATATATAATTTACAATGCTCTTAAAAATACGATTTATACTTTAATTATGATAGAGTTGTATAGGGCCAACCCTGCTTTGTGTCACACCACATGTAATAAAGCGTAACGTTTTACGAAAGGTTTTGTGTTCACTTTGAAAAATTGTCATCACGATAATGTAAAACTTATTAAATTGCAAAAAGGATAAGTTTTCCACCAATGACTTGGTTTTGTTCCACCACTACGGCAGCCAACGTGTTGAGTTACACCACAGTTTAAAGTAATCAGTTGTGTCATAAACGCCGGTTCCCTTCGAAGTTTTGGCTCACAGTTTTATTTTTTATATTAGGGTAAGGAACCTGCGCAGTAGCTAGTTTTACTGCCAGAAAGAGCACGTGCACTGAACTTGAACCCGGAGATAATTGAATTAATAATGACTTGAAATTGAAGTATTACAACGTTAAATACATATTTGTCTGTAACACACAAAGCAATAATCCAGATATTTTCTTGTTCTTGTAGGTACCAATATAGTTCGAGTAGGTAGTACATATAAGGTTAGTTGCCCAGTACCGATATTTTAGGTCAGAATCAGATCATGTGCACTAAAAACTTGGAGACACGAGTGAAACAACTGATTACTTTAAACTGTGGTTACACCAAGCACTCCATTTCATAGCCATGTTTGTAAGTTACCTTTTTCTACAAACAAATTTATTCATGGTAAAAAAAGAGACCCTGTTTCTTCGGCGCCACTGGCAATGTTTTTAGGTCGCATGTTCGACGAGGCCGAAACTCTCATCCCCAAGATCCCCAAGACAGTTTGCTGTTAATGAGTTGTTACTTCCGCAACGAGAGCGAAACTCGATCCGTCCATTTTAGCGTCGTGATGTCCATATAATTCTCAAATCAGACAGAGTCCTTTTATTATTTGAAAGATTTAATCTTACCCAGAAAATCAATTCACACATTTATTAAGGCCTTTTTGCGTTGCAATAATTTACGTGGACGAAATCTGTCTACTACATAAATCTGCATACTGAAGGGAAAGTGTAATATCGTTGGAAATTATTTAAAAAAAGTTGTATGCAAATTGCAAATAGGTCTAAAATGTGAAACCACTGATATTTCAAATCTGAGTGAAAACAATATTTTCTGTAGAACAGTAAGAGAAACTTACAAAACGGCTTGATTACAGCGGTCCAAAAAAAATTAGATCTATAAATTAAAACTAAGCTATCTGTAAACTACCTTTCGAAGTCAAGATAAAAACTGGCTTGCAATAACTCGAAAAACAATGTATAATAGGTATGTATATAAAAGTAAAAGTAAACTAAGTAAAAAAATAAAGTTAACTAGATATACACTTAGACACGATAAAACTTTTTAACTAAATTGATGTTTTCACCATTTTCTCAAAAATATCAAAAACATTTCTTATCCAGATCTACCAGTCATCGTCTGCTCTAGTGCTCCATAGTGAAAATTGTTCTGTATCTTCTAGTTCGGAACTGATAAATTTCCAAGTGCCTGCTTCACAACTTTCTAGTAGCAGCTATTGCGAAGAATTTGTGATCACAAAAATACAAAATATATTCTTTCTAAATTATTTTATATGTTTTGTTACATTAGTTATTTTTTATTTTTTGTAAATAAAAGTGATTCCAATATATAACAAAAATGTGTTTTATGTTTATGTACAATAAAGTCTTCACAATTGTAGGAAAATTTTCTTAATATCCGTAATCTCATTCTGCTACAAAAGCAAACTTGTCAACCTGTGGTTTCTCTAATTAGTAATGTGTCTTATCTTCCACATTTCTGAGATACTATACACATAAAAAGAATCAGATAAACAGCATCCAAACTCAAATACGAGGTTTGAGTTTGGGTTCTGTTGCGAATGCCAAGAAATTTCGTTTCAAGCAGTTTCTGAAACTAAAAATAAATCTATGATAGGTTCTTTCTGATGAAAGATTAGACGAGAATTCCAATGAATCTGATTCCAAATTCAATGTTGAAAATTGGTAAAAATATAATAAAAAACTAAAAAAACACCTACTTTATAAAATATGGTACGATGTGGTATGCTCAACTTGTATTAAAAATAGAACAGATTGAGAAGAAATATGAAAACCTCAAAACCGGGTCCAATTTTTTAGAGCAATAATACATAGACAGTTTTTTAAAACTTTGTATGCTGTTATATAAATAATAAATAAATAAATATTTAAAACTCTATACATTGTAGTTAACCTTTATTAAGTTTTGATTAGATACTAGGTTGAACTGGTATTCTCAGGTCCATTTTTTTCAATTCGTTTTGTCAAGGTTCCTTGTCAAAATGTTGAGGGTCCTTGTGAAAATGTACTCAAATGCATGTACAGCGTGATGATGCAGTTTGTAACAAAATTCATAATTGCGGTATTTAACAATAATCATAAGACTATCGCTCAGGCAATTTTGATTTTCAAAATAACATCTTCTGACGTGCAAGAAGTTATTGTGACGTCAGAGGTTTTCGGATCATGACGTCATCATAATTTTTTTTAAATAGCAACCTCAATTATTTTCGTATAGTTTTGAAAGCTCTTTGTATTGCCTAAATGGTGATATAAAACCATTGGGATCTCGAATAAGAATTTTATTGAAAAAATGTCACATTTGTTTTAAAAGCTCATTGTTTCCATAACATTCGGAAAAAATAATAATGACACATTCTAAAATAAGCATTAAGCAAAATATTTCTTTGCCTGAAACAGTTTCTTCAGCATTATTATTTTTTATTTGAATGGTAACAAAAACCAATGGAAAATAGTGTTATGTTATGAAGATTAACGTAGCATCTCTGAATGAATTAACGTATAAACTCTTGACACTTTTGGTTCAAAATATCAAAATTCTGTTAATTTAATATACGTTAGAGTAAAATGGTCTATCTGAACGAGAAAGAGTAGAAGTGTTGAAGAAATGATGATTGGGTATGGCTATAAGCTACATACACTAGAATGTGAATTATTCAACAAAGAAAATCCTGATAGATTCCCTATTGCAAGATCTACAGCGAGTAAATAGCTTGACGAATTTACAGAAACCGGATCTGTAAAAGATGTGCCGTGACAGGGTCGACTTGCTGTAGATGAAGACAATAAATTAAAAGTGCTACTTGAAATAAGAAAGTTCCCATTTTTCTACAAGACAATTTGATATACATAAATACTGATCCTGTTTTAAAATTATTAAAAAAAAGAATAATATCACCCATACAAAGTGCAACTGGTACAAGAGTTGAACGACGATGATCCAGATTGTTGATTTTAGTTCTGTTGATTGCATTTTTGTGAGAAGTTTGTTTTAAGTTGTGATTCAAATTTTGAGTAACATTTTGTGTAACATTTTGTGTTTTTGAGTAACAAGTACATCGTCACGATTGCAGGTATTGGTCTAAGAAAATTATGACTGGATGCAAGGTAGTAAGGAAGGTGGAGCCTTTTACGCCTCTATTTTTTATTTAAGAATAAAACCAGATTGCCGCCAGATATTTAGTTTTCTTCAACGGTTTGAGTTATAGGTACCAGCGTTGGCTGTTATTTTTCCCATGGCAACGCTCCTCATTAGTATATTTGGGGGCGCCTCTTCACTTCCATATAAGATAGGTCGATATCGAAATATTTTATATTTCGATATCGACAAAATATTTGCTCGACGATGGATAGGGACGCCCGGTTTATCTTCTTCGCTATATTCATATTCGTTTTTATTTTCTATACAAAAAAAAAAAACATAAGATACTGCCATAGTATACCTAAGAATGATTTTGCTTCTTTTAGAATGTTTTATTGTCATCTTTTTCGAATTTTATAGAACCATTGAGGTTTCAAAATAAAATTGGTCATTTTCTCGACCAAAATGTTACAAATACAAAGGACCTACTACTGTTTTTATATCACCATTTAGGTAACATAAAGGGCTGTCAAAAACAATCGCAAAAACTTAAACTACAACGTTTATTTTCACATTCTCCTGTCGCGTTATATAGGGTGTCCAAAGTTGAGGTTGGATTTTTTATTTTTTAATAAAACGCATGAATCATTTGAAAATTGAAAATATTTTAATGAGAATATAAAGTACATACATAGCAATTAAACATGTAAGATAATATCAGATAAATGCCCTCCTCGGTTCCTCTGGCATTACACCATTCTTTTGTTCAAATTTTTTAAAAATACTTTTAGGCATAAATGCGGCTCTATATCATCAATTAGGCGTCTAATTTCGGTCTTTATGTCTGGAATTGTCTGAGGACTATTGGCATAGACTTTGCATTTCACGTGACCCCGGAGGAAAAAAATCTAATGGGGTCAATTCGCAAGATATTGGCGACCAATTGATGTCACCAGATCGAAAGATAACCCTGCATCTGAATTTCGATCGCAGTAGAGTTTCACCCGCTGTATGACATGTGGCATGGTCCTGCTGAAACCACATGTCTCTCAAGTCCATACCGTGCAATTCACGCCATAAAAACTGGGTTATCATGTTCGGTACCGATCGCAGTTGACTGTAACAGTATTACCGGTATTATCTTCGAAAAAAGAACGGTCCGATGACACCGTCAGACCAAAATGCGCACCAAGCAGTGACTTTCTGGGGATGCATCGGTTTTTAGACAATTTCATGTGGATTTTCCTCACCCCAAATGCGGCAATTTTGTGTATCCACCGAAATGAAAATGTGCCTCATCACTGAATATGATTTTCTTCGAGAAATTGTCGTCAATTGCTTGTTGCTCCAATATCCAACCGGCAAATGTACGACGCTGCCTATAATCCGATTCCTGCGTCAGTTGAAAAGCGTGATACGATGACGAACTGAGGTTTTCGGACGATAAGCTACACTTTGCCTAACAGCAGCAATGTTTTCGATAGAACGGCCTGCACGAACACGCACTGGTGTCTTCAAGTTTTCTATCGAACCAGTTTCCTCAAATTTTCTGATTAAATTCGTCATTGCCGTATTGGATGGTGCATTGTTCCTACCAAATTCTCCACGAACTCTCCTAGCCTTTTCTGCAAAACTTTCCCCACTTCTGTAGTGGGTTTTCACAATAAATAGGCGTTGTTGGACCATGTACTGCTCCATAACTAAATGGCACAGTGTCTAAATGACAACTGTAAAAAATTTGCGCTTTATGTTTGACAGAAAGCAAATGGCGCGAAATTCAAAATCCAACCTCTACTTTGGACACCCTTTATAACTCCATTTGTATACGAACACCACAATAAATGGTTCTAAATCAGTCATAATGTTTTCCCTGTACACCACGGGAATATAAGAAATAGGAGAGCAAGTCGTAATTAAATTCTCTTTAAATTCGTAAATTAAAATAAAAAAGTCGGCGAGTGCATGTAATTTAATTCCATCTAATTTTATAAAAGGGTATTTTTCCCAGGCCCGCTATTAGCTTCAATTTAAATCTCGCGGAGTAATTAGATTCCTTGGGCATTTAAAATTCTTGATCGATCTTTGCCAGATTGGCACGTCTCTAGAACTAAAACGACCGCTAGAATTTAAAAATCGTGCAATTTAGTTTCTGCTTTAGATTCTGATGTAAATGTATTGGAGGTCATTTGCTCCATTTTAGCTTGATAAAATAAATATACAGTACTTTCGTAAAGTAGCGCATGAAATAAAAAATCAAAACATTAGGTGTTTTTTAACACACATACGCGTATGTTAGCTTGACCCATAGCATATCAGTTGTATGTTATATGTATTTCTTATAGAAGTATTTATATTTAGCGAATCGGTTCCGTTCAGGCACGTTGCGTGTCATACACATACCGTCCGTCATTGTTGAGAAGAATGTTTGTCTGCCAGGATACGCGT
Organism: Aromia moschata; assembly: GCA_029963805.1. Lineage (NCBI taxonomy): Eukaryota > Metazoa > Arthropoda > Insecta > Coleoptera > Cerambycidae > Aromia > Aromia moschata. Next base: position 314,295 of record JAPWTK010000463.1, read on the forward strand.
CTATTATTTCTTAACGAGAGTGCACCGTGTTCTTGCAATATATCTATATGTCTGAAGACGAGAGATATAAATAGTACTGATAATATAAATACCTCCATTCTTTGTCGGAACGTTAACGCTACGTTCCCGCACCGTACCTGACCGGATAATATAAATCCACCTTAATGCGTACATAGCAGAATGAAGGGGAATTTATAAGTTAACTTTTTTGTTGAGTAGACCTCACGACGGCCTAAATATGAGGTGGTAACCAATCGCGATGCGATCGTTATCGCAGGCGTATGGCATTCATACGGTTTGTCGATGGAGCTGTTTGGGTTGAAATTTGAAATAGCGTTTTATGTTTTATTCTGGTCCAATTACTGATTAGTAGAGACAGGATCATTTTTGTGCATAGGAATTTCAAAAAAATTTTTTGCGCATAAAAACAGGTGTAAAGTTTATCATCCTTGGCGGATGGGAATTGCTTTCGAGTTTGCTTCGGCCGGACCATTTCGATACATGGCTTCGTGCTAACGTGCATAATACCGACAACATGTTTGACCCACATATAAGTCGGAACACCTGCGGTTTTTAGAAGCAGGTCCGGCTCGGAATCGTTTCATACAATTGAAATACATATCATTTCATAGAACCTCGAAATATACAGAGCATTCAGATAAGGCCCCAGCATGTCGTGTTGCGCGGTGAACGAATTTTGAGCGAATGAATCCATTAGAGTCAACACTTGAAATGGACTATTGTATGACGTCATATGTCACACATTGTTACCACTGTGTTGTCAGACCACTGGGACCTTTTACAAGTACGTTTATTCGAATATTCACTTTTGTATTATGATGTATTTTCTGTGAACTATCGCTTTGCAATAATAGTCCGACTGTCCGAGTTGAATAATAGTCCTGAGTCCGACTCTGCTTCGACTCGCCGGAAGTTTGAATGTTCGTAGTTGCCACTCAACAGTCCGAATAGTCGAGCGATAAGAGGTCAGCCTTCAAATCAAAAGGTCCCATACAGGTCCCAAGATCCCATATATACAGGGTGAGTCAGAAAGTATGGGTCAACACGAAACTGGAGATACTAGACACCAAAATATTATGATTGACCTCAACATACCAATGTCGCTCTAAGAGATACAGCGTGTTTAAAGTTTAAATTTTATTCTGAAATTTCTTAGTAATTGTACTAGTTCTCTTGCACAAACAGTAAACACGCACGCAAAATAGTCAAATAAATTAATGGTATGTAAATTTTACAAATGTTGACACGAGCCTACTTAAAAAAAAAATATGGCAATATCAGCGTCTGAAAAAAAACAACAAAATACATTGAACCTTTTAAATGCAAATAACTTAAAAACCGATAGATTTAGGCGACCTAAAAAAAGAGTACCTTTTCTCCGTACAACTGAGCATTCTTTTAGATTCTCGACTTGGACGAATGGCTCAACAGATAAAAAAAATATGTTTAATTTTACCTAAATAATACAGTGAAACTATCGTCCTCTATGAGAAACGTCAAAATAATCTTAAAATTCGTAATTCTCACACCAAAAAAAATAGTAATAATAATAAATAAAACTACCAATTTTCAGATTTACTCTATCAAAACTTTCTCAATTATTGAGAAATTTCAGAATAAAATTTAAACCTTGAACACCCTGTATATTTTAAACCAGCGACAATTTATTTTTCCTGAAAATAGATAAATCAAATTAGCGAATTTTGTATGTAAAATCTGATTCCACTAGTGGATTCAGCAGCCTAGTCATAGTTTTACATAAGATAAAATCTAAAGTCATGCAACCTTATAAAAAGCTGTATGTGAATTTCATTCTCTTGTATTAACACAAGTTTGTGCAAAATTCCTTTATTTCTTGTCAAAGACATACAAATAAATTATGACTATTTTAAACAGTATAGTATTAGATAGGGCACTAAGTGTAGAAATGGAATTTTAATTCATGTACATGCATTTATTTCGTAAAACTAAAGTAATGGAGGCCCTAACGAATTCATGGACATGAACCCGTAAATGAAAATGATACATTGTACTAGAATGCAAGTAAACAAAAATTCGATACGGTAAAAACCGTCATAAAATCCAGCAATAAAGATGCAATAGCGGTAGTGTGAAAATGAAAAAGAGTCATTAGAGTTACCTATTTATCTACATTTCGTACACAGTAGCACTTCACACGTACACATAAGTGCATGCTGACAGACTTTTTTGTGCTAATTTTTCAATATATTCTACATTTGAGTAGACGTACTTTGATTAAACGGATACAGCAAAACCCCTAACCTAACGGATACTCAAGTGGAAACCTAAAATGTCCGGTATATAGAGGTGTCCGTTAGTAAGGGGTGGGAAAATTAACACATATCAATTTGCATATTATCAAAATGAAACCTATTTTTACATCCTACTTGAAATATATAGTGCTTTCGAAAAGTAACGAATAAATTCATTATTTCTGAAATCGAGAGTTTTTAGAAAAAATCCTCTGACACGTCGATTTTGTTTTAAACAAAGACACTTTTTGACATACGACCCATATTTGTGACGTCATCGTTGTTCGATATATGACGTCATTGACAATTTTTTTAAATGGCAACCCACAATTTCGACCACGCCATTTGAAAGAGCATGTCAGTCTACTTACACATCGTCCAAAATTATGGTATGATTACATTAGCGTGAGTATATAGGTTGAAAAAAAATGAAGAAAAACGATTTTAAATTTCAAAATACTAAATTTAATCTCCCTCCCTAAAATTTAAACTCCCTACCCAACGAATCGGGAACACCTCATCTAAATAAGCACGGACAGGTGCTGCATAATGGGGAGATTCACCATCATGTTGAAAGAAAATGTCATTTCTCGGACGATCACGTTTCTCTATATCTGGATATAAAGTTATTAGTTCAGGAATAAGGTCGTCTCGAAGAAAATCCAAATAGCTTGCACCAGGAAGGTTCACGTCAATGAAATAGAGACCCAGAATTCTTCCGTCGTCTATGCCGCACCACACATTCACTTTCTTAGGACGTTGAGATTGTGATACTCGGCAGTTTTGCCTATTGACATGGCCGTTCAAAATAAACGTAGCCTCGTCAGAAAAAAAAATACGTTTTTTACGAAATTATTATCATTAGTATCAATTTGCTCGCAGAATTGATTTCGCCGATCAAAGTCGTCTTCAGATAGCTCATGAACAAGGCATACCTTATAAGGATGATACTTTGCTTTTTTCATAATTTTGTGAACTATGGACGCTGCCATATTGAAATCAGAAGCCAATTGGTTAAGTGTTGAGTGATTATTTTTCTGTATTGCCAACAAAACATTAAGTTGATCTTCTTCTGATTTTGAAGGTCCACCAGATTTAGGAAGATCACGAACATGCCCAAAGTTACGGTATTTAGACTCAATATTGCTTACCATGGCTTGGCTAATGGAATGTCGAGCAGGATGAGTTTAGCTACTTCTTTTTGGGTGCGCATCCTGTCTTCAAATCCAATCATGCAAAGAATTTCAATTCGTTCTCGTTCAGTTGATTTAACCATTTTTCAAACACCCTGATTTTGCCAAACAAAATATAAGAACTAAAGAAATAACTCAAAAAACCAAAAAAAACTAATTACCGAAGTACGATTTCAAGTTTTTATCTGACAGCAATAAAAAAAATTCTCGGTCGCTTAGGCTATTGTCAGGCAACCATAATTTTTGACGATGTGTAAGTAGAATGACACGCTCTTTCAAATGGCGTGGGTTTCAAAATTGGGGGTTGCCATTTAAAAAAATTGGCAATGACGTCATATCTCGAACAACGATGACGTCACAAATATGGGTCGTATGTCAAAAAGTGTCTTTGTTTAAAACAAAATCGACGTGTCAGAGAATTTTCTCGAAAAACTCTCAATCTCAGAAATAATGAATTTATTCGTTACTTTTCGAAAGCACTGTATATAGAAAAAAAACTAAAAAAAAAACAACTATAATACACCTATGTTCCAGGAATCCAGAAAAAATCAGGCTTATTTGAATGATCGTTTGTAATGCATGTTTCATTTTATTGTTAAATATTTCTGATTCGCATTCAAGAAGAGCTTAAGAAATATTCTTAACGATGTTTAAATTGCTACAATTTAAAAAATAATGTTCAAGACCTTTTAATATTTTATGTGTTTCTGAAATACTTGTAATACTAGTTTCAAGTTCCTCTTCTTCAACCTCAGTTTCGATTGGATCGCTAACTTCTTCAATGCAATCAATAATAGAAAGATTTGGGTTTTCAGTTATTAAATCACTAACAATTAATGTATATGTTAATAAATCTACACCAGTAAGACTAAAATTTGGAAATAAAAACGCTAATATGCTATATAAGGATGGCGCTATAATCGTTATTCCATCCATGGAGTCCAGAGGATTTTTTTTTATATTATTTAAAGTTAAAGGTTCTAAGTGCACATCCCGATTTTCAACGAATTTGGGGAGTGTGTTAAGTACTTTTTAAAGAAAATTATGTCGGATTATGATGAGTGGTCAGATTTTGACAGCTATGTGGAATATGGCTTGAAACATTGTGTGGCAGAACCGGTAATGATATTGCCAACGCCTTTATAGAAATTCTAAAAAAAGTATGTGCCCTATACCCTAACGTGAAAAATATAATTACATGGAACGATAGTTGCGTTCCGCAAAATCGAAATTGTGATCGTTTCTGTTCTTGTTAGTAGATTTTTACAGCACGATCCTAATGTTGATAGTGTTACCATGAAGTACTCTGTACCTGGACATTCGTGTATACAAGAAGTCGATAATATCAAAGTTTACAGAATAAATTATTCTGTAAACGTTGATAATATTCACTCCAGAATTGAAAAGCAACTAAAGGTTGCAGATTTATGGTCTCCTTTAAGTTTAGTGCGCCTTTTACTTAAGATAGACCGCGGAAAACCTTTTCGAGTTACACAGCTGAAAAAAAAATTTTTTTGACTATCATGCTGCGTCCAAAATTTTGAATTATAAAAATGTTGCATACACAAAGGTAAGAGAGTTAGGTTTTGAAAAGAATAAACTCTTTTCTGTACTTTACAAGAATGACTACAGTGATGATTTTACTTGCGTAAACATTTTATCTTCATTTTCTAAAGCATCACCAGCAGAACCACTGTCAATTTTTAATGAAATTAACCTAACTAATAATCAACCTGTAATTCCATTCCTGTAGAAGATAAGTTAAAGCATATCGAATTTTCTTATAAATGATGAGCGCCGAGGATAAAGCATACATGAAAGCGCTCTTATAAAAAAAACCGCGAAGCGCAGAGAAATTAGGCTCTTATTTAAGCAAATATGTTTTTTTTCTGATAACTTGCTAATATTTTTCAAACTTCCTTAATAACTTCACGTACATTTAATTAAATAAAATCTATAAAAAATACAATTTCAGTTTTATTTAAAAAGCCTTACAGGGTTACATGGTTCTAAGTACATATGTAAAACTTTCAAAAAAACCCACATTATTTTTAATTGTTAAATATTTTGAAGTTTTCTCTAGCATGGCTCAGAATTATAATACATTAGACCGTTCCAGTTGAAAATCGTCATTATATAAATCAAACCAGTACTTACATTCAACTAAACACTTAAAATTGTTTTCCTGTAAAATTATCCAAAATGTACTCAGAACTCTGTGGAACTCATGCGACGTAATATTACTGTCGCATATATGAAATCCACACTTTACGAAACAGCTTTTTACCGTGATACTTTCGTCCAAGCTGCTGAAATCCATATTAATGAACTAAGTACTGTAATGTTTTGCTCCACCATTTCCAGTGACTCTTCCGTGCCCATTAATGAGAAAACATTTTATCAAGCATGCTTCCGTAAATTACTTTAAAGTTTTGAATGGTGCCCTGGTCCAAAGGTGGACAATAGGACGTCGTATTTGGAGGGGAAAAAATTCAGTTTCACGATCTCTAATGATATATTTGGATGCGAAGTTGCATTATCTAGAAATAGGACTACATTTCATATTGCTGTCAAAACCACGCATACATAACATCCAAGATCATCCAGGCTTTCTTATTTGAAACCCACTTTATTTGCAATGTATCCACATGTGCCCTTTAAAACATCGTAACTTCTTACTTTTACCAATAACTAACTTTTCTTTATATCCTTCCATGTTCGAACTGAACAGTATAGTCAGTTTTGCCTTTGCAGATGTTGCTTCTGTACACCTATCGTTTCTTAATGCAAATGTTTTTGTAGGAAGTACACGGAAAAAAGACCTGTTTCATCGGAATTAAAAAATATCCCTTTTAGCATATTCCTTCAATAATAATTATTACTGCTACTTTCCTCTCCAGTCATCAACTGTTTGCAAGTTTAAATAGGTACGCAGATTCACCACACACTTATTAAATGGAATTTTATGCCTCTGACAAAATATCATTCAAAACATATCATTAGAAGCTTTAAAGTCAGTTAACTGCAAACTTTGAACTTCTTTAAGTGCCTTTTCTTAAAGGTCCAGACGTCGAAATATTTTTTTTTAATACCTTACAGAACCAATTAAAAACTGCTTCATCTATGGCCAAATCAGCTGTTTTTGGAAATTCCCTTTTTGTTCCAGATTTCCATTTTTCTCGAGTTCTCTAATATCAGGTTTTTATTCTTCAATATATCACTAACTTGCGTTTTTCCAACACTAAACTTTTCCTCGAGTTTTCGGAGACTCGAACTATGTTGTTAAATCGGTCAACAGGCAGACATACAGACAGAACTTTTTTTCAATTAAACTCAAAATCTCAAGGTTTTAGAACACTTTCAGCCTTATTTAGGCAATACACATTTTAAAAAATCACTACGCAGATATGGAAGTAAAATAACCGGGAGTATTCATTTAAAAAACTAACCCTGTATAGCCATCAGAGCTGGTCTGATTCATTATTCAACTATTCTGCCACACAACAAGGAGCCATTCTTCTGGAAATATTGTGATAACTAGAGCGTTACGCATAGATAATTTCCAAAATTACAAAGGCTTACTAAGTATGTTAAGCAGTTTCACGTCATTCGGAAACCACAAAACAGAAGCGCAAACTTCAAGGCAAATGAGAGGGATCTAAGAATACGCGCACTTTGTTGTTAAGACTTACTGGTTTTATTTTTTCTTTCCACACAGTTTAAATGCAAAGCAAACATTGCCGAAAGTATCCAGTTAAATGATACCGAGCTCCGATTATTTCTATGTTTTCTTGCCTTATAACTTTGTTGTGTTTAATTCAGCGTGAAAAACTAGTATGCAGATTGAGAACTTTAACGATTATCGCTTAATATATGTACATACTTAATGCATGTATACACACTTCATAATATTGAACCATTCAAGAAACCTCGCCAAAGTTGGTAGAAAAAAAGAACATCCTTTGTTAATGTCGCAAAACATGTGAAGTGTTAGTCATGTTGCACAATTGGGCTAACCACAACCATAACCATAAGCATAACTGTAATTTTTATATTTTGTCTACAACAAACCTGCGTATAAATCGTGTGAATTTTAAAACTCCCGCATAGAGGATTCAGTTTAGCCAATTTCACTAAATTAAACACTTTGTGTGAAAAAACAGAAACGATACTGGAATTGGAAGAAATTATGGACATCGGATTGTTAACTAATGTTGTAGTAATTTAGTATTAATTACTGTTAATTACTACTATATTTAGGGTAACCCTTAACCCATATTTCACGAGAGTGCGGACACAAAGTTGGTATGACTAGCAAAGCGTAATTTTAAACGTAAAGATAAAATAATTTCATCTTTATGTTTACGGTTAATGATGATTGAAGGTCACTCTTAATGTTAATGTTAATTGAATTAGTAGTAGACAAGTGCATTATTTTCATATACGTCATCTTTGTGGTTGTGGTTAATTTTACGTTTATGCTAATTGTGCAAGGGGCCTTAAGGCTGTTAAATTATCTGAACAACTTTTGCAATAAAAAAACTTCTCTTAATCGTAGTTTTAGGTGAAAACTACACCAGATTGATACAACACGTTATGCAACGCAATATGACTGAGCGATGCAACATTTATCTGTGCAACTGAGTGAATGCACATTAGAGTGATACGATGGACAACACGATATGCGTCTTGACATTAAAATTTTTCTTTAATTGGCTCATCAATCATCAGTTGCTATAATGAGCTCATACCATCTGGGATCTGTTGTAATTTACGATAGTTTATTTACCTTATTCTTACTACCGACTTTATCGATAATACAAAAAAAACAAATAAACTATAAAGAAAGGGCTAGGGGGTTTCTAATGATGTGTATGGTGGGGTGAAATGCCACCCACGATGGCAAGTTAATACTCTATGAGGGACATTGTTCCATTCAATGCCTGTGAGGGTAGGCATAGGCCAGGATGAGCAATCACCTCACTTGCGTTTTCTCTATTATTTTATAAATACAATGAAGTTAATACATGCTTTATGTTATAAGACAATATACCAAGATCAGTGTAATGGTGTATTCAGTTTTCTGCAAGCGCAATAATTTAATAGTTGGCTATCCAACAATGTTTAAACAATATTTTTCAGGACTTGTTATCACTTTTTTTGCATTCAAATTGGCTCCACCCTTTTTTTTGTGTGAGAGTATACTAAGTTGGAATGTGAAAATTTTAAAATTATGCATCTGCTTTCAGATTTTCCATTATGGAGCATTTTCCGTTAAAATGCAAAATACGTGCAATAGCATCTGTGATGATGCCGTCAAATTATATCTTAATAATGTTTTCTGTTATTTGAATCAACCAAAACCAGATACAAGTCAAAACCCACAGAGTTGTGGGTAATTTTTTACACAAAATCCGTTGTTAGAGAAATTGTCATTATGATTTTTTTGTCAAAATAATATTTAAATTCGTTTATCATTATTCTATATACATCCATAACCAAGGTTTTCATCACCAAGCAAATAAAGAAGTATTATTATTACTAACTGGAGCTCAAAATATACCTCCGTTTGCTTCGAAACAAAGTGCAGCGCGATGCGACGCACCAACGACTGATAAAACAAGACGAGCTATCAAAAACTTTCTGTAAAAGACGCATTCGTGTCGAATAGTGTTAATTGTATTTTCAACATAACTGATACAAAATTAACAACTATTTACAACACCGAAGATAAGCAACAACAACAATGCACGCAGAATATAAACTGCAACCGGCACTGTTCGTTCGTCTTCGGTTCAGTTCGGTAGTGAATAAATCAAGATTAAATCAGTGATCGTCAAACGGTTTACTTATACTTTTACTTAAAATAAAAAAACAATCAATTGCAATTGATTTGTGTCTATACAGTGCAGTTTTTAGCGTTCTACCTCTCATGTTATAGTTGAAGTTCTTTTTGTAAATTCGAGCCACGCCAAAAAAATAATATTTAATTTAAAATAATAATAATTATTCCCACTAGCTTCTCTGGATCTACCCAATTTTTTCTACGTAATAAAAAATAAAAAGTAATGTTATTATACGAGGAGTGTAATTTAAGTAATGGGACTGTCAATGTAACGGCCGATCTAGCAACACTGCGGAGACGGGACTTGCAAGGGCGTTAGATTAACATGTAATGCACCTTCAGTATAGGTTTGAACTTTGTTAGAGTCATTTGTTTGTTCTTTGTGACTGTTTTTGTGAACCGGTTTTTTCCAGTGCGTTTTAAAAATGACTGATATTAATTTTGAGCAACGGTGTGCTATCAGGTTTTGTTTTAGACTTGGACACAGCGCAACGGATACTTTTGCCTTAGCCTTATGCCTTAACTTTATGAATGTCTCGTGTCAGATTGGTAGATACCATTTACCATGGCATTGGTAGATGGCATAGATGGTAAAATGGCATTTACCACCCACAAACAAATAATTGTTTACCAGGTGATGTCTACGCACATTCCGCGGAAAAAGGCAAGTCTACTTTTGATGCCCCGTCAGCGGCTTCAATATATGGGCAAAACTATGTTCATTACACAGCACCACAAAAAAAAGGGAAATGTACCAAACTTGGTGGATTACATGTTTTTGGGGTCGCTGAATTTGAATCTGAAGACAGTATTGCCCCATTAAGCAGTGGCGGTTGGTGATATTTCAGTTAGCCATATCTTGAAAGCGACGCATGGGACCCACTTTACTTTTTAGGTGATGACTATATACCTCTTACAGAAAGGATTTATAGTGAAAAAAACCGTCAACAAAGTTTGCGAAAATTTTTTCAAAAAAACTGGAGCACTCCCTGGGATCTCAGTAACGCTCTGTGGAATACTTGCAGTGAATTTTATTTCATAATCTAGAAACAAATATAAGGAGAGGTTTTTCGATTTGTTACAAAATATTTTTTTTCAAAAAGTTATGGTCATTTTAATTTTGGGAAACAAAATGTTCCTATAAAATTAAAATTAAAATGGCCATAACATTTTGAAAAAAATATATTTTGTAACAAATCGAAAAACCTCTCCTTATATTTGTTTCTAGATTATGAAAAAAAAATTATTGCAAATAGTCCACAGAGCGTTACTGAGATCCCAGGGAGTGCTCCAGGTTTTTTGAAATTTTTTTCGCAAACCTTGTTGACGGTTTTTTCACTATAAATCCTTTCTGTAAGAGGTGTATAGTCATCACCTAAAAAGTGAAGTGGGTCCCTTGCGTCGTTTTCAAAGATATGGTAACTAACCGCCACTGCCATTAAGTCACTTTTTTTTTATCCTCCAATAAGCTGCGGAAAAATGGCAGAAAATGACAAAAACTATTCTAGAACCCAAATAAACCTCATAACCCAATACTTCAATAACATCATACCTCTAATCCCATAGCCCTCACAATCAATAAGCCCCAAAGACCCCAATTAACCATATAACCTCAAAATAAAGTTGTGCAGTCATCCAAAATAGGTATTTTAGCCATAAATGGCCAAAAAATGGTCGAAAAATCGTTTCATAAATTGTCGAAAAATGGAGGATTTCTACCAGGGCAAACTGCAGGCCAGACCCCTAATAACCCAATAACTCAATAATCCAATGGCCCCATTTTATAAGTTAATAACTTCGAAATGCCGCACGGGAGACTGATACCCCCAATCTCAGACTCATCAATACCTGGAATTAGGTAGCTGAGCCAAAGGCCAGAACCCCATTAACCCACAATAACACTACGACATTATATTAAAATACCCGTTTTGGATGACTACACAACTTTGGTTTGAGGTTATATGATTAATTGGGGTCTTTGGGGCTTATTGATTGTGAGGGCTATGGGATTAAAGGTATGAAGTTATTGAATTATTGGGTTATGTAGTTTGATTAGGTTCTGGAGAGTTTTCTGTCATTTTTTGTCATTTTTTCCGCAGCTTATTGAACATAAAAAAAATTGTGACGTGATGGGGTAAAACGGGCTTCGGATTCGGGTTCAGCGACCCCAAAAACAAATAATCCACCAAGTTTGGTCGCTTTTCACTTTTTTTTTTGGGTGCTGTGTTATTAATATGTACGTATAATTATCCCTTTCCTCATATGTGTGGTATGAGTTTTCATATCTTCCACCGCCCTTCTTTTGCTTGTCGAACGCCTAAGCGCCAGCTAAATGAAGTATCAAAATTACTTTTAGCCGAATGAACAAAACAAACTAACTATTGCAATTTTTTGTTCTAATCAGTTAATATGAGTTATGGTTTCGTTAACCTTATGTTTAGAATTTGTTAGCATGCTGATAACGTGTGAGAAAACCGCGATAAAGTCAGTTTTAATGGAAAAAGACATTACAGTTAAACGTTTCAGTAATACTTTTTATACCGTTCACGCTACATTGTAATTTTTATCTGGACTCGTAAACTGGGGCTCTATTTATTTTTTCCTTTGCCCTTCTATTAAAGTCGTCTAAATCAACTGGTGTACTCGTAAATACAGAAACTTTATTTTTCGTTCGTCCGCATTAGAAATACGGCGCAAAATAAAACAGAACTTATCACGCCAAGCTCAATTAGTATTCAAATCAGCTCAAATATGCAACACGATTTAATTTAAAAAGTACGTAGTATAATATCGATTCCGAAGAGTATTAACATAAAGTTATAAATTGCAATAATCCCCACCAACGGAGAAGTTTATACTGTCTAGAAATGCAATATGATGGAAAATATAAGTCGGAGAAAAGGCTATACGAGGTGTGTAAATTAAGTAATGGGACCGATTTTTTTATTTTTGTATTCGAATAAAATCACAATTCAGTATTGTCTCCTTCAAAATAACTTCCTTGAAAAGCCACACAGCGCTTCTTCTATTCCTCATAGTAGTGCTGGAACTCATACCTGTATACTGGAATAACCTTCAGCTGGTCGGTTACAGCCGTTTGAATGTTTCCTATGGCCCTAAGATGACAACCCTTGAGGTGATCTTTCAATCTCGAGCAGATAAAAAAGTCACAAGGACTCAAGTCAGGCGAATAAGGTGGCTGAGGAGCAACATGAATGTTTTTACTGGCTAAAACTCGTTTACTGAAATGGCTGTGTAACAAGGCGCATTGTCGTGATGCAACATCCAGTTGTTCTTGATGTATGATCTCACACGCATGACACTTTTTGGAAGTTTTTCAAGAACTTCTCTGTAAAAGTGTTGATTTACAGTTTGTCCTGGAAGCACAGACTCTTTGTGGACAATTCTCTGAATATCAAAAAAGTAACTAAACATGCATTTGATCTTCGACTTCGATTTGATCTTCGACTTGGGTCTTGAAGAGCATGAAGTGTGCCATTCAATGCTTTGGCGCTTGATTTCCGGGTCGTACTCAAACACCCAAGTCTCATTACCAATAATGACACGTTCCATAAAATGGGGATTATTTTCAATCGATTTCAAAAAATCAAGACACCTTTCTCTCCCGATGTCCTTTTATTCCTGCGAAAAGTTTGTTTTGAATCACTTTTGCGCAGATTTTTCTCATCCCCAATTCGTTAGTCAAAATCTGATGAACAGTGGTGTCATTCAAATTTAACTCTTCCCCGATTATTTTTGTCGTTAACCGACTATCTGAACGCACAAGATCCCGTATTCTATCGACATTTTCATCGGTTGTTGAACCACCAAAAAACCTGGGCTCTTGAAAAATCACTGTCTCCGTAGGCGTGTTGAAGTTTTGAAAAAAGTATACATTGCGCTGTGTCCAATTCTGAAGCAAAACCAGGTAGCACACCGTTGCTCAAAATTCATTTCACTCATTTTTAAAACGTAGTAGAAAAAAAACTAACTTTGAAATGACTCTAACAATTTCAAACTTGTAATACATGTTAACCTACCGCCCTTCCAAGACCCATCTCCGTATTGTTGCTAGATCGGGCGCTACGTTACCAGTCTCATTACTTAATTTACACACCTCGTAGAATGTAGTACCTAGTGGTAAGTAAACAAAACTAGATGCATTTTTCATTAGGTTTGTTCGGATTTCGTTTATTACAGTTGAACTACAGACGCATGCGTATATGATATATCGCGTTCGTGTTTATTGAGGACCATTTTTAGGACCTTTGGTGTCATCTAGAATTGTATTCGAGATTTTTTTCAGGGATGATACTACCCAGCCTCACTGAAAAATGAAGCTTTTTTGGGAAATTTATTTTCGATACTTATATATTTATGTATTGGAGCAAAATGAAATTTTCATACTTGGTTCTATGGGTATTAATGTATGTATACAAAAGTATTTTTTATTTTCATTAAAGTTACAGAATGGCGTCGTAGCTAAAGGTAATGAAACAAAATTTTCTGCAGGAGAAAATCGGCGTACACTGTAGCAGTCTTCGTACACGACTTAGAAACAAAACAAAAATGTTTAATCTACATTAGGTAGTTTTCTTTGGAGTTACACGAGATTTTTTTTTTGAAAATTCGACATTAAATTGTTTATTGCAAATCCAATAATTGATCAATCACAATCATATGTATGTACTTCGATAGATAATCTATATGAGAAGCTAAAATTAAAATTTCAAGCCTATCGGAGAAAAACTGAGCTAGCTACATACGTTGTCCGCCAATTAGAAAAACACTAATATCTTGTGGTTTTGCTTTGTAAATAGTCTCGTAATACGAAATCCAATTTTATTTCGAAAAAGAAACGATTCAGATGAGTAATATTGTGCTTACAGATATGGTAGACTACACCTTTAGTAGATTTACTACCCGCTTTATGCCGCTAAATTCAAGCATCAAAATTGCTGCAAAAGTGTCAAAACGCTGCAGAAATATTTTCAAGTGATCGGTTTGAACTGCAGATAATGTCATCATGTTAAGGTTATCAGTTTTTGTAAAAATTACGCTTGGATAATGCATATTAAGGGAGTTTACAAGCTCTATATGAGGATAAAATAAAATCTTAACTGAAAAACAAATATTCTTTGTGATGTCACCTTTTCCTAATGTTAGATTTCCATTACGTATACCCATTATGAGAGAGGTCTAATAGTAGGAACCCTATATTCAGAATTAGGTATCTATTATTATTCTTTTAATCTTCCCCGATAATTTGATTCAAAAAAGGGGGAAGAAATAAATAGTAGGTACTACTGTACAATGGGTAAAGTGTACAAAATTCCATTTAGAGATGTGTAGTTCGCGAACGAACTAGTTCAATTGAACTATTCAGTTACATAAGTGAACGAAATGAATCGTTCGCCTACGTCGAAGTGAATAGTTCGCCACGAACTAAGCCTCGAATAGTTCGCCACGAACTAAACATCGAATAGTTCGCCACAAACTAAACTCGAATCTTAAATACGGTTTCATGGCGAACTGTTCACTGTTTAGTTCACTCTCCGTCTGGACGGCCTGAATCGGAACACCTCATGCCATTGCCGTCTATTAGTAAAAAATGTAAACACTAAATCTGAATCTGTTTTTTTCCATATATTTATTTAACCAAATTTTTAAAATAAACATTTTTAATTATTTCCGTTAATGCCTATTTGGGAATGCGCTTATCGGAGTGTTGATGAAAGAGAATAATATACTTTATTTTTATGTCGATAGTTCAGTACAACAGTCGCGAACTAACTGAACTAAATGAATAGTTCGAACGAACTATTCACTTTGGTGAATGAGACCATATGAACTAGTTCATCGAAGTGAACTAAAATTCCCATCTTTAATTCCATTGATGAGCTCATGAAGACTGTCGTATCAATGAAATATATTTTATATGCCCAATGTGCGAATTGTCAAAAATGCTAAGTATTTTTTTCACTAGATTACTAAAAAATATCTCACTGATTTCATATTTGTCGGCAGGTTTAAATTTAGTTTTGGAAGAAGTCCTGAAAAATCAGTATTATTTTACTGTAGTGTTCGTATAACATTTTCAATTTTTCATTTTTTTATTTTATAACAAACATGATTTTATTTTTCTATATTATTTGACAACCTGTAAAAGTACACACGTTTGTACAAAGTACGTAATTTGTACAAAAATGTATTCACGTTAGTTTTAATTTTTTTTTATAAATTGCGAGTTACCATTTTTTTTTTAATTCTGGTATCATATTAGGTTACCTCACCTACTTCCCTGTTTTTCAATGCCGTGTTTAAATACGGAAACCTATTTAACACCCAGGTGATGAAACGCCCTCACAAAGTTAATTTTCTGATAATTCGGGCGATAAGAATTAATCAGGGCACCGAATCTGAGGACGGACGTAAGTGAGGGACAGCCCAAATAAATCATAGTCAGAGCACGTCGAGGCGGAAGGAGAGACAATAAATTTTTATAGAAAAATAAGTGTGGCCACCGGTTAGATTAATCAAAACACTTTTTTCTCGCCTTGGTTTTTCGGAGCATTTTACATTAGCCACTACATCCATTCGGACGACCGCTTTTATCGGACGATTTGATTTATTAAAGTTTGTCTGTTCGCCACCGTCGCCGCACAGAGGGGTGGATTATGCAAAAATGTGGCAAAAAGTTGAAATTGAAAATCTTGTCAGAATTAATTCATAACGATATGTACAGAGTTTTCATTTATAACGTGCGTTAAAAAAATGTGCGTGTCAGATATGGTGATCGGGCTAGCCACTCAATTGGTTCCCTTCTTCTTATCCAACGAGTTGGGAAAATAAGCTCGGATAGGAGCTGCATAATATTGATCAACGTTATCGATGATAACTTTGTAAAACGGACAATTACTTCCACGTCCATGTAGTGGAATGGAAGTATAGTATTCATGAAAGATTTTTAAAAGAATTTTAAAGGATTAGTAGGCCTAAAATGTTCTGAAACGTCGATATTTTAAGTGAAAAACATTGCATCTTTGTCTGTATGTTAACCTTTTTTGTGTACACGATAACTCGAGAACGCGTTAAGGTATCAACACGAAATTTGGAACAGTTATATATCATGATGAAGTCTGGAACTAGATTTCGAGCTTAATCGGATGAGGGGTTGGGGAATAAATGGGGGTATTATACTTTCTCCTTGTCTAGGTAATACAAACGATGCAATATATACATGTCAAATTTGATACTCGTACAGGGTGATCGATCTATCGTAGGAATTGAGTTTTTCTCGGAAACGGCAGAGATATATTGATTTTTGTGAACGATCAATCACTTTTACTCACCTTCACTAAAAAATAAGGCAAGAATAAAATATATGTCTTGACGACGCTAAGTGTCGCGACGCCTCAAAAAATATTTCAGCAAGATACCTTTTTTTACTTTATCACTACAAAGGTGTATTAATTATGACTTATTTTTTCATTTTACTTTTTTTTTTGTATTTTGAGTATTTAAAAAGTTATAGCTCATTTATTGTTGAGTGTACTATCTGTTTTTTTTTTCATATACTGCCAGCTAAATAATAATAATAAGGTCTATTTGCCAAAAGTAATAACATACAATGTTCAAATAGACAAATTTAACAATAGGGGCAAAATAAACAGTGCACCAATAAGTGTATGTAATACACTTGTTTTGGCATAACATACATTCTTAAATTATACACATTACATTAATACATCTTATATACACATTCACACACACACACAGACCTTAATACATGTATACATAAACTTAGACAATACACACATATATGCATATCAATTTCAAAAAAAATGCTAATATAACAAATTCACCTTGAGCTAAGGTAAGTATATATAAGTACATATTTTATATCCTTCTTTTTTTAGGGTCTCATTTAAGTGGTTTTTTAGGTATCTTTCATCTCAATATAGTTATGTACACGTTTTCTGGAAATAGAAAAAATGTATTGTCGGAGTTTTCTTTTAAAGCTGAAGATATTTGGAACATTGACAATGTCTGGCATAGTATTATACAGTTTTGGGGTCAAATACGCATTAGATCTTTGCCCAATGGACTTGAACATAAACGGAGTTATATACTGGCATCTTTGACGAGTACTATAAAGGTTTGTAGTTTGTTGTGCATGTTGTCTTTTTATATGAAATCTGATGTTGCAGTTATAATAATATAACTGTCTAATATCCAGAACTTTACTTACAAAGAAAACTAATTCAGTGGGGTATGTCGTTTTTTCATTTAGTAGGTACTTTACAAATCTTTTTTGTAGAATTTCGAGTGGCTCCAGATGGACTTTTTGCACGGGACCCCAGGCCAAAATAGCATAAGTTAAGTGACTTTCTACAAGAGAATGGTATATTGTTATTAAGTATTTGTTATCCAAATTTTTACAGAGGCATCTAAATTTATATATAATTGCTTGCAATGTTTTGATAATGTATGTTATGTGTACATCCCAACGTAAATAATGTCGGTCAATAAATAATCCCAGATATTTTATGTTTGTTACAGGAACGATACCATAAGTATTGCCTTGAAGTTCAATATCTATGGAATTAAAATTTGGAGTTGACATGTTACAAGTAAATGGTATGTAGCTAGTTCATACATGCTAGTGCATATTCATTTAGCTAGCAGCTTACGAGAAAAACAGATCAGAGCATTTAATAAATAAAACGACCATAACTTTTTAAGTATTCAAGCTACAAAAAGATGTTAAATAAAAAAAGAACACACAATTGATATAACTTTGTAATGTAAGGTAAAAAAAGTAAGTTGCTGAAAAAAAAACATTGAGGCGTCGCCACGAAAAATTGAGGCGTCGCGAAAATTGAGCGTCGTTATGATTAGCGTCGTTTTTTATTTTTGCCTTAATTTTGAGTAAAAGTGATTTACCGTTCACAACACAACGTACCGAGGCTTGAGTACGGGAAGAGGAACTAGAATAAAATATAAGAACATCCCAAAAATGTATGAAAACTTATACGTAACCAAAACATATATACAGGGTAAGTCAGAAAGAATGGACCAACACTAAACTGGAGATACTAGACATCAAATTATGAAGACTGAGCTCAACATGCGTAAAGCAGCCTTTTAAATGCAAATAACTTAAAAACCGATAGATTTAGACAACCTAAAAAAGAGCGCCTTTTCCCTGTGGAATTGAGCATTCTTTTAGATTCTCGACTTGTTTTATGCGTGGCTCAACAGATAAAAACAAATATGTTTTAATTTACCTAAATAATACGGCTAAACTAGCGCCCTCTAGAAGCAACGTCAAAATAAGCCTAAAATTCGTAATTTTCACACCAAACAATAAAACTACAAATTTTCAGATTTATACTATCAAAACTTTCCTAATTATTGAGTAATTTCAGAATAAAATTTAAACTTTGACCACGCTGTACCTATCTCTTAAACCAGCGACATTGGTGTAAGGCATATTGAGCTCAAACATAATATTTTGATGTCTAGTATCTCCAGTTTAGTGTTGGCCTATTCCTTCTGACTCATCCTTATGTTCATTTGGTAGGTAAATATAAAATGTTATACCTAAACGGTGTAAAGGTTATAGAGGTAATTAAACTCATTTAGGTCATTGATGACATATAGGTAATAAAGGCCATATGGGTTATACAGGTTATACAGGCCATAAAGGTAATGCATGTCATACCTATAGATGTCATAAGGTCAAATACATAATAATATCACACTTTTAAAAAATACAACCTGATGTTTTCAATTCAATATAAGGGTTGATAAAAGTGATCATATTCTCAAAAAAAAAAAAAAACGCTAAAGAAATGTGAAAACTGTTTGAATTAGTATGAATCTTTTTGACACATTTAAATTATTTGTATTACAAAATCACTCTATACGTATTTTATAAATCATTCTAACACACCACATAACTGTCGTAATAAACAGAAAATACATTTTCCTTCATTCAGCTAGATATTCTGAAGTGTTTCGATAAACACCCTCTCAATAGCTTGCAAATACAAATCAATACAAACCAATTCGACGTATCCAATTTGTTGGCAACGCAGCGAGGGAAAGCAAACAACGCCCAGGGTACTTCTGCGATGCCTGTACCAGCTTAAAATATTTACTATTTAGATATTTCGCTACGACAAACAATTTATTCGGAGACAAGCGATCCTCGAGTGTTTGAATTGGGGATGTAACACAATGATATATCGCTTTTTGTCAGCGCTTAAGTGGTGCATTGTAATAATTATTTCCAAGAGGGCGTGTTGGTAAGCCTTAACAAGTTTTCGTTCAGCTGGACGCCCCGCTTGGAATTCTAAGGGTATTTGTTTAGATGCCACGGGGTGATATAGATCGAGCGCGCTGCAATGCAACGTTGTATGCAGCTTTTATTTTTGCGGGTGCGATTGTAGCTGCTCTGATTTTAAATATTCCTTGTGAAATGTAAAGTTTAACATCACTACAGAAAGAATGAATAGACTATTGTTTGTTACAGTCCAATAGATTGCTCCAAAAAAAAAGGGGTTTACCATGCAAACTGTGGAGTAATTTTGATGGCCACGTATGTTGTTTGTATCGATTCCCCATTGAAAACTCCAAATTTTCGACCTCGTACACCTTGTGCGTTTTTCACCGACTTGTAAAAAGTCTCTAAATACTTTAAACGGACGTTATAAGTAACTCTTTTTGTTTAGTTCCTTTAAAGAGCATTAAATTGCCTACAAGCCCCATATTTACCGTTTTCGAATATTCCAAACCTGTGCTGTTTGCAGGCGTCAAAACAGGTTAAATTTAAAAAAAGATGCAAAAACTCAGACTTCATATATGCCCTTAACCTAAATAACAACTCATTTTTTGTACGGTTTAGATTAAGCACAAAATTTCCTACAAGTTTATTGATATAAACTACTTGTTTTAACTCCCAGTAGATACTGAGAAGTGGAAGATTAATCGTTGGATGAACCGTTGAATGGGGTAGTAAATAGTCTGCATTAACCTAACTAATGTCAAATTCTAAATAAAAAAATAAATATTTTGACTGCCATATTACACTGCCATTTCGATCGTCAACTATTTTCGAGGAATGATGTCATCGTCAATTTTATTGTTCCAAATGACAATCCCTGGTTTATGGTGTTAGTTTTAGTAAATAGAGTATTATTAAAAATGATAAATATTTTGTTTTCAATAAAGTCTCCGACTTCTGTTTGTTTTTTAGTATATACCCAGTAAAAGTGCCCGTCACATAATGTGGCAGCCTTGACAATGTCAATGAGGTTGCAAACTTAAGATTAAGAATAGAAATAAGTCTTTTTTTGCTCGGCCAACTTTGATGACGTTTCTTCTGAATGCCTCTTTACTTCTGAGGGTATTTGGAAACATTGAATACTTCGTATCAAATTTTCTTTTTCGTTTTTAAATTCTTTAATGTTCAATGTTCAATCCTAATTTTTAGACGACCTATTTAGTCGAGAAGGGATCACAAGGTGTAAGAATAGGCGGCAATAAAGGCCATTCCATTGTTCCTCTGTCGTATACGCAACGATTCGGAAAAATTGTATCTAAATAGCTACACACTACAAAATATGTGTCTTATAAAAAAAATGTAAAATTTTAATGCTACATTTAAAAATTCAAATTAGACTCTTAAAACATTTTTGATTTATTTAAACTGAAATCCTTTTACCGTAAGATGTCGGATTAAAATCAATCCGACTCTGAAAAAACTCTCCGATCTCTTAAATCTTAAAAAAAATCTTTGACGGGAAATACCTCGAAAAATGACCATGTTTTTTCCCTAGTTTTTACAGTAGTGACATATAAAGACTGCCATCTAGTGTGCCTAAATAGGACTTGAAGTGTTCCAGTGGGTCTGACAAGATCAGCAACTAGATGCCATTTCTAAGCAGCACACCACTAACAGTAGGTGCGTCATACTAAAGTGTCACGAGTCCCGTTCACTGTTATACGTCATCATAAATCATAAATCGAGATTTCGACCTTATTGGGTCTCATCATGATGATATACGTAACTGACGAAGAACAACAATGAACGTTGTAACTACCATTAGTTTTCGCTTATGATAGCTAGAGGTTGCTTGTTAGACCCACTGGAATATGTACGTCGAGACCGATTTAGACACACTAGATTCTATATGTTACCGATGTATTCTTCTGAGGAGAAAATAAGCCGAGGCTGTCAATCATTGTTGTTCGTCGTCAGATATATCATACTGATGAGACCTAATAAAGTCGAAATCCGGATCTATTATTTCTGATGCTGTATAACAGCGAACATGAATTATTCTTATTACACCTCTATTTTTTTGTACACATTGTATAAGTACTCCTTATTTAACTGAAGCAAACAAGTATAATACTCTATCACCCTTTAAGAGATTGTGACGTGCGATTGTGACCTGCAAACCTTTGAATAACGCCAGAAGCTTAAAAACATTTTTTTTGCAGGAATTTGACAGCTAAAAACCCTATTAATTTTCATTGCCATTTTACTCGCTTTGTAAAAAAAAAGAAAGAACTTGTAATGTCGAACATCTTGCTATTTCGTTAGAAATAACTGGTTTTCAGTTTTTCCTTTTGAACCTCTATTTATCTTTGATTAAACCTACAGCTGTTAGCAAACATTTCGGGGAGATCAAAGGCAACTTAACAACTCTTTAAATTGTTGGACGAGTCGTATTAATATTAATAATAACAAAGTTCCGAGGATAAACACCTTTATGACACAGCTGTTGATGGCAACATAAAAACAGTATTAATCATAACAAAAAAGATGGAAAAAAATTATTTTTCGGACAGACCTTAATTTAGTCAGAACAGAAATGTCTACTTTAAATATAAGCGGTGTGAATTATTGTAAGAATATGAAAATGAGAAGGAACAGAGAACGAGTCGGTACGGCACAAAAGGAAACAATCGTTTTTTTTTCTGTTTGTTAGAGAGATATATTAATATTAATGTTAATAGACTATGAATACGAATGTATATTTAAAGACCGTAAGTATAGCGTGATGTATATAAATATTAAAAAAGTAATTAAAATTCAATTTATAAAAAACAAATTAATTTATAATTAACCGAGAGTAATACGAGTAAGTTAAATTAAAAGATTGACTTCGATTTTTGTTTATTAAAGGAAAAGTAAAAGCTCATTACCTATATAGGGCAAATCAGGCTATGTTAAATGCGGATAAAACGTCTATATCAGCCAGGTTTCGAATCAGCCAGACTACTACTTTTACTAGAGTTTCGAACGTGTGCTGTAACGCAGGGCCGGACTCGTAATCCGTCATGTTATTGACGGAAAATGACATATGAGAGATCAAAAAGACAGGAATAAAAATGCGTTATTAATGTATGTACATACCTATTGATTGTGTCATTCAGAAACGTCGACTGTCCTCATTGCTTGAGCCTACGTTGCCACGACCAGTAGTCTTTCTGCATTTTACTGCGCAATTTGGCCTGCATATATGGTTGCAGAGGGAAAATTATCGTTCCACATCTACTGAAATTAAAAGTTCAAATTCAAAATAGTTCACATAGACAGAGGACGACACAATACGCACATTATTTTCACGAATTTCACACAGTTGTTTGTATCACTAACAGTTCTTTTGTTGTCACTGACATCAGTACATTATTATTGTTTTACATCTACAGAGGACAATACACGTGTTACTACTATTTCTATAATTTTAGCCACTGTTTGCAAAACCCGTTTATTAAGTATCAATATCGGGGACAATAACGACCTTATTACCGCAAAATTTGTTGTTTCGTCCAATGCCAGGCACAGAAATTTATTACGTATGTCTTCTTTGATATTTCCCATGACACGTTGATATGTCTTCTGTAAATATGTTTTACGCAATGTATGGCTACTAGGCAATGGAAAATCGGATACATATTTGGTAAAAAAAATTCTAAGTAAAAGTAAAAATTGTCGACCACGTTCCACACAAGGCTATATGCGCAAAACATTATGCACGAATCAAACCAAAATTCCTCTTTTCTAACCGTACCAGGTATATTTTTTTTATGGACATTCGAATCTAAACGTCTCTTACAGTCGATACGGAGATTTTCGGCGATTACGAAATATATATCGACGATTGGAATTACATAAAACATGTTATCCGTCTATTGTAAATCCTTGTAATTCTCAATGATCTTTTTTTAAATCTATTCACAAATGGTAACGATTGTGCCATTATTGCAGAAATCCACACAAAAAATCAGGTAATATGTAAATACAGTACACAAATCCACTGACTAACTCGCGACAAAAAATTGTTTTCAATGCGGCGGTCGACCCGTATACATCGCCGCGCCGGCGCCGGCAGGTAGAACACTATCGGAACAGCTTGCCGTCTCACGGAGAAAGTGTATTACGAAGTCTCGGGTTCCCGCGAAGGCTTCGTTCGGGATAGCATTCCACGCACGGACAGTGGCGTCGGTATACAGGGGCAAGAGACATGCGCTTAAAAATACGGTTTATACTTTAAGTATGATGGAGTTGTATAGTGCCGGCTCTACGTGACAGCATACTTTCCCGGACCTGAGTTATAATAAATATAATATAAGTCCATATCCATATAAATCCAACTACTCTAAATGTTAAAGCACCTTGCTTATTATTGATTCAACTAAATCATTTTCTAACTATAACTTTTAGTTTGTTTTATATAGCACGTTCTTATTATGTGTGTCTATTTGATATGTTTAATGCACTTATAATTATCATGATAAATCAGTTGAAAAACCATGTCGAATTTAGAAATGACTAGATACACACATGTTTTAGATGTTTTTTCCCTCTAAAAAAAAATCAGTGCAATTAGTCTTTCGAAAGTAGTCAATATATCTATAAACTCTTTTTGTAATGATAATTAATTAATTACTAAATACTACTGAATAAAAATAATGAATGAGAGGAGAACGTTTACAAAATAAAAAATAAAATTAATGAAAATGTTAAGTAATATACAGTGTGTCCATTAAGTCATACATAAATTCATTATTAGTTAAAACAATTTATAGAAGCTCCCGACGCAGGTGGACAGGTTTTTATTTTAATTTAGTGAATTTTCACTTAATTGAATATAGAGGGTGAACCATCTGCCAGTAATGATATCATCGGTATTTTTTTTTAACGGAACACGCTCTATATTAGTAAGGTTTTAGAATCTACGAAAAAAACCAAATTCTAAAAATGTGTAACACATACCTGTTAAATTTAAAGGCGTTTGCGAAAAATGCTATAATTCATGGGTGTTCTAAAATTTTATTAAGCCATACATGCATTCATTTGTATGTACTGTATTTCCATTCTAAATTGAAAATAGGTAGAAAAAAGCAAGGTTGTCAGATATATTTTCTAAAATTGCTAAGCTCACTATACAAGTCTAGTATACTTCATATTTCAGTAAACTGTTAGTTCGTGCCGTTCTTAGAAAGCTAGTTTGGGAATATTAAAAAAAATACATAGATATAAATTTATTAGTTAGCATTAAAATAAAGCGTTTAAAATTGCTGGAAAAAATATTTATACATTAAAACAACTTTATGTATATTACTATACTTAAGAAAATTTTGAAGAGCCTGCAACGCCCGTGCCGTGCCGGCAACTGGAATTCCGATCCAGTATACTATTGTGTTTTGTATTATCTAATACATTCCTTAAATACTTATGCGGTTCACTGTGCCATAAAATTTTTACGACGTCGTTAAAATGATTTACGACTTTAGGCACTCTACTTGTTTAAGACGCCAGTGACGTGTATTTCAGCTAGGTTTATTAACACAGACAATTTTTTGAGATTGTCTGGCTAAATGAGCATTATTTACAGCAAATTATATTACAAATATTAAGAGTTTTGTATGCAGGCTAATTTTAATCTCCTATATTGATTTGAATGAAAAAAATTATTTCACAATTTTCGAATTTATAAAAGATATATGCACGTCCACGGAATCATAAAGTTGCACCGCTTTTTTTGTTCCCCAGGCGTATTTATCGTTTTCAATTAAAAATAGAAGGACTATAAGTATGCAACAATTTTTACTGACACTTCTCATGTAGTAATTGAGAAGTGTTAATATTTTTTTCTTTTTTCTGGGGGTATTTGAGGACGAATGTTTATGTCAATTAAGTAGATAGTATCCAGGACTTAAAGGAGGGAATCCGACAAGAAATTCGACAAATAACAAACTGTCATTAATTCAGAAAATACACAGCCAATTATTATCATTACATTCTTGCCTGTAAAGAAGGGTTATTAATTTTAGTAAGTACATTTTATTTAGGAAATGGACTAAGTTGTTCACTACCCTCTCACCTCGAGCAGTTGAGACACTCTACCCAGCTGTCTCCTAGGGATAGTGGTATTTCCAGTGTATTGCTCACGTCAGTGATATTTAGGTTAAGCAATTGCTTTTAGCCATATAGAAAATCTTAATAATAATTAAGCTTTGCTGATACCGAAGAATACGGTTCTTCGGTATCAGCAAAGCACGATCGGCAAACGGCATCGACATAAACATTTTGTGGCTTAACTTCTGGCTTATTGTGCTGCTACGGAATTTAAATTAACAATAAGTTTCATAGTTTGTAAAGCAAATGTAGATCTAAACTAAGATACACACTTAACACGCCATAACCTTACCGCGTTTATATTATAAACGCTCACATATTCACTTGCATTCTAAAGGAGTGAGTCAGCGTATGAGATTTCGACTAGAGTTCGGGAGTTGGAAGTTTCGCAATAACGCTAAACGCAAGCAGAAGGCAATGTTATCCAATCCTATGGCGAGAACACCTGCCGTACTTGTTATGCTTTGTTGATTTTCTACTGTTTGTCAACAATATTCAGTTTCCAAGATGGCAAGCGTTCCACAATGTAATTTCGGTCGAATAAAACTTGACCAATCTGACATTCTGACCTTTCTCCTTAATTGCGCTATATTGGATGGATAATATAGTAGCTTATACTATCGATGCCAGTTTATAAAACGAATGTGTAAGCTTGAGCTACTGTCATCAAAGATAAAATATTAGAAATTGATGTCACTCGGAAATTAGAAAGTTACAAACGTCACACGCGAAATTTTTGTGTTTAGATATCATCATAAGAAACCACAGATCCCGATTTTGACCATGTCTCATCAGTGCGGTAAGTATGTACAGAGTGGCCTTTTACCGTCAGATATACCACACTGATGAGCTTAGTAAGATGGAAATCCGGTTGTGTGGTTTCTGTTGGTGAAAAATGACGATAGGAATCATTTTCACTCCATAACTTCCAATTACATATTTATAACGATGCTGTTGTGTGTTGGTGCGATTCCAACTGCTAGGATCACGGTACATGGGCCGGATTCTGCGAATACGGGCCAAGAACTACGGGCTAAGAATTTATAGTTCTTCCGCAAAAAGTACAAAACAGGTCATTTCCCCTAATACGTAAGCCCCCATAAAAGTCAGGATTACTCTCAATCCATGTTTGAAAAAGATCTTGTCTATTTTTGCGTTATTTTGGCATGTTCAATACGCCCTTATAATATTCAAACACAATGACACTGATACGCGCAACAAAACATTCGGTACCTACCGTAGACTAAATGCCACAGCGCGGGTATTCTTGACGGGGCGTGATTCTAAACTGGTTTTATTTTATTTATTGTGATATTATGAATGATATGTTATTGCAAGAGCACAAGACTACCCACTTCGGGTCTCTCATATATCAGACGCGGACAGTCTATAATTCGGTGTGTTGTGTGAGCCGTTATTGAAATTGTTTATTTTAAATTATTAATTACATGGTTTGTATAGACTATTTCACATACATACAACGCCGTGTCCCCTGATGCAGTCTTATGATATCAGACATTAAGGGAAAGTTACCCCGGTGAATTAACATACATCATTTACAATTTTATAGACAGTTTATCATGATAAGATTATTATCTTAGAATAGACTCGATTTGTAGATTTAATAAACGTTCGTTGCAGTAAAAATGTTCATGCCCCTACATGCAGCGGCAATGACGCGCAGCAGTCTTTGACAGCCCTACTAATATCTTCAATAAAAAAAATATTATTATGCTTATCAATAGTTTTTGTAGGAAATACTTTCATTTTACCCCACTATATAATCTTTCACGTCAAAACATTATGTACCTATTTATGAATGATTTATGGCTAAGGGTTGAGGGACGGCGACATGCCAGCGGGGGTGCCAGACAAGACGATGACGCAAACACCCGAAGCGCTCCTCTTCATCGCAATATCTCACCGTTCGTGTGCCGGTTCGGGGACCTTTTTACTACCTGTTAACAGCACTCTTGACCGGCGCCCAGATTTACAATACGACTTGTTCGGCCGGGCAACGGGATGAATTTTAATTTAGAAACGGCCATAGCGCGGTATAATTCCATTATAAATTTCGGCACTCAACAATTATTGTGCCCGTGGTCTTTCGAGGCTTGTACAGAGTGTTCCAGGATATGTAAAAGAAGGAGGATGATCCAAAAAAAAAAACTAATAAAACATATTTTTGGGACATAGGCGTTAAAAACTCGAGAAACATGTTTTCTCTGCATAAGTGTTGCGAGGGTGCCTAATGAAGTTATGGAATAAAGTTTTTATCAGTGGCGGCTCGTGACTTTTTTTTTCGGGGAGGCAAACAAATTTTATAAAAATGTTTGTTTCCTAAATTTTTGTAATGGTAAACACTGTTAGTAATATATCGTATAACTAGAAGAAGGACCTCTACTTGATTAATAAAATATAATAAATACTTTTGTCTAACATAATGTACCTAATACGTTTTATTGGTTTAGCAAAACCATCGAGAAGATGTAGAGTTTCCGTCAAATTATTTTACAATTAGAAGATGCAGTGAAGTAAAATACATATTTTCGCCAGGACTGCGTCAATTGTGATTTGACGGGCTGAATTGATCACATTCGTAATATTTTGTTTGCCTGAAAGATGTAATTTTCAACAAAACTAATATGTTTTTGACTTTCTTTAATGTTAATTGAACGAGATAAATTTTAAGATTATCAAATCCAGATTTTGCCCAAGCATCCATGATTTGATAATACACAGGGCCAACACAATAATATGTTTAAAGTTAAAGAACCATTAAGCCATTTGAATTTATCACGCCACATATTAACAAAACTACGAGCCGGCTTAACTTGTTTAATTAAAGTTTTACTTAGATCTGGCTGTGGTAGGTACTCTTAAATCTTTAACAAATAATTTATCCTCATAAGACAGGCGACTAAATTTGTACTTTATAAGATACTCAATCATTACCCTCGGAACAAACATCGCCATTACGTCCATTACAATTTTGTATAATTGATTAAATAAAACGTTCAAAAAATGACTTATATGGTACACATTCAATATTTACTATTGCCCTCCCATACCACTCAAAGCACAAAAACAACTTGGCAAGAATAATGGCACTTTCCAACGAAAATTTCCAAAACACGTGACAATAAAAGCTAAATATTATATTTTTTAGGTTAGGTTGTTAGGTTCATTAAATCAAATAACTCGTTTTCTGTATTGTCACGTGTGAGAGGTGGCAGGTGGGCGTGTTTGCCTCCGCTATGCATTTTTTTAAATGACATTTAATGCCAGTGAAGTTAAGGGTTAAATTTGTTAACAGACGGAGGTGGTTGCGAAACGCGAAATCCGCCATCCCGTATCCCCGACGCACTGCCTCCTCTGCCTCCCCTGACGAGCCGCCACTGGTTTTTATGCCCATGTCATGCACAATCATTCTTCACCTGGTTTCAATTAAATAATAGAATAGAAAAACGACTTACTCAGTTTACAAACTTTATTGCAATAATTAATGTTTATAGTACTATGAACAGAGTTACTTGTATATGGAGATGATCCACGACAACCGGATGAAAGCTATCTCCAGAATTTGAAGGCATTTAAAGTAATGAGAAAGTGCTCAAAACATTTCGTCATTTGATTGAAATATTTCATTGTAGATACTGTTTGGTCTTTTTTATGAATCGAAGATGGCGGATCAATATAATATGGTGGCTACAACTATGAAAAATAGCGTAAATGATTGAATAATCTTTCTTCAGTTTACACACAATTAAAGTATAATTGGTTTTGGAACAAATCGGTTCCAAAGTGCCATCACTAGGGGATTTTGAGGTAGCTCATCACGAATCTTTAGCTACAGGAATTAAAAGAATTCAAGATGGCGTATCCAATATGGTATGCTAAAAATTATCTAATCTTATCACCTAAATCATCTCATCTCATCTCAGATCATAGGTTATATCACACTAGATAGGTCTTGAAATTACATAGATGAATGATTTTCTTGACGCACATTGAGAAATGAGAATAGGAGCATAGCATCATTCAAAATGGCTAATTCAGTGTGGAGCCTGAGAAGGTCAATATCCGAAAAAACTGCTTCTCTTTCTCGAATTTTTGGATGCATTCCGTTCAAATCGATGTAGAATGGTTTAAATAGATAGTTTTCGATCTATTAAGAATTTTCTTTATTAATAAGAATAATGGATCTATTAAAAATTATATATATTAAGAATTTTGAGCTAAAATAGCGAAATCCAAGATTGCTGGTCCAATATGGCACCTAGATCTGTGAAAAATAGGATGAATGATTGAATAACACAGCTTCTATCAGATTCTTCAGGTTTAGTTCAAATACAGCGTATTTTCATGGGTTTCTTGAGGTTAAGGACGGAACCTGACATCATATGATCAATCCCACTATGAAATAGGATCTTAATCCAATGATTTTTTTATTGGATACAGTAAAATTCTTGTAACAGTGTTTGTTTGATGAATTATTTCTTATATTAAGAATGTCTCCGCTATTATCTACTTGTGTGAGATCAAATGCATTATTTAAAAAATACTGTTCTACAACAAGCTTCATATAATCCTATAATATAATCAACTAATACAGTTAATAAATCAACAAATTATTATTACTAGAAGTAAAGTAGTAGTAAAACTAGTAGGAAACTAGTAGTAGTAAATACTAAACTATATAAAAAACTATTAAAGTACTACATAAAGTAGTTATATATAGAGTAGTTAGTTATATAAGTAGTAGTAGTTATTAAATTATAGTATATAAAGTATAAACTATTTACAACGAATTTTGAGAGGTCGAACATTGGCCTTAGAGATCCTTACCCTTTTAGATGATGTTTGATTTTCAGAACGAGAAATTCCGCCATAATTTTATCTTATTAGTTTTACTTTAGTGTTTTTATTCCATACACGAAAGAAATAAATATGTTTAGCAGTTTTATCCACAATCTCGAGAATCATATCGACACTTTTGAAATACTGCGCCTCCACAAGGGGTCGAAAATTGTAATCTTAAAATGACGTGGCGCAATCATCATCGCCATACATTATAAACGGCTAAAAGGGGCGTTCATCTGTCATCGTCCTATGCTCGCCTATAATAATTCAAACCGTATCTACCGCTGACCATAACGCCGATAAAAACTGCTCACGCCCCCAAATCCTATATCTGCAATAAATAAGCGTACCCGTGATCACGGTTTAGAAGTTATATAACGTAAAATATTTTTCGCCTCTGCTTGTGTGACTCATCCCTTATTTGGATATGACATAGCTTATTGCAGTAATTTAAGAATAATTGATCCCTTGAGGGCAGTCGTTCGGCAAATGAAGATACTGATACAAAAAAGGAAAAGCTTAACGCATTTTAATATCAAGGGAGTTTATAGTTTATACGATAAGGACAATATAAACCTGAAAAGGATCATAGAAACTCTCTGGTTCACTTGATTTTTTTATTTACTAACATAAATTGAAGAGTGTAGTGAAATTTCACATGTCACATGTGTCCTTAACACATTCGAAATGGGTTCCTCTGGTCTGCCTCTTCATTTTCGAATAGTGAAAAAAGTCTAAGGAGCCAAGATCAGGTCTGTACGGGGTCTGGAGGAGCACAGGAATCCCTTTCTTACCCAAAAACTCACGAATAATCAACACTGAATGCGACGGCGCGTTGTCGTGAAGCAGCACCCATCCGCTCTCAGCCAATTCTGGACCAATTTGAGCCACACTCTCTCCCTCAGGTATTTCAAAACTTTGAGGTGCTTTTAAAACTTTGAATGCACCGCTACTTGGCCACCCTGCACAAATTCCCGAATTGAACTTGAACTTGAAAACAAATTGAAATCACCTTGAATTAAAGAAAAAATGAACACTGTCTTCCATAATTCACGCCTTCAGCTGCATTAATGTTTTATAGACCAAAATACCAACCAAAACAAGGAACTACTGAACTACAGCAACTATAAGGTCATACAAGTATTGACATTATGATATGCAGAAATTCATATAATTCGTGAACTAAGTAATGTATTATGCAATTTACTTCAAATGCACAATATAAACAGCTCGTCAAAATTAGCGTTAACACTTTATTAAAGTCCTTTATATTAAAGGACCCCGCACATTCCTTATGGGAAGTGGCCATTCGTGAAATTCTCTGAAATTTGAATATGTTGTCCTCCAAATGCTCCCGATCAAGTCCTCATGCGCACGAAGTCGGGAAATGGACAGTTTTTTAGATGATAGGGGTAGGAAGCTTTAGGTGCCAACTATTTTTTGAAATCGTTTCGAAGGGACCGTAGGTCTTTGCATTGCTCCTCGAGTTATTTTTGAGGGGTATATATGGGATTTTGGGGTTGCTCATTCCGAATACGAGGTCAAAAGTGTCCATTGCCAAAAACTGTCATTTTGCCCGCTTTCGCAAGAAATGACCACTACCATCGGTAGCGAAGAATTTTCTCATCGCTGATTCAGAAACAGATATCAAACGTGGTCATTGGCAGTTGGCACCCGTAAAAAACTTGATAGCTTTTCCTCCCTCTAAGGAAATGTAAATGCAACTATTATCTCATTAATAAAATGTGTTCGAAGGTGCAGATCCAAATCCATTAGACAGAATTGGCAATGACAGCGGCCGGTTACCAAAAACTCACATCTCCTTCAATACATATACCAGAATTAATAATAATAACTAGGACTATTTACCCCCCTTACCTACCACCTACCCCTACTATCTAAAAAACTGTTCATTTTCCAACTTCGTGCTCATGAGAACTTTTGATCGGGAGTTTCTGGAGAACAATACAGGGTTTGTCCGGAAAGTAATGTCAGTGAGCTTTGAAAAATGGTTTTTATTGGTTCTATCAATACAAATCATTCAAAATACATTCCTCCTGCGTCCACATATCGGTTCCAGCGGGTCTTCCACGCATCAAAAGCCGCACGGTAGTCGTTTTCCGGAATCGCCTTTAAAGCGTCGGTGCAAGCCTTCTGAATGTTTTTCACCGACCCAAAATGCTGTCCTATCATTGGGGTTTTGAGGCGCGGAAACAGAAAAAGGTCTGGGGGGGGCACATCGGGGCTGTAGGGAGGCTGGGGAACAACGGTGATGCCTGCCTTGACGAGGTAATCGGCCACGAGGAAGCAGGTGTGGAAGGCGCATTGTCGTGGTGAAGCTTCCAGGATTTTGAGATGTCTGGGCGGACATGATTCACCCTGCGTTTCAGCCGCTTCAGCACCTCGACGTAAAACTTTCCGGTTACGGTTGTCCCCTGCGGAACGTACTCATGATGGACCAATCCCCGGCAATCAAAAAAGACAATCAGCATTGTCTTGATCTTTGACATGGAGATCCTGGCCTTCTTGGGGCGAGGGGAGTTCGATGTGTGCCATTCCGCACTTTGCCTCTTCGTCTCCGGATCGTATTCAAAGACCCAACTTTCGTCCCCGGTAATGACGTCATCAAGGAAAGCGAGGTTGTATTCGCAGGTGTCCAAAAGTTCTTGGCAGGTTTCGACGAGCCTCGCTTTTTGATCGTCCTTTAGCACTTTTGGCACGAGCTTCGCGCACACCTTCCTCATTCCTAAAGACTCCGACACAATTTCGTGAACAATGGTTTTCGTAATGTCTAATGTTTCGGAAATTAAACGGACACTTAGACGACGGTCAGTGTTCAACAAGTCACGCACACATTTTACATTGTCGTCGGTACTGGAGGTTGATGGCCGTCCAGCGCGGTTCTCGTCGTTGACATCTTCCCGACCTTGTGCGAAGGCCTTGTGCCACCGGAAAATTTGCCTGTCCGAAAGACAATCGACGCCGAAAGCCTTCTTCAACATTGGAATGGTTTCCGCAGCACTCTTCTCCAGTTTCACACAAAACTTTATCGCCATCCGTTGCTCAAGCGAACGTTGCATTTTTCTTGCACCGGGTCACTGTAACGACTCTCAAAGAACGAGTGATGCGACCGCTACAACGACCGGTAGCCAACTGACGCTTGTTGTATCTTGTTACCAGATCCCCCCACCACAATCCCAGCACGTAAAGCGCGGGCTGGCGCGTACAGTTTCGGGAAAAAAATTCACTGACATTACTTTCCGGACAAACCCTGTATATTCAAATCAGACAATTTCACCAAGGGCCACTTCCTATAAGAAATGTGCGGGGTCCTTTCTGTAGTCAATAGGGTTGGTTTTAATGCCCCAAAGTTGGTTTGACTTAAAAGGTTCGTCGTCCACACCACAAAAACTCGCTCTACGCCGAAATTTAAATTCACAAAACCTACAGGACCTGTCTTATCTCCTGCACTATCGCTTGTACTTGCATGGTAGGCCATCCAAATAGGCTTTCAGTCGCAAAATTAGAGAAAAGAGGAGCTGTTTTCTCGAATTCCACTGTGGGTGGCAGTAGAGAGTTCATGCGTCGAAGTTACAAAGAACACTTGTCGCGCTCTCCAATCAACTCTCACGAATTTCGCGATTGTTGATTCACACAATATAAAGGAAGGTTGCGCCTACCCAAAGAGCCCTCTTTCAGGAATTTTCACCCACCCATAAAAGTTTTGGAGGGGATCAAAAAAGGGAGCCATGGAACCCAAAATGCTCAGGACTTGTTGGGAGGATGAATTCATATTGTGAATTAACTCACTTATTTTGAGTTTATATTTATAAACACAGATAAACACTCCCCAATAACCAGCCGGTTATTAGGGTGTGGACAGCGAACCCTTTAAGTCATAGAGTAGCGACTTAGGAGCATTGAAACCAACCTTATAGGCTTCCAAAATTTTAAAACCGTAGGTGTCTAACCAAAACAGAACGTAATTTGCGTTCATTTAAATGGTTTTACGTTAATTTTGACGAGCAATTTATATACTTAGCGTTAACAGGAAATGCGCGAATTAATGGTATGCAATCATTTAACAACTTACTTTTACGACTAAATAAAGTTATTGCAATTATTTTAAAAGTCACGAGCACAAAAATAAATAAAACATGAACAGAGATTTTCCGGGCAATGCAATTTATAAGTTTACTGCAAAAGTATCCATAGCCCAGACCATCAGTAGCGTGAATGTCTGACAGACCAAAATTCCAACCAAGTAATGGAATTACTGAACCACAACAATTATAAAGTCATACGAGTGTTTATTATTCCTGTTATGCAGGAATTCACGTAATTCGTGAACTAGGCAAGTATTACGCGATTTATCTCAAATTCACAAAATATATGCTTAACGTCCACAGGAAATTCGCGAAATAATGGTACACAATAATTTAACGAGGTACTTTTACGACTAAATAAAGTTTAATTTACAGTACTGCATTGCCCCGGTGTTTAACGAGTTAAGACATGTTGATGTTAATTGTGATCCGTGAGCGTATAGGCGTTTTTACGAACCGACTAATTTGCAAATAAACGCGGCTAGTTTATTTTACCAATTATACGCAAATGGAACTCGTATATTTTTCCGCGATGCAATGCCAGCGACTATTACGAACAATGAAGAGAAATTTCCTTCTTGTCGTTTGTATGTGTTCCTATTGTACGAAATTTTTCTTCTCTATTTGTGAGCAGATATTAGTTGTAACAAAAAATGAATGAGAGAAACCGAATGAAAAACACTGTAATGAATCACTACTTATTCATCCAATTTTTCCGTATCTAATTAGATTCATTCGCTAAAAATTTTAGGTTACACTCTTAAAAGTGTGATATGAGATTTATTTATTTAGGATATGAGATATATTGCCTGTTTCTATCGCTTTCTAGGATTTTTTTAGGATAAGAATTTAAACATCGCGTATAGATACATACGAGGTGTGTAGATTGTAGTGAGCTATTTTTATCATTGGAATAGAAT
>JAPWTK010000464.1:0-92500 GCA_029963805.1 Aromia moschata
ATTCCTTAATAAAATAGTGCTAATGGAACAATACGATAAAACCAGCCAATTAGGTCTGAAAGAGGAGATCTACATACACCTATTCGTCTGGTAGAGTGTAATGCATTAGTTAGAGGGAAGGTCTACAGACAAAATAATTCCAATAAAATTAACATCCTTGACGGTGGCCAGGTTCACCATAATATTTATTTGTCAGTGAGTAATGTTCTTCACCTCCTTTAGAAGATGTGGCCTTTGCCGACCCTATGTGTTCCAATAGGGTAGAGTCCAATTCTGTAGTAAAAGCCTAGGAATAATGATCTTGTTAGATACTGGAGTGGGGACTGGAACCTTCGGCATTGAAACAATAAACTGGTTTTCCACGAAACACCGAACTATTATACTTTTCTCGACGCGCGTTTCGTCAGCTAAGGTGGCATCTTCAGGAGAAAATTAAAACTGAGTTTTAATCTTCTCCTTAAAACTGAGTTTTAATCTTCCTTAAATAAATCATTTATTTTTGTTTCGTGGAGACGTTTTCTAGTTGAGTTTTTGTTTTTTGTGAAAATAAATTACAACGAACAGGACTCAACTCTTCTTTTTTGTTTACATTAATAACGACACAACTGAATATCAAACATTCGGAATAGTCCACAAAAGTGGTAGTTCAAACAACAGCATACAAAAGTGAGGTTATACAGGGTGTACATAATTATGTTAAAACTTTTAAAGGGTGTGTTTTGAAATAATCAGGACCTTCTGCTTTGTTTTTGATAACGTAGGTCACACGATAATTAGTGCATTCGTCTTTGAAGGTTACGAAATACCCTTGTATAGATGACGCTGACATTGGTCCGCAAACATCACAAAGTTGTTTCACCTTTTTCGGCCTTCTGATGTGTTTTTTCCTTGGAACTTGATCTGTGTTGCTTGCCGTACATGCGCCTCTCGCAGAAGAATTTTTCAGAGTGAGTTAAACTGACATCCGAAACTAATTCATTTTTAATCCGGTCCCAGACACTGTGTGTATTCGGCGAAGCTTCGGCATACGGATATCTTCGCGTAGTGTCTGAGAGGCTACTTCTCTGAACCTTCGTCATTCGTAAACTGGTTCGGCCGGCTGGCGGTAAAATTGCGCGGAGCAAAGAACCACGAAGGTACTACGGCAAAGGTCCCAGATACTTCGCTTGGGTTTGTGAAGGTGTTTAGTCTAGCTCAGTGCCGTTCAGTGAAAGAATTTGTTGTAAAATGGAGTGGACAAACGATTTAATAATATAAGTTTTGCAAATGTATGAGAAAGAACTGATGAACGCCACTGGATGTAAAAAAGAACAAAAGAGCGAGCTTTACTACGAAGGCATCCGAAACCGAGCATTCGCAAAATCATCGCATAGTGTGGGAGCTAAGCGAATGCCGAAGCAACTACGACTCCTTCGTCGAATGCCCGTAGTGTCTGGGACCGGCTTTAACCATTTCGCGAAGGCTTCGAATGTGCATGACCTAGTCATTCATTTAAACTGTCATTGTGGGTTGCATACGCACTCAGTGTTACAGTTTAAAAATAGCACTTTATACAAGTTGTTCGAATCTTTTCGAATTTTTTACTCTAGCTGAGGTGTAAAATGACCCCCTCCCTCCTTACTTACCTGCGGGTATATGAAAACAAATATTTTGAAACCTCCGCAGAAACGAGTATTGTTCCCCCTGAATGTGAGTTCCAGGAAATACCAGGAAGTTAAGAAGGGGAACAACAGGGTAAAAGAAAATCACGAAGTTAGGACGAGTTTTGAGTGACAGGGGTGGGGTTCCGTCCTAATTTCCAGTCTTTACGAGTATGTTACGGTGTCGCCCCAAGTGTCTAAAAACAAATTATTTTGAAACCTCGAAGAAACAACTCCCTGTTATTTCCTTGAACTCATCGTACTATTATGTATCGCTTCCCTTAATGGTCTTATATTTTCCACCCTGATGCAACTTCAAAGGCGGCCTTCTTTTTGTTTGCTTGCACATGATTATCGTGATGTATCGTTACTGTGAATCGCGCGCTAATTTTAATGTGCCATAATTAGAGGGTCTATTCCGACAAACCCCAACAGTCAAACTCGAATAAACAAACAAAACAGGAAATTAAGTTTTCTGCAGTTACACTTCGACAATTATCACTTAGCAGTAGTTTATGCAATGAAAAAGTCCTTTCAACTTCAAAGAAATTAACCATATATTATGGATTATAACAAATAAAAAAAACTGGGTCAAGTTACAATTTGAAGGCATATCGTTTTTTGTTGCGGGTGCTTTCTGTACCACTGTTAGTACATTAACACTTAACAGTAGTTTATGCAATGGAAAAGTCCTTTCAACGTCTACGGGTGTTTTTTGTACCACTGTCACTACAATCAGTCATTCGTCTTTCTGTCATTAAATCGTTTTCATTATTTTACAAGTAGAATTTGTACGTGGAACAATACCATAGTTGGAATAATTCCTACGCAAAGAATATGTTTTCTCAAGAACACAAAACCTTTATGCTCGAATCTTACCTGTACTTCATAAATGGGCGAAAAATAGAAGGCGAATGGAAATATTCAATAAAAGATTGTTTAGAAGAGTTTCGCAATGAGTTCCATGATATAGTGTTCGCTTACAATATTTCCCAGTTTGCAGTACGTCATTGTTTGAGTGATTTTTGAGAAACAGAAAGTGTAGGAAAAAAACGAAGGAAGTGGTCGACCAAGAAAACGTACTCCCGAATTAGTAGAAAACATCCGACAAATTGTGGAAAATACTCCTAGAACTTTGCGAGTGGCAATTAAACAATATTATTAAAGAGCGCCCTAATAAATTAGTTTTCTTCTGATTAAGCCTTGTTTCACCTCAATGGGTATGTGAACCCTCATTATGAGAATGTCCGTGCACGTCCTCTACGTGCACAGAAAATCGGTATGTTGTATGCTATTAGTAGAACAAAAACATTTTTTGACTATTTTTTTTTAGTGGTACTCTCACTGGACAAGGTAAAGGAGGGAAATTTAACACCTTTTCTTAACCAGCTTGATGAGTTGGAACTTCGACAAGGGTATTTTCAAGTAGTTTTCCGGTAAAACCGGAAATGCAACGAACTACATACATATTTGTAAATGCAACACCCTGTATAGTCATTAATATTACGTACTGGATTTTACATTACATTTTGTATACGGTACATTTATTTTTTTTAAATGTTAGTAAAAGGTGGTGGCCAAAAAACTAGTTATTTAAGAAAAACTGCGTGGGCGAACTAAAAGATTTCTTTACAACGCAAAATTTTGAAAATATAACATTTTTCATCATTTGCCCACTATTGTCCATCAATTGCCCACGATTGGCCATCAATTGCCCACGATTGGCCATCAATTGCCCATAAGTAAACATAAAATCAATACAACTAATGCTATTTTTCAGTTGGAACGTAATAAGTTCAAGAGTAAGCTGAGATCATTTGGGCTTCGTGAATTTCGCCCCACAAAAACTTGATAGAAATTAATAAAACAATTGTCCATTATTCTCCATGATTGAACCATAATTGCCCTACACTTATTTATAATTATTACTAAATTATTATAATATTTACTAAATTGTTAATTAAATTATATTGCCCATTTTTGTGAAAAAAAAAACAATAAAATACTGCGGGGGCTTCACATAAAGGGAAAACGTAAACACTTCGAAGTAAGCTGTAAAAGTTTGGAGTAATAGCATACGAGCCCTAACAACTATATGTTCGGACAAACGCATTTTTCGCGTATTAGACTGTTTTTATGTATAATGAAGCAAAATTGTCTAATGCAGCTGATAGTACATAGGAACTTAAAGAATTTAAAAGTATATTTTAATTACTGTTTTCAAAAAACCAAATATACAATGTCACAACTTAACAAAACAAGTAAAATGTAACAAAATAACTGGCAACTAAATGTTCGAAAAAAAAATTATTTTAAGCATTAATAAGGCGTTACGTCACCTTATGCCTTAATTACGGCCCGAATTCTTGCAGGCATTGTTTCAACCAAGCATCGACAGAGTTCTGCTGAAAATTCTCTTGGACGATTTTTTCCTTTAAAGTAGAGACCGTTCTTTGAGGATCATCTCTCAAAACTCTTTATCTTATGCCACAGTGTTTCAATGACATTTAGGTCGGGGCTGTTTGATGGCCATGGTAGTACTTTAATATGTTGTTCCCCGAACCATTTTTTCGTCTTTTTTGCAGTATGGGAAGCTGCGCCGTCTTGTTGGAATATTAAATTATTGTCTGATATATCCTGAACAGTCGGTAATAAGCTATTCGTAAGTATTTGTATATATTTTTAGCGTTGACGGTACCCTCTATGACTTCATACTGTCCCAAATATTTAGCGGACATACATCCCCAAATCATGACACCCTTCGGGAATTTTACGGTTCGTTTAAGGCAGTCCTTATGAAAGGCTTCACTTTTTTATTGTTATTACTCTTTTTCTATGATCTCCTACGCAGACGTCAAATTTGGACTCGTCACTGAAAATTTCTTTTGACCAGTCTTCTATAGTCCACGATACCTTCGATTTGGTAACCAATTCAGTCGATTTTTTTGTATGCCTCAGTTAATAAAGGCTTTACGAAAATTGAAAAATTAAAAATTTGAAAAATAAAATAGTAATACCTAAAATAAAAGAAATACTAGGCATCTCAGTGGATTTGTTCAGGTTCTAAAACGCATTATTTAAAAAATTGCTTGACCCACTTTTTGCAGGAATTTCTACTGTGATTACCTACTACGGGTATGTACACCTACATAGCTTTTATGAGTACTTACCCACTGCCATGTATTGTTATAGCTTTACAATTATTTCATTACATTTATTTCAAGTGCCTTCTGAAATTAAATAACTAGGTCTCTATAATAATTTATTGTACTAAAATAACCTCATAGGTAAATTAATTAGTTTACTGAATTGTAATTATTTTTTAAAGCTAACAATATATAGATGCATTTAATATTCTCTTTAATAAATAATTAGATTTCCTAGTTTGTTGTCATCACTTGTCAAATGCGGATATTTTAATGTTTTTTCTCACGCAACTTCGCATATATGACGCATCTGGCGCATTTTAAATAAAAAAATAACAATATTTTTTGCGTTTTGTTTTCTTTGTGAATTTTTTTCGCATCAATAAAGTTACTGAATCGATGCCAAACCACAACCAAAAGTGCATAAAATATCTAAACTATAACAAGAAATTTTTTTGTTTTGCTTTGAATTAACCTAACCTCTTCAAGATATCAATATGTAAAAAAAATGAACGTTATATGATGGATTATGAATATTATGAATATTATTAAAAATAGATTATGAATATTATTAAAAAAATTCAAATCTCTAATGGTATAATTAGTAGGGTTTTTGAGGTCGCTAATCACGAATTTGAGGTTAAATTTTCAAAATTCAAGATGGCGGATCCAATATGGCCGACCAAATTCTATAAAATTCTTCAAAATTATGAGAAAATGTGTATTGGAGGGTTTTTGAGGTCACTGATCACGAATTTTAGGTTAGATTTTTAAAATTCAAGATGGCGGATTTATTGTAGCCGACCAAATTTCATGAAATGACTGAAAATCATGCGATAATGTTTATTATACTAAAATTGGTTGTTTCCGTCCGTTAGCCATTTCATGTAAACGACACCTATTGTACATAAAACCTTCATGTACGTCATCTAAAGGTTGGTATTCATTTGAGCATTTTTGCGCACAAATCTATGCGCGAACGATTTACGCGCACAAACGTTCGTTCGTGGAATCTTACAAAACCTATATTTTTGTGCGCAAATACGCGTTCCAGTTAAAGTTTGTAGCTATTTGAATGTGTGTTATGGCTGTAACAATTGTAACAACAAATAATGGCTGTCATATAATGTGACAGTCTTGACAATTAAATAAGGTCATAAACGTAATATTAAAAATAGAAATAGTCTTTATTTTGCTCGACCAACTTTGATGACTGACTAATAGTTTCTTCTGCAACTTATTGATGCCTGAAATTGTATAATGTATTTTTTGATAAAGCAATATAATTATTGAGCAGTGTGTTTTACTTGCATTTTAAAACATTTATATTTCCTGT
This sequence comes from Aromia moschata, assembly GCA_029963805.1. Taxonomy (NCBI): domain Eukaryota; kingdom Metazoa; phylum Arthropoda; class Insecta; order Coleoptera; family Cerambycidae; genus Aromia; species Aromia moschata. The sequence continues at coordinate 6,123 of JAPWTK010000464.1, forward strand.
TCCAGTTGTTTTCTTTCTCTTTTATTTTTCTCTCCATAGGGACCCAAGTAAACTATTCATTTTTTGTGTTGCATCAGACACCCATAAAATCGGCCACTTTTCATATTTATCAATTAATTTCAAACATAATTCATTATTCTATTCCATGATTGAATTTATAGTATGCCACTAAAAAAATATGGACGCAGAGAACACACACACACACACAGCGAACTATCCTCAACTTATCGTCCGAACTGAGCAAATTTACGCGTAAATATCCTTTGATGTTTACTAGAAACCGACAGGCGGTGGAGCGCGTTCGTGCGTGCTCAAACCTTGCGCGAACACTACTTAGCTTCATACACATTTGAGCAGATTTGCACGCAAACCATGCGTGCGCGCAAATTTGCCCAAATGAATACCTACCTTAATACTTACCAGTGCGCCAAGCTAGCACGTACGATAGAACATTGAACTGCCTATGGTCCAGTGCCGATATATTATGCCATCGAACGATTACCGAAATTCCAAGCAAGGAATGGCAAAACGTTGGGCACTAGACTCTAAAAGGGACCGTATACGATCAATAATACTGTCAATATTTCAAAATAATGACTGTTTTACTGAACGTGTAATGCAAATTACGGATGGAATGATTGTTGGATTGATGCAGATCCGGATATTTTGATATTCACGCATCAGTATTAATGAAGAGAGGGGATACTGTCAATATTACTGATCGTGCAGCATGTCGTGTGGGGCGTGCATGTGCACGTCAGTACATGTTTAGCATTTGCATACGTCTGTACAGGTTTCTAGTGAAAATGAGCGACGCCGACGGTGGAAACTTCCTAGATGGTGAAGATGAGGAGGAAACTATAAATGAAATCGAAGTTACAGGGGACGAAGGCACAAAAAAATGAGTACCTTCGTAACTTATGAAACGCTTCCAGAATTATGGAATAATCAAAGCCCACACTATATGAATAAAACTAAAAGAAATGTGGCACTTGAGGAATTATTATTTATTTATCGTAAATTAAAACCCGAAGGCACACGTGCAGATGTCCGCAAAAAAATTAATACACTCAGGTCGAACTGTAGACGAGAATTAAAAAAAGTTATTTCGTCTAAAAGGTTCGGAGGTGGTACTGAGGACGTGTATCATCATGGGTGTTTTATGCTTTAAGGTTTTTACATAACTGTGAGCAACCTGTCAACAAGAGCGTAGCCAAGGGGGGCGATAGGGGCGATTGCCCCCCCCCCCCCCAAATGGTCAAGTAGAAACCAAAATAGTCGGGGGATTGCGCTTGCGTTTGCCTTCAATAACCTTCTTTTTTTTTCCTTTTTTTGTTTAAGCTGCTTTGGACGCCCCCCCCCCTAAAGAAAAATAGTCGCTTGCCTTCAATGACCTTTTTTTTTTGTTTTTTTGTTTAACCTGCATTGTACGCCCCCCAATGAAAAATAGTGGCTACGCCCTTGCCCATCAATGCAAATATTCAATTAAAATCCTATTTCAAAATTCAAATTCATCCACACCCGATGCTAATACGACGTTTCATTGTCATTGCTAGAATTATAGCTAAGCAGGCTTTCTCTCTCGCGTCCATTTTTAGATATACCTGTATATATATGTAGATATAAAGCACTGTAGACTCAGTTGCCTGTTAGATTGGTACTGAGGTAAAATATTGACAGTAATATTGTTCATGTAAGGTTTAAAATAAGTGACTTGAATATTGATGAGATACTGACATTATTTATTGAAGTGCAATAGTGACAGTATTACTGATCGTGTACGACCCCTTTAATTAAATATGTCTTGCAACACAAATATTCGTTTAGTTATCTGTGACTTTGTAACCTTGCTGTTTTTTAAAACGGCCTTACAAAAATTCCACTTGACGGTATGCTTGCCGTTTTTTTTTTTATTAAATCAAATTTAAGATTTTTAAAATCTTTGTTGTACTTTCGACCACTCATCATTTAAAAGCACATTTACGATAAAGGAATGATAAGAACTGTAAGAGATACGACAAACAACACAAAACGTCAAGAAATAAACATAATCCAACTTTTTACATTATTTGCATTATTGTATTGAGGTCGACAATAAAAATGACGCGTCCACGCTCGTCTCTGATTGTGGAGACGAACGCAGAATACTACTCTCGAATGTCGGAGAGTGACAAGGCGAAGCACGAGCACAAATATGTAGATGCATTAATAAACAAATCAGTTTTGTCATATATGGCTTATTAATAAAGCTATGTAACCTTTTTCCGCGTAACATAAGTCGTATTATAGGAAATTCAGTAATAAATTATTCACTTTGTCAGTCAGTTGTCCTTTATATGTAAGTCTTTCGCTCGTTCACAACTTACTTAATTACACAGTGAGGGGCAAAAGTCTGGAGTAAAATTAATAACCCCGTTATGGGTGATTTTTATAAAAAAAAAGGCCAAGATACATAGGTCGGTTTTGTTTTGTTTTCTTTTGCACCATTTTCATATCCTTGCTTATATACGATTTTTTAAAATTTTTCACCCCACTTTCGCGTTATGACGCCATTGACACTTTTTCTAAATTGGGATCTATTTTTGAGATTAGAAATAAAATAAATACATAAATAAAAATAAATTACATATTTTTGGAGTATAAACATTCATTGTGTCATAATTCACAATCATATATTCAGTTCATTTACTTCAATTTATTTGTAAATTTCTTTCGTAAAAGTCAATCAAGCTTTAATGGAATACAGGGTTTGTCCGGAAAGTAATGTCAGTGAGCTTTGAAAAATGGTTTTTATTGGTTCTATGTGTACAAATCTTTAGAAACTTTCAAAATACGTTCCTCCTGCGTCCACACATCGGTTCCAGCGGATCCTCCACGCATCAAGCCGCACGGTAGTCGTTTTCCGGAATCGCCTTTAAAGCGTCGGTGCAAGCCTTCTGAATGTTTTTCACCGACCCAAAATGCTGTCCTTTCATCGAGTTTTGAGGCGCGGAAACAGAAAGACAATCAGCATTGTCTTGATCTTTGACCTGGACATCCTGGCCTTCTTGGGGCGAGGGGAGTTCGACGTGTGCCATTTCGCACTTTGCCTCTTCATCTCCGGATCGTATTCAAAGACCTAACTTTCGTCCCCGGTAACGACGTCATCAAGGAAAACGGGGTTGTCTTCGCAGGTGTCCAAAAGTTCTTGGCAGGTTTCGACGCGCCTCGCTTTTTGATCGTCGTTAGCACTTTTGGCACGAGCTTCGCGCACACCTTCCTCATTCCTAAAGACTCCGACACAATTTCGTAAACAATGGTTTTCGTAATGTCTAATGTGTCGGAAATTAAACGGACACTTAGACGACGGTCAGTGTTCAACAAGTCACGCACACATTTCACATTGTCGTCGGAACTGGAGGTTGATAGCCGTCCAGCGCGGATCTCGTCGTTGACATCTTCCCGACCTTCTGCGAAGGCCTTGTCCCACCGGAAAATTTGCCTGTTCGAAAGACAATCGACGCCAAAAGCCTTCCTCAACATTGGAATGGTTTCCGTAGCACTCTTATCCAGTTTCACACAAAACTTAATCGTCATCCGTTGCTCAAGCGAACGTTGCATTTTTTCTTGCACCGGGTCACTGTAACGACTCTCAAAGAACGAGTGATGCGACCGCTACAACGATCGGTAGCCAACTGACGCTTGTTAGATCTTGTTGCCAGATCCCCCCACCACAATACCAGCACGTAAAGCGCGGGCTGACGCGTACAGTCTCGGGAAAAAAATTCACTGACATTACTTTCCGGACAAACCCTGTATAATAGCACAGCTAAGTTCATTTAACCATTACTATTGATTATATTCTTATAACTTTAATTTGCTTTTATTAAATTGTACAAAATAACAAATATTTCATTAACATGGATTTTATTAAATAATAAATTACCAGCAAAATGATAAAAATAACGAAAATAAAACTACTAGTATGGTCTGTTTTACGCGTGTAGTTGAAGGGTTTAAACGTTGCGTTTAAGCGCATAGTTGAAACAATTCGAAACGAGACGTAGATATCAGCATCCAATAGTGTACAGGACCCATACTTTATTTCCATTATTTTTGGAGACATGAAAGAATACGAACTACAGGTTTGTAAACAATTTCTCTTCCTACTTACAATTAGATTAACGATTATTTACCTTTTTCATTAGGTATATAACATTTAATTCGTCGACAATTCTTTGTCGATTAATATTTAGGGATCCCGGGGCATGATGGGGTACTGAGGCAAGACCCCCGTTTTCGCATAAACTAAACATCACACCTACATTCAATAACCATTACTTGGACATCGCTATCGTCGCGCGTTTAATGCCCTGTCAACAATTGAAGAGAGAGTTCGCGTCGTTGCGTAAACCAGAAAAAAACTGTTATTGCACTTTTCGATCTTATTCCTCATAAAGTGTTTGAACGTGACTGTTACTTGTAAAGATCTAATAGCTAATTGCAGTTGTAACATAAAAAAAAAATTGGGAATTTAGGTTCAAGGTTCGACATTTTTGTTCAGTAAAATGATTATACATTTCTATTTATTCAACTTTTTTGCGATAAGGCCGTAAAGGGCTATACGTACCTTAGGTACGACTCTAGAAAGGAAAGTTAAACAGACAAGAGAAGCTAAAGAAGCGAATGTTCAAGTCGTAAGTTACAAGGTTCCTCTAGCCCCAAAGAACATTGTGTTTACAGTAGAAGAAGAAAGATAAATCGCTAATTTCCTAATAGACACGGAAGGCCGACTCTTTGGCCTCAGTACAAATGAGGTAACGGCTTTAGCTTATCAGTTGACTGTTAGAAATCACAAACCACATCTATTTGAATGATTATAAATATTTTAACATATTTTTATTTTATGTCTCAAATGAATGTTTGAATACGCATTTTTTAAATATATATTCATGTTATTAGTATTTAAAACAAATGGTAATTGACAAGAAAAATGTACCCCATCTTGCCCTGTAGGGTACCCCAACCTGTCCCAAGTATGGGGTAAGACGGGGAAAAATACATTTTTTAATGTAGTGTTTGCATCTGGAGTGACAAGCACCTTTTATGACTAGTTACAAAGAGGGATAACTAATGGTTTGCTTTGATACTATTATAATATGCTGACTTTTATTATTACAATTTTATTTCATTTCAAACCTTAACTACCCCGTCTTGCCCCGAGCTCCCCTATCATCGTATATTTTTGTATAAATTATGTCCTTTAGGTACTTTAAAAAAAATGTGTTCATCGCAGTTAATTAAGGCTACTTCATTCAGGTTTTTACTTCATTTTGCATTCATTTCTCATTTCATTATATTTTTTATGGAAGAAAACAAATAGATTGAATTATTTTATTTATCTTTTCTGATTATTTTTTTAATGGTTCATGTATTCAATTTAATCTCCCTTTAAATTCCCTCATTTACTCAACTTCCATCATATTATATTCCATTTATAAATAAATAATACTAATAATAAGTATATGCTGTCAACAAGATCAACCACACATAACTGATAAAATATTTCCAAGAGAAATATAAGAACCGCGTGACAAAGTTGTTGAATATGCTTTTATCTGGAGATAATCTTATCAAAGCCATCAAAGCTGTCCCAGTGCTGACACTAAATTCAGACACTTACACACAGGTCACTTGCTTCAGGTCTATTGAACATAACAAAATCAATGCTTTGACCAAGAAGCTTCCTTAAGAAGAGAACTACTAACCAACAGGGACCCACTAATAACAGCAGTATCAAGAGAGGACGCTGGATACACGCCTTTGAGCCTAGGATGTGATTATCTTGAGCCTAGGATGTGAGACACATTGGATGGAACATGCTTTACAGGACCGTTTTCCAAAAAATGTAAAGTAATGTTTGTTGGCGACAGCTCCACTATACTACAAATATATGGAAGCTGTGCTGGAATCTGAAGTGGCAGTGATGTACTGGGATAGACTAATCATCACCGACCGAACAGTGGACTGCAACCGACCAGATATTTGCTGATAAACAAGGAACAACGAAAAGGGATCATCATAGACATCGCAGTGCCACTTACCCACAACATTCAGAAGACTGAACAATAAAGAACTTGCGTATCGATATCTACAATAAATGTTTACAAAGATGTTTTTTTAATTGTAGCATTCCATTATGGAGACTGTAGAAGGTGGAGACAGACGCCCCGCCCTAGTAATGTCGGCAGAGGGAGCGATGACGACTAGAACTGTATCATAATATAATTATAAATGGCTAGAAGGCAGATGTATTACAATTGTGTCCTATTGTACGAAAGGTTTTGGGACAGAATTTCCTCTCATCGCCTGAGCCTAATTTCTGCTGGGGGCTGGGATGGTAACCAACTCATTACTGTCTGTAGCAGGAATGGTTGAATGTTTCCCAGCGTTTGCGCTGAAAAGTGACTTAATAATATATGGGCAGAGAGCAGGTTGTTTTGTTGCGAGTCATTTATTAGCTATCAGTCTCTAGTGACGTCGATCAGCCACTCAAAATACAAAACTATAGATAATAACGGTCACTATGTTTTAGATTAATATGAATGTCCATAAGGGTGATTTTCGGCCCTACCTATAGTTCGTTGTAAATCATTGAGTACAGGAAAATTACTTCGAAATTGGTAACTTGATGTGGTTGAATAGCAATTTGGAGTCTGCATTAGATGCGCCAACTTTTGAGGACAGTTGTAGATTCCATTTGTAGAGTACATTTTTTATAAAGGGTGAATAGTCAGAGTTGGGCAATGATAATAACCAAAACCTTAAAAAATAAATTCTATGATTTTTTGAAAGTGATGTGACTGTTGGTGTAAAATGTTATAGTTTATTCAAATGACATGGCGTGTTATTCAGCTTAATAAAATGAAATCAACAATACAAATCAAAAAAACATTCGAGGCCGTTGCACAAAAATATTGATTAGGGAAGCGATTTCTCACCAATTTTACAAAAGTAGCTATATTCCGAAAACCAAGACACTCATCAAATGTCCAGTCAGGACCTGGCCTGTAACTCTCTTTCAGCTCGACGTTACTTTTTGGTACACCCTGTATAGTAAAATAGATATATATATATAAGAAGGCAAAGTCCACAATAAATCATTGTTGATATATCTATCTTTTTCCAATTCAAACGAGCCCTATGTTTGTTGCAGTTAATGTTTATATTGACAGGTTGTGGCCATGCCTCTAAAGAAGCAACGAGAAAACTCTTCAAATAATTATATTACGTAGAAAGAGAATTTCGAGCAAAGAGTTGTCGCGTAGGTTCAATCGATCAGCCGGTCTGATTGACAGCGATAGAAACACATTGAATACTGGCATGGACAAGAAAGAAATTGTTTATAAAGAATAGAGCCGTGTTCACAATCTACCATCATAAATGTTAACTTCGATAGACATAGGACTCACTTTTAAGGACGTATTTTTGAGGTTAAAATAAGACTTTCTTATTCTTATAAAATGCATCCTCTTTGAGCTACAGTCATCATAAGTTGCGCGAAAAAATTACTTTGAAACATTATTTTGAACTGTGATTATAGTTACGCATTAAATCTCCTAAAAAATGCAAGCCCCTGTTTCTTTAGGAGCTCTATTCATTTTTTGTCTCAAAAACTAAATAAAGTAGGAGTAAACTTTTTTTTAGGGAGGGGATTGAGGGGAGGTCTACACTTTTGATAGCCGCAATTTCATAGTTTCACTGAGCGTAGAATCACATTGTTTCTTTCATTACTGTTATCCAATATACTGTTGTCTTTGTATATAGCGATTAACGTCAAGATCAAAGAAAATATCTACACAATTGTTGGTTTTCAAAATAAAACGCTATCGAGTTGACATTGATTCATTGATATTAATATAGCTATCCTGTATTGGTAGATATTTTCATTTTCTAAAGTATTGAGTTTTATTTTCCTCAGCGACAGCTCCCTGTCAAATGTCATCGTTACACTTTTATTGTTTAATGAAACAATTTTATTTAATTATTCATATTGTTCTCGGCTCATAAGTCGGTTTTGAGTTTATGGCTTAATAGAACATAAGAGACTGCCTTCTAGTGTGCATAAATAGGACTCGACGTGTTCCAACGAGTCTGACAAGGTCAGCAACCACTAGATGTTGTTCCTGGTAGCACACCACTAACGGTAGGTCCACTAAGCTCAAGTGTAATGAGAATAAATTCCCGTGCTCTATTATATGCCATCAGAAATCATATATCTTAATTTCGAACTTATTAGGCCTCATCAGTATGATAAATCTGACGTACTTACCTTTAGTAGTGTGCTGTCAGGAAAAACTTCTAGTGGTTGCTGACCTTGCCAGATCCGCTGGAACACGTCAAGTCCTATTTATGGACACTAGACGGCAGTCCTCTATATCATCGCCGTATTCTCTTGTTCATTGTTGTACGTTGTCAGAGATAACATATTGTTCAGACCTAATAAGGTCGAAATCCGGATATATGACTTCTGATGACGTATAACAGTGAACAGAATTTATTCTCCTTACATTTGAGGCTTGAGGTGAGTTGGTCACATACTTTCTAATTTTCTGAATAGTTTAGATCATAACATGATATCATTAGATCTACATTATTTACTTTCATTTTTATTTTTTCCTAATACGAATAAAAAATATGTGTTAAACTATTATATAACTTGGGTTTTAGTATGCAACGGCGACTTCATATGTTTATCAGTTCTGTCGTACATGCTATAATAAAATCAGGGGATATGTATAAATATGTGAATGTTATGCAAATATTTAATAACCTACGTGAATAATAAAATATTTGTGAAAGCGTGTATATAAAACCGTTACACGCGCAAACCGTTTGAACTTTAAGAAAAAAATTATTAACGTGGTTCAAGGCGCGATCAATTACCGTGTATACAGTGTGTAAAGCCGACATCGGCCAGTTGTGAAAAAGGACAAATGCTACACTTCTCTTTCTAACAACAAGCACATATGGTGAGAGGGCCGGCCTTATTCCTTCACTACATTCGATGCGTCTGCGGTTGCTTCTTATCTGTCGTCTCTCTTCTGTTTGTCCTTTTTCATAACTGGCCGATGTCGGCTTTACACACACGGTATACCTAACTGTGTTATCCGGCTTTTAATTTTATCTGTGGGGTACATTATGTACATATAAATAATCGCGAACACCTATCCGTCTATAATAGACAAATGCAATTACATGCTTCGTCATCGTCATCGTAATTTATCTGTTGCTAATTCATATGTTCGATGTGAGTTTCAAGAAGCGTTAAATACACTTGTGGGGAATTTAGCGACCTTCTTCTCTATTAGTTTTTTTTTGTTTGGTTGGATTAGGTCCAGGAATAAATAACAACTATTCGATTTTTGCCAACGTTTCGGAGCTTTTTTTCTCCTTCATCAGGGCTCACTACAATTTTATACAGAAGTAGATATAAGATATAGATTTTGAAAAATTACATATTACTACAGAAAAGCAATTGTAACTTTTACTTACATCAATGTTGTTATTGTTGTCGTGTAAGGTGGTACGTTACAAACATTGGCGGTACTGTCTATATACATATATAGTAAATGTATAAAGATAAAAACAAAACACTATTATCAGGACAATACACTTTAAAAATTACTATAGTAATGAAGGTTTTTGAGAGAATCTAACCTGTCGTACGTATATCACATTTGTGTTAGGGAGTGGGAAGCAGTATTATTAATGGATTTGAGACAATGAAAATATTATGTTTTGAAATTATTGTTCTTTTCTAGAATGTTGTAATAAACTGAATTTAAGTCGTCCATGTCACTACGTTTATTAACGCTATTTTTATTCATTTTTATTTCTACCATTTCTAAAAGTAATCGTTTTTTAAGGTTTGGTTCTGTTCCTAATATTTTACAGTTTTCAAAGTTGAATTTGTGTTCTGGATTATTGATTATGTGTTCCACTAGTGCTGTATGTGTCTTTTTCTTCTTCTTTATTTAGTGTTCTTATGTCATATTCATGTTCTTTTATTCTATCTTACAATCTTCAATACACTGCCCCAATAAATACTAAAATATTGTTTTGAACTTTAAAATGAAACTCAAATGGAACTCGGCTTCTTTTGAGAATTATTCTCATTTATGTATGTGATTAATGAACCTACCGTCAGTGGTGTATTGCAGGAACGACATCTAGGTTGTAGACCTTGTCAGACGCATAATATATAGACGCGTAATATACATAAAGTTGTTTTAATTTATAATTATTTTTTTTCCAGCAATTTTAAACACTTTATTTTAATGCTAACTAATAAATTTATCTATGTATTTTTTTTTAAATAATTCCAAAGTAGCTTTCTAAGAACGTCACGAACTAACAGTTTAGTAGTATACTTGTATAGTGAGCTTAGCAATTTTAGAAAATATATCTGACAACCTTGCTTTTTTCTACCTATTTTCAATTTAGAATGGAAATACAGTACTTGCATGATTCTTACGTGTGATACTTTTAAAATAATGCGATATTGAGGCAAAGGGAAATACTTTTTCTACCAAAATATTAATGGAAAAGGTAGCAAATTCTGAAAAAAAAAAATTGTTGGAATGATGAAAAAGATGATACAGTCCATTATTTGTGCATAACATTTAAAATCGAAACCTTGTATAGGAGAGGTCATGAAAATATTGTATCTTCTTTTACATTCGCACAGTGGCGGCTGGTGATAAAGGGCACAGAGGCACGTGCCCAGCCCAAATTTCAATAGAAAATATTTCTTTTGTGTTAATCATAACATAGTATAAAACAAAGTCGCTGTCTGTCTGTCCCTATGTATGCTTAGATTTTTAAAACTACGCAACGGATTTTGATGCGTTTTTTTTTTATAGATAGAGTGATTTAAGAGGAAGGTTTATATGTATAATACATGTATAATATAGTAGAGAAACACTGATAATTTTAGAGGTTTCTAATGTGATGTCGTAAATAAACACATTTTTTTTGCGCTTACATTGCAAATGCTGGCTGAACCCTACGAGATAGATCAAAATAATGTACTACAGTATTGTACACCTTAAAAAGGTCTACAAAAAGTCCGCGTGCACCCGTGCGAAGCCGGGGCGGGTCGCTAGTTTACTATAAATTACTGTTACAATAATATCAATTAATTGTATACGACAAACTATTCATATTCTAGTTATTATTCATTTTATACCACAAATAATGATTTTTATCACATATATATGACAGACTATCGATCGAGCACCGAGCCACCGTAGTCTGAATTCCTCGCATTTCGCGCGCGTGGGCGAGGGCACACAGTTTCCCAGCCCCCGTTTTTAATCGGGCTTTTTCGGTAAAGTTTGGAGACGATTGCAGCAGACAGACGTCGTTAAATCGTTCGAAAATCAGCTGAACGGGTCACACTTGTTGAGTGACCTTTTTTTGTGATTGTTTATTTTCTTCGCTGATAAGTGTGTTTTTACTGTTTTTGATTGTGAAACGTTTCAAAATGAATTCGGTGGACTTTTTATTGACTAATAAAGATATTACATACGAGATCCGAACGGAAATTAAACGGTTAGGAAGGCCGATACCCGATTTGATAATTTCCAAAACAGACGTAGGAAAATCGCGAAATTATTCACGAAATTTTAACAGTGTTTACGACAGATTTAAGGGGTTCTGTGGGTGTAAAAAGAAACAAACTGTGGTGGGTCTAAAAGAAACAAACTGTTTTGTTTTATTTGTTTAGTGATGGGTGGCAACCGAAGTGCATGGACTCAAGAAGGGGTGAGTGATTTAAAACATTTAAATCAACGAGCTAAGAAACATGCTAGCTACAGTGAAAAACATTTATATAAGATCTTATATTTTAGTGTGTTGGAAAAGGTAGACATAAGGCAACAGCTTGATAGTGCTTATCGTGAAAATATAAGACATCACAATGAAAATGTGGATAAAAACAGACATATTTTAAATCAAATAATTAATTTGATTAAATTTTTGTGAACAATAAGGACTGATTTCCTCTTCAAATAACGGTAAGATACCTATATCAAATTTTTTTCACATGTTGCCACCCATTATTTTAATATATTTATGCCCTCAATATTCGTGATTAAATATTATTTCAAAAAGCTACCAAATCCGAAAAATTATTCTTGTGAGTCTATATTTTTGTATAAAAAATTTTTCATTGAAATTCTGTAAAACGCATGATCTAGAAAATTTTAAAAATTTTTGCCTGCGGCGCCATTGTTAGCTAATGAGTAATCCTACTGACACACCCTGTGCCCACCCATGTAACACACCCACGAGCCGCCATTGCTTTCACATTCACATCCACATAATGGAGTGGAAGTTTAGTATCTCTGAAAAGATTTTAAGGCTTATATTTTAAACATACTTTGCTTACGTAGTGTGAAAGACTATATTTTATTTATTATTTATATGAGTGTACTTTATATTTTAAATTTTGCCGCTACCTCCTTTCCGCGAGTAGGCTGTGCCACCCCACCTGCATAATGAAGTCATCTGCAGCGCAGAAAGGCCGAGATATGTCTACGAGCGTACGAGAAGCACGCATATCTACTTACAATAATTTTACATTTTGTATACATGGTTTCAATAAATCTTTCATAAAAGAAGCAATGCAGTTCATTACAACATCAACAGATAGGCTTGAAATTTATGTTATGAAACTTTGTCTTTCTATTTGAATATTTTATAAAAATAGCTATAAATAATAATTCGTAATTAATTAAGCCATATATTCGTTATTAATAAAACTCGTTTCTAATTAAACGATAGTACACATTTCTTCCATATTATACGACTTTATCTCAAATGTTATGCCACTTTAACGTATCAGATCATTAATGGAGGAAAGTGGAAGGAATGCTACAATTAAAAAAAAACGGCTTTTGTAAACATTTATTGTAGATATCGATACGCAAGATCTTTCTTGTTAAGATATGTAGATCTTGTATAGGTATAAGATATCTACTGAAAATTTAATAATAAATGTTAAGGCAAACTTGTTAGATTTAAATTTGAAATTGTGCGCGCCATTCAATTTAACTATACGCATGCGCGAGTTTAAGCCTGAGCGCAAAGCGTGAAATAGTTTAGTTCAGTTCTAGAATCTATGAAGTAAGGTTGATGTACCAACCCTTTATTGTTGGCTCGTCAACAATAAAGGGTTTAAAGTTACACGCCTTATTTATTTCAATAAAAGAAAAGATACAGTCCACTTTGAGAAGAGGCAGCAGGTCCGATTCTCTCCATAATTTTTGGTCCCGACGAGCCCGATTCCCAGTTTAAGGGCGAAAAGCTGCAGACAATCCAGGCAATCCAGACGAGTCCACTTGGCGGCAACAAGGTCGACTTCGGACATCGCTATTCGCAGCGGAGACAAAACCAAGCAATTTACAATCCAGAAAAACTAACCCACAAGTGAGTCCATTCCAATTTTCAATCCTATTTGCCGTTGTATCCTATACACAAGCACAATGGCAGACCTTGCGAGATTAAAAATACAGCGTGGTCAGTTAAAATCTAAACTAACCAGGCTAAAAACATTTTACGATTCTTTAGATTTAACAAAAGTTGACGATCTAGGGGTTTCAGAGCTAGAAATAAGGCTAGAAAAGTTATACCGGCCATTGATGAATTCAATATTTTACAATCCGAGATAGAAATTCTATCAGAGTCTGACTCGGAAAACACAGAGCGCGATGAATTTGAAAATTCGTATTACAAATTAATTGCCAATGTCAAAAACTTTATTGCGACAAATCCAGCGTCGAATGCCAGTAATATGAATTCAAGTACAAGTCAAAAATGTAATTCGCCTATGCATGAAAATCGCGTAAAATTACCAACAATTAAATTGCCTACTTTCAATGGGCATTATGATCAGTGGTTAGAGTTCCGAGATGCTTTTACTGCCTTAATCCATGACAATAATACAATATCAAATATTCAGAAATTTTATTATTTGCGGTCTTCATTAGAGGGGGACGCCTGCAAAATAATTCAATCTTTAAAAGCCTCCGAAACAAATTACACAATAGGGTGGCAACTATTAAAAGATCGGTTTGAAAATAAACGATTAATAATTCACAATCATGTAAAGGCTATTTTCGATTTGCCTATAATTCAAAAAGAGTCGCATGTTGATTTGAGAAATTTATTTGATAACGTCACAAAACATTTACGATCATTAAAGGCGCTAGGTGAGCCCACAGAACACTGGGACACTTTAATAATTCATATTATTACTAGCAAATTAGATAACACTACCCGACGCGAGTGGGAATCTTTTGAGTTAAAACAAGAACTTCCGCTTATGGAAGATATCAATAAATTCTTAAAACAACGGTGCGAGTTACTTGAAAAACTAGAGGTCAATAAATCAAACAATAATTTCGATAAACCGTCAACTAGATTCAAGCCGAAAAATCAATCAAACGCCTATGTCAATACAAATAATAAGGTAATTTGTTACTATTGCAAAAGGCCGCACACCATCTATAAATGTGAGACATTTTTAAAACATTCACCTGCAGATCGAATGACAGAGGCTAGAAAAGTCAATCTATGTATAAATTGTTTACGACCGGGTCATACAGGTCTAGAGTGCAAATTGTCAAATTGTAAAATATGCGGAAGAAAACACAATTCTCTTTTACATATTGATACAAAAGCGCCGCATGATGCAAGTAGTAGTCAGCCTAGACCGGAAGATAAACAAGACAATTCTGAAAACATTAGGCACACTGTAGCAGGGGTTGCGGGTCAAGCGGTAAGACACAGCCATATCGAGTCCTCATATGCGGAACAGGTGCTACTTTCGACTGCTGTTGTACGAGTGAGGGACGCTAGGGGAAATTTGCAGAAATGTCGCGCACTATTAGACAGTGGCTCGCAGAGTAATTTTATTACGGAGGGATGTTGCAAGAAATTAAATATTCAATTAATGCCAGCCAATTATTCTATCACCGGAGTAGGGCAAGCGACGTCAAATGTTAACTATATCGGTGAAATAGAACTATTCTCAAACAATAATGCGTATCACGCTACAATTTCATGTCTAGTTTTACCTAAGATAACAGAGATTTTACCAATGACCTATTTCGATAAATCTAATTTAAAAATTCCGGATAATATTCGGCTAGCAGACCCGACATTTAATCAACCGGGAAATATAGACATTTTACTAGGTGCTAATATTTTTTGGGAACTATTATGCGTAGGACAATTTCAATTAAACAATACACGCTTAACAATACAAAAAACAAGATTAGGATGGATTGTTTCAGGTAAATTAAACATCTATTCTAAACAACAATTCAATTCAGTTAGCTATTTCAATACGACTTTAAAAAACGATGTACTCAACGATCAACTTGTCAAATTTTGGCAAATAGAGGAAGTAGATTTCAAGCCTGCTTTATCAAAGGCAGAACAGTATTGCGAAAATCATTTCTTAAACAATTTCACACGCAATGATAAGGGCCAGTTCGTAGTTTCGATACCATTTAAAAACAATGTCAGTGATTTAGGTCATTCAAGGGACTTAACTATGCAGCGTTTTCTATCGCAAGAACGGAGATTAATGAAAAATCCTAATCTATACGAGGACTATAAAAAAATTCATGAATGAATATGAACAGCTAGGTCACATGTATGAAAAACAAATTTCTATATCAGATGACAATAATTCTAATTACTATTTACCGCACCATTCGGTTGTCAAGGAATCTAGCAGTACTACGAGACTTCGCGTTGTATTTGATGCGTCGATGAAAACAGACAGTGGCGTTTCATTCAATTACGTACAGTATAGCGGGTTTCCTGTACAAAACGATTTGTTTTCTATAATTTTGAGGTTTAGAAAATACAATTACGTGATGACAGCGGACATATCAAAAATGTACCGTATGGTTCTCATAAATCCAGATGAGAGGAAATTCCAGCGCATTTTTTGGCGAGATGACCCCTCACAAGAAATAAAATGCTATGAATTAATGACGGTTACGTATGGCACAGCATCTGCGCCTTATTTAGCCACAAGGTGTCTATATCAGTTAGCAATTGACAATGAAGAAAAATATCCTATAGCTAGCAATGTGATTAAGAATGATTTCTATGTAGATGATTGTTTAACGGGTTCAAATTCGGAAGCTGATCTGTTACAGTTACAACATGATGTAACAAACATATTAGCAAGTGCAGGATTCGAATTGAGAAAATGGTTAACTAATAAACGAGAGTTATGTGACAAGTTCTATATCAATGAAAATCTAAGTTCTAAAGTTGTTCAGTTAGGTGAAAATGAAGCCAATAAAACTCTAGGAATTTTGTGGAATGCTAATCAAGACAATATTCAGTACACAATCATGTCAATCAGTGAAAATTCAATTGCAAGTAAACGAGTTATTCTGTCAATAATTTCGCAGATATTTGATCCACTAGGTTTACTAGGCCCGATTATCATTACCGCGAAAATATTATTACAGAAATTGTGGCAAGAGAAAATAAGCTGGGACGAGGCAATCCCACAAAATTTACAAACCATTTGGAGTCAATTTCTTGTAGAGTTAACAGCTATAAACAATATTTCAATACCGAGACAAGCTGTACTATCAGAGTATGTATCAATCGAATTACACGGATTTGCAGACGCGAGCGAGCGAGCTTATGGCTGTTGCATTTATATTCGTTGTGTAAATTCATCGGGTTACTATTCTTCTAGGTTACTCTGTGCAAAATCAAGGGTTGCGCCTATAAAACAAGTAACTTTACCTAGGTTAGAGCTATGCAGTGCAGTTTTGCTAGCGCATTTAGTTGACAAATCAATAAATTCAATGAAAATCAATTTCAATAAGTATTATTTGTGGTCAGATTCTACAATAACACTCTGTTGGTTAAAGGCAAGTCCTACTAAGTGGAAAACATTTGTAGCGAACAGAGTAAGCGAGATTCAGAGATTAACAGATATTGACGATTGGTATCACGTGAAATCTGAAGAAAACCCGGCAGATCTCATATCACGCGGAGTTCACGCATCTGCGCTGTTAAATTCTGATCTGTGGTGGACAGGACCGGCTTTTATAAATTCTAGTGACGATTTACAAGTTCGAAATATTAGTAATGAACACAATTCGGAGATGATACCAGAGGAAAGAATTATTTATAATGTTGGAGCAGTAGTGAACAAATTTGAATTGTTTAATAATTTTTCTTGTTTACACAAATTACAAAGGGTATTTGCATATTGCTTAAGATTTATCAATAATTCGAGAACAACAGATAAAAAACAAGGTCCCTTGTCAAATTTTGAATTAGAAAATTCTTTGCATACTCTAGTGCGATTAGCGCAACAAGAATCATTTTCCAATGACTATAAAAAATTAACAGAAAATAAATCTGTGGATAAGAAGAGCAATTTGTTATCATTAAATCCTATTTTAGATAAAAATAAATTGATGCGAGTAGGTGGCAGAATTCAAAATTCCAATTGTTCCTTTGATAAACGTCATCCTATAATTTTGCCAGCGAAACATAAAATTACCTACCTGATATTAAGGCAAGAACATGTTAGGTTGTTACATTGTGGACCAACTCTATTACTCTCTTCAATAAGAGAACGATTTTGGCCAATTTCAGGGCGTAATTTATGTAAAAAGATTGTACGCGATTGTGTAACTTGTTTCAGAGCCAATCCGCGTGCTGATGAATACCTAATGGGTAACTTACCTGAATGTAGAGTAAACCAATACTTACCTTTTCAAAATACGGGTACAGACTTTGCAGGTCCTTTTCTAATTAAGGATAGAAAAACAAGGGGAGCTAAACTAGTTAAGGCATACGTTTGTTTGTTTATCTGCATGGCAACTAAGGCAGTTCACATCGAACTCGTGTCTGACCTAACCACGGATTGTTTTTTAGCTTGTTTAAAACGATTTATAAGTCGAAGAGGTAAACCAGACAATATCTATTCAGACAATGGAAAAACATATGTAGGTGCAAATAGAAATTTAAATGAATTTGCGAAATTTATCAATTCCCAGTCAGACAATATAATAGAAAATCTAACGAGTAGTAATATCAATTGGCATTTCATTCCGCCCAGAGCTCCTAATTTCGGGGGAATTTGGGAAGCAAATATAAAAAGTATCAAATATCATTTGAAGCGCGTGTTAGCTGGTGCTCATTTAACGTTCGAGGGTCTGTCAACTGTGTTGATCCAAATTGAAGCAATCCTTAACTCGAGACCTTTATGTCCAATAACCTCAAACACAGATCAATTAAATCCTTTGACCCCCGCTCACTTGGTGGGTAGAAGATTGACAGCGTTACCAGAACACAATTTTATAAAAATTCCTGAAAATAAACTCAAACTGTACCAGAAGCTCCAACAATTGATCCAGCATTTCTGGGCCAGATGGCATAAGGAATACTTAGCTGAGTTGCAGTCGAGGCTGAAATGGAAGTCCGAGGCGCAGAACCATATCAAGGTGGGAACTATCGTATTATTGAAGGAAGACAACGCACCCCCCTGTCGTGGCACCTAGGTCGAATTACACAAGTTCACCCCGGACAGGATGGTGTGGTTAGAGTGGTGACAGTGAAGGTTAAGGGTAGTGAGGTGAAGCGTGCGATAAGTAAAATATGTGTACTTCCATTTGAAAAAGATGTTCTTTTGTAAACCATTAAACTATTATTTTATGTTTACACATTCATAAGAGTACTTGTCATATTTTATGTATTTTAATTTACTTGTACTATGTCTATGTATATTGAATATTTACTATGTTTATATATATTGAAAGTGTATATGTACACATTTCAAGGCGGCCGGCATGTTAAGGCAAACTTGTTAGATTTAAATTTGAAATTGTGCGCGCCATTCAATTTAACTATACGCATGCGCGAGTTTAAGCCTGAGCGCAAAGCGTGAAATAATTTAGTTCAGTTCTAGAATCTATGAAGTAAGGTTGATGTACGAGCCAACAATAAAGGGTTTAAAGTTACACGCCTTATTTATTTCAATAAAAGAAAAGATACAGTCCACTTTGAGAAGAGGCAGCAGGTCCGATTCTCTCCAATAAATATTATCTAATTAATACGATTGATAAGAGACTAATATTAAATATAATACATTAAATATTTCTTTTTACCTCACCTTCCCTTATTTACATACTCAGTACGTTGTATTACAATACATTGTAATATCCCGTATTCCAATTTGTAACATTAACTCAGCGACTCATCGCTTAATTCAATTGTTGAGACATAAAATACAAAACCGATGGAAGCATATTTATTTCCGAATTCTTTCACGAATTCACCCTCACACGAAGCTTGTGGGTGTTATATTTCATCACTTTTCTTTGAGCCATATTGCGTCGTAAAAACGAGACTGCACCGAACATTCTGCTTGGACGAGATAGCGATATCGCGTTGTTATTTTCACCCATAATGGCCGATGATTTACCTTTTACGGTCGGGTTTTCAAGAATTTAGAACATTAGCAAGCCGAACCGGGCCCTTAGACTAACGAAATATTAACCCGGTTTTAGTATGCACATAAAATGTGGCGGCGTTTTCTCCAAAATTAAGGAATTATGAGGAAATATCTTTCTTGTGCACGCATTTATGCCCATTGGTAAACGGTTGGATCAGACGCAAAATCATTACAAACAAGACCTTAAGCCGCTTCCAGATGAAAAGCGCTGCGCCACGCCGCGCTCCGCCTAAAAGCACTTGCATACATACATTGCAACTGGCGCGCGAACCAACCAATATGGAATTTAATGAAAAAGTTAGACTTGCTGCTCCTGTCATTGCTATTAATTATCTTGCGAATAGAGGTTTCTTTTACAATGGAAAACAAATTTTTAATGTTGATAGGCAATAGTAACCAATTACAAAATTTCCTAACAATAAAAGTAATAAGAAAATACTAAAAAAAAATAATAATTTTTACCGTACGAGCCAAGAATCATATCGTTTGGCACAATGTGATTTTTTGGTAAGTTTTCTGAAACAAAGACTTATTGGCATTTTATAGGATAAATAATATAATAAATAATATGATAAATAATGTAATAAAGGACAATTGTCGTATCCATAGTATGAAGTCTGTGTTTCAGAAATCTCACCAAAAATAACATTGAGCCAAATGATATGATTCTGGGCTCGTATGTCTTCAAAAAATGTTGAACCTTGGTTTTTAAACCTTTTGCAAACTTTGTACTGTTTCTAATCGACCCAGTGACAAGAACAGATGAAACACAAATTATAGAGAGGCTATTTCTCTCAAATATCCCACGGTACTTTACAAAATACCGTCCAAACACACAAAAATGCGCAGAAACGCATGTTTTCATTTAATGTACCGACGCCAAACAGTGCATTGTGGCGCAATTTTACACGGTTTGCTGTTAAAACCAAAGGCGCAGCGCTACGCTGTGCTACATTGCGTTGTTCTGAACCGCGCGGCGCGGACCAGCGCGTTTGGTTTGGACCCGGCTTAGATGTACCTATATTCAACTACGGTAGAAATTACCACACCTACACTAAAGAAAGGTTTGTTTATTATGATAGAAAGTTAATAAACAGTACAATTTACGTTCAAGGGGCATAACGTGATTATTTATGCTACATTTAATGTCTAATTGGGTCATTTTATATATCTATATACAATTCTCCACCCCTACCTACATACGTGAAACTCATATCACTAGCACCATCTCTCGTCTGTCTAGTCGGGAAAAGTCTAATTTTGCGGCGCTTGGTGCGAGATTTTTATGTAGAATGTTTAAATGTGCCATCTTGTCAGTCAATTCGTCAATGAAAACAAGTGTCCCCTTGTTATACAATGAAAACAACACCCCCCCTTGTCATACAAGGGCAAGTCACCACCACCGTGTCAACACAACATGTCAACACAACACGGTGGTGTTGTCATGAAAACAACACCACCACCGTGTTTGAGAGTTGGTTTTAAATTCTTCATTTTGCGGTTCAGTATTTTTAACCCTCCGTCTGTACACCTAAATTTTGGGACACCGTCTGTACTAGGGTGCAATAAGCTCGAGGTAAATCAGGACCGAACTCAGGAAACCAGTACAAAATTAAAATATGATAGAGACACTTACCCAAACAGTTATTGTCTATTGAAAGGTCGTGTCACCGTCATCACTAATTGTAAGAGGACCTTCTTGCACAGCATGGGCATACATCATAGTCACTAAAATACGTTCTGCATTCAGCGCACTTAGATGTGACCGATTAGGTCGGTACATATATTTATATAATGAAAACGATCGCTCAGCATCTACAGAAGTCAATGTTGCAAATTTTAAGTATTCGACGTAACAACATTCTGCCTATTTGTGTAAAAATTACGTTAAAATAAATGTGTTAAAATAACACAGTTTCCAGTTTGTTTTTAATTGCGACACCTTTACGATCTACTAAATTAGTCATTGTACTTTCAACGTCATTTATTATAGTTAAAGCTTCTTCACAGGATAATGTTGAATTTTCTAACCTTGTGGTTGCTTGAATTAAATAGTTAAACTGCTGGTTTATAATGTTTAAATCTGGGTGAATATCCGGTGTATTAAATGCATTTTGGCGTCGTATAGTCGTATAGCTTTGGATTCTAAGGGATTTAGTTGTATGATGAATTCCTTTACAATTTCGAAGTGGGTGGCAAAATACAGTACAGCTTGCAGCCACGTGCACCATCGTGTACGTATTGGTGAAGATGGTAGAGGTATATCGAGTAGGTGTTCTTTAAATTTGTATTTTCATGACCCTGACTTTACAAATATTTGTTTTGTGTTCTAAATTAGTCGGTCCACTATCGGGTATTGTTTTGCAATTTCACCAGCGACAAGATGTAAGGCATGCGCTAAATATGTCACGTGGGTCATATTTTTATATGTGCGTTTTAGACGCTCAGCTGCTTTTCGCACATATGCGGCTGCATCTGTGACAAACACCAGTAAATTGTCATTGTCAACACACACATTGCGTACAGCATCCGTCACCAATACATCAATCGTTTCAGCCGTAGTTTGTAATACACGTTTACTTGCGATTAATATTGGTGGGGTACTATTATTCACTTTTAAAACACGGAGCAGAACATTCACTACCTTGTGACCACGAAAATCCACGGTTTCATCAACAGTGACCCAAATATATTGATTGCGTACGTCTTCTCTAATACTGTCCATCACATTATTATAAACTTTGGGGAGGTACCGAGTGCGCAATGTCTGGCTACTAGGCAAAGGCCAATCTGGCATGTATTTTGAACAAAAATTTCTAAAACACGCATTATCTACTAGTCTCCACGACAATCCACACGTACACAACATAGAACACAAGTCATATAAGAACTCGTCAGTATTGACTTCACCCCGTACATTATCTTGATGTTTTTTTCGAATTAATATGTCTTTTTGCATCCCATTCGTCTTTAAAATCATATCGCCTATTACACAGTAGACAACGTATGAATATTCCATCTATTTTAAATTCCTCGGAAGTTTTTGATTATATTTTGCAATTTATATGCGAACGAAATCCGCGACATAATTAATAAGAAAGCCATTTCGCTTAATATGGCTATTTATTGGTTCCGTACCGCGACGATCACAACAGCGAAAGAACTAAAACCGAATAAACAATAAACACCTTCAACTTCACACCTACAACGTACGTGCGGCGGCCTATATAATTTGCTATTTGGCTATCCCATATTCCGCGGCAGCAAAAGTGAAGAGTGGGGGGAGCGAGACTCCCGGGACGTCTGTGTTCAGTCGTTCTTAACACGCGTAGCAAAATACTGTTTAGGGACGTTTGATTTACGTAATTAAATAATGCAAATTGACGTCCTGACCTGGAATTCCGCATATTTTATTGCAGTCTAGTCTGCACACTGGCTCCAAAAGAGACAGTAACGACTTTTTTTTATCAAAAATTAGTAGAAAAAATCTGAGAGAATTCTTAAATACTCATTAAAAATCCCTCTTTGTATTCCATGAATGTATTTACAATGAAATTGTTTATAACAATTTATATAAGGCAAAATCATGAAAAAATTCATTTGTACTTAAAAAATCATAACTTTTTGAATTTCACATAGAAACAAATTTTTGCAGGGTGAAGCTGAATGTAATGTACTTTTAAAAAAATATACCTTAAATGGGATCTTTTAAAAAAGTATAATTATAACGGTAAGGAAAATTGTGTAAATCAGTTATGTAAGATATAATATTGTTTTTTTTCCATTTTATTAATAAAAAAAAAAAGTAAAACACCATACAAATGGTAATGTGTAATGAAATAATGGTAATATAAGAATGCTAATATAAGAAGAGTAAATACAAATTTTACTCAGTGAAATTTGTGTTTGTGCATTCTAAACAGAAAGTGCGATGTTTATTGCACACTGTTGAGCCGCATAAAGCGCAGTAAAACCAAGTTTTCACATCATCCTTCGATGGACAGATTTACCGCTTACGTTTTGCTAATTTAGTGTTGGGATTAATATTTATATCATCCTCCTCCCCTAAAATTTTAGTATTGAAAATACTTCTTGGCGGATATATATGGAAGCTGTCTCTTAAAATATTAATGCTGAGCGACATGCAAAATGCGACCGACCTCGACATGGTCACGTGCTCATGGAAACGACCTAGCTGTGTTGTTATAATAAGCAGTCTATGTTTATGTTTGGGTTACATGGTTTATTGAGTATTGAGTTACATCAAGTGACCGCTTATAATTCGAGCACGTTGAATAAATTCGTTTAGTGAAAATTTGCCTGCGTATTTTATGAACGTTGAATGTAAAATTAACATTTGGTATTTACGGATCGTTGTAATAGGATGAGCAGATTTCTATTCTATTCTGTTATTTCATTAATTTACACTAACATATATACAGGGTGATTAATTAAGAATAAGTAATCTCTAAACTGGATGATTTAGTTTTCTAGATGAATCAAATGAATGGTTTTGGTATCACACCCTGTATAAATATAATGGACTATGAAATGTATAAAGTGCGTAACAAAAATCGTTTTAGGCTGACGCAACCTGCATTTGAGAAATTATGGAGGAAACAATGTTGCCATTAAAGAAACGAAAATGCAATGTTTCAGAAAATGAAAAGGAAGCTATTCATCTTATGTTAAGACATATTTGTAAACAATTTTGAAACCATCTGGGTCACATTCGAATTCAAGGTTGCTGAGTGGATGGATTATTACAATCCAGGCCTAATTATTATTATTATTAATACTTTGCTGAATTTTGACAAGGTCCATTAAAATTTTATTAAAGGAATTGGATTATTGTTTACAATTGTTAAAATTACAATTGATTGTCTTTTTAGCGAGATACGCACTTATGTATATTTTACAGACAGCTTTTCAAGAACTAGAGGCACCGTTCGGGCCCACTTCTGCACTTCCTAACAAATTAAATTAAACATTAACTTATTTTCGGATTTTGCATGAAAACGTTGCTGAAAATTAATTTATGCGTTACATTATTAAGCACTATATTAAACAATTGACAAGAAATTGTATCAAGTTAACAAGGCATTGAATATCTGACTTCTTAAGAGCTAAACTGGCTGGTAGGGGCGGCTTCTCTTACAAATGCCCCACGAAGTTGAGGACTGACAATGTCATGAGGAGTCTGTTGCGTCTATTGCGAACAGTCCTCTTCTTTGCCTCGGGACTTTTTGGTATCTACAGTTCACCAAAATTTGTATTTGTATAAACTGCCAATTAGGACTGTCAGACAACACTTGTGAAATCTCACATCCTGGTGGACAATGTTGCTTAAAGATATTCACAATTTTGTCGGTATAAGTATGTTATCCACACGCCGGTATTCTGCTATCCATTGGTGTGGTTTTCTGCCTGTTTGCGTAACTGGTAATAATCTCTTAGAGCATATCCCTGCCACAAATGGTTTTCAAGAATACGACGGGCCAAATTCATCGCAACTGCATCTACATTCTCGGTACACTGCAGGTAGTCCACGGCAGCAAGACCATTCTAAAGGCACATGATGACGATCAACTTACTAATCGAAAACATTTTTGTTAGGATATGCACGGCAAATAAATTGCAAACCTGACTGAATATAACATGCAAGATAACCCATTTAAAACGACAGGACCTTCAGGGTCAAATCGCCAAAAATCGTAACAACAAAATTGTGTTTTAGTTTTATTAAATTTACTTTAGAAATTTATACCAGTTGTGTCTGGTATTTTCAATACGCCTACGATACTTGCGTAAGATGCAAGATCTGTAATTTGTTTTATGGAAAATACTAACACCGTCTGTACACTGGGTCTTTTTGGGCACAGGGGTCACTTTCACTCTCCAAAGGTCAGACAGGTACAACTGGATCGAAACGGCCTTGTAGGTAAGAGTTCCCCTTACTACTTTTTTAGGGGGTGTTTTACGTTTTTTTTAGGGGGGGGGTGGGGGGCAAACTCCGCCTATTGCCCCTTCCAGAGATATTTCACCTGAAAATTTCGCTTGTGTCCAAAAAGACCCAGTCTACAGACGGAGGGTTTTACGTCTCTCATCAGAACCGAAAAACTTAATTATAATCTCGGACAACGTAAGAAATTAACTTTTTTGGTTCAAATGCATGACCAACGAAAAATACTGAACTTTAAATGATAAACTTAAAACCAACTGTCAAATACAGTGGTGGTTCGTTGATGACTTCGGCTTGTATGGGAAGGGCTGGTGTCGGAAACCTGGTTTCATTGATGAACTAATAGACAAGATGGTACATATAAACATTATACATAAAAATCTTGCAAAATTTAATTATTTTCTATTATTTTCAACCTGACACAAACCCGAAACATCGAGCCAGTTATTGAACAATGGCTGTTGTATAATAGTTCACAGCAGCTCCGTATGCCAGCCACCTCAAAGATTCCACATTAACCTAATTGAACATTTAGTGGTCTGAAATTGCATAACGGCCACGTAATTATATTTCAAGTAAACACATGGTAAATGAAAAAATCTGGAAGATTTGGAATGATACGTTCCCTGTCATCACTCTAAACTTAGTAGATATTATGCTAACACATATATGTAAATGTCATAATTGCTGCATGCAGTGCACTTACAAAATATGAAATTGTACTTTTAACTTATTTCTATTGATAAATATGCAGAGTACGAATAATTTTGTGACCTAATTTTTCTTTTTGGTAAAATATTATTGTTTTTTTAATTTTTGTTCAGTGACTTCCAGATTTGTATGTTTCATTGCTAAATACACATTTACCCTCAAAAATCTTAGTTCTTCCTATTTTCTATCATTAAGATTTTTCATATTAATTTTAATCTATGGGAGGTTAAGAATAATGTTGTTGGTCACTATATGTAGATTATTGGCCAAATGGAATATCTTACTGTAAAAACTTTGGTTTGAATACATCAAAACACGAATGTATGATAAAATTGATAAGGAGTTATTTTGAACCGTAAATGGTGCAATGTATGTTTGTATAGAAATTATTTAAAATTTAGCAACATTGTAGATATCTGTATGTATTTCTCCATTATTTACTGTCGAAAACTACTTTAATATTCAATATAAAGTAAATATTTATCTTGTTTGTATTTTTATCTTCTTAGAATAGTAAGTTGATTAGAAACATATATGGCGTAAATATTTGGATTTCGAAGTGGATATGTCGTCACAGAGCCGTTTTTGTATTCGTATGGAAATATTAAATTTCAATTTTAGATATACAGTCTTTGGAATATTCAATGCCGGCCGCGGCGAGGAGAATATAAAGTACGAGAAGACAGGCACTGATTCAGCTATGGATTATTTCGTTATGTTGTTACTAGTTGAGATTTGAGGTGTTTGCACATATGCACATATGTTTGTATGCACGTTGTTCATGGTCCAACATACCTATTTTATATTTGACCTCTTACTCTATTTATTTCATTAATGATACTATTTTACCTGATCTCTAAAAATATATAACAACGCTTTTTTTGTTTATCGATTTACTCATTGGCAGACATGCAACAGAACCCGGGAACTTGTCTTTCGGATTTGAATAAATTGTAAAATTAAACGCACCGTCTATAAATACAGATATAGTTTGTAGTTCTTTAATACAGTAAAGGAACATTGTGTAGTTCTTTAATACAGTAAGGGAATACTTAATTCTTGGAACAGTAACTCAATAATTCATTAAAATGCACATACACTGAGTAAGTACTGGAGAGCCGACACGGTCAAATTTCCACATCCGTCCAACGATTATTACTCGCTTGAAAATTTTGATTATCCGTTTTTATCATATTCTTCCTAAAATGTTATCATTCTTCCTAAAAGATCATACGGCGTTTTGTAGGAAGGTAAATAGATTTTTTGTTATTTGTTTTTTTTCTGAAAAATTAGTGTTTAAAACATATAACAAACCTAAAAATTAACATACACATATTATGTATTTAAATATTGTTTTCTTTTTGTTTCAGGTATGACTATTTAGAGCAAGTAGTCATCATATTTCCAATTATGGCGTTAAAATTTGTGAGTACACCTTAAAAATATACAATGCTTTCGAAAAACTAACGAATAAATTCATTATTTCTGAAACGGAGAATTTTTCGAAAAAATCCTCTGACACGTCGATTTTGTTTTAAACAAAGACACTTTTTGACATACGACCCATATTTGTGACGTCATCGTTGTTCGAGATATGACGTCATTGACAATTTTTTTAAATGGCAACCCCCAATTTCGACCACGCCATTTGAAAGAGCGTGTCATTCTACTTAAACATCATCAAAAATTATGGTGCGGTTACATTAGCGTGAGTATACACCATAGGAAATTGCACCATTACATATTGGCGATACATGTGTAGAAGAGAAGTTAAAAGACACCAGTAAGGACAGACAAAGACAGTTAGATGAAACAGTGTTTCACTCTTGTATTAGAAACGTATGATGTAAAACGTTACCTGCGCGTCAGAAACTGGAATGTGGAGGTGGATAGACACCGCCCATCAAATATCGAATTTGAATGAGTGGCACTTTTTCGCAGCTATGAGGGTGTACATCGACTTAGCTGTATGAAACGAAATTCTTACATAATTCTGACTTTTACAATTATCCCATACATTTAAAGAAGTGTACGAACATAATTGTATTTATTTTCAAATATTTATATTCCTTAACTAACCGGTCTGCAAGAAAATAAAATTGAGGTTCTATAAAAAATAAAAAAATAAAATATAAATTAACCCGGTTATAAGACGAAAGAAAGAAAAAATGCCTATTGAATAAGTGGTTCAAAATGTCGCCCCTTTGTGCTTCGCAAAAACCTAGTCTATCGTAATACTCAGTTCTTATGCGTTCTAACACTTCACTCACGCGTTCTTAACTGGCCCGTAAATCATTTAAATTTCGTGGTCTTTCATGTTCATGTCCGTAAACAGTTTGTTTTATTTGTTAAATATTTGTTGGCATTTAAGGAACCGTTTATAAAAAATGGCCCAACGATGGAATCGCCTAAAATACCAACTGCGTACGCAAGGAATATGTACTCAAGTGCTTATTTTCCATAGACCAATACCGATATAATAATTCAATTCACACGTGCGCATTATGATTTATGGGCGGGGCGTCCCGCCTACATATTTTATTGCTACCCTATCACGAAAGACAGAGAATAACGTTTTAAAATGACATGTCAGTCTGGCAACTATGGATATAATATTTCTCTGTCAGTTCCTCTATCTGTCAGAGTTTATTCTTTTCTATCTTAATGATGCTCGGCTTTGAAATCTTGGACGTTCCAATCCTGTATAGGTTAAAAAAAATGAAGAAAAACGATTTTAAATTTCAAAATACTAAATTTAATGATAATGATTATGTAAACAATCAACTAAATTAAATGATCAAATTGTGCACCGTTGGCTACCTGACAGTAGCCAAGACGATTAATAAATTATTTTTGAACATTGTCAATAACTTCAGGAGGTATACGATGTATCTCATGACGAATTCTTGCTTTTAAATCTTCTAAATTGTCCGGTGTAGTAACGTATACTTTGCTTTTTAAGTATCCTCACAAGAAGTAATCTAGAGGTGTCAAATCTGGCGATCTGGCTGGCCACTTAATCGGCCCCCTTCTCCCTATCCAACGATTCGAGAACACCTCATCTAAATAAGCACGGACAGGTGCTGCATAATGGGGAGATGCACCATCTTGTTGAAAGAAAAATGTCATTTCTCGGACGATCACGTTCCTCAATATCTGGATATAAAGTATAGTAGTATATTAGTTCAGGAATGAGGTCATCTCGAAGAAAATCCAAATAGCTTGCACCAGTAAGATTCACGTCAAAGAAATAGGGACCCAGAATTCTTCCGTCGACTATGCCGCACCACAAATTCACTTTCTTAGGACGTTGGGTGTGATACTCCATCATCCATCGGGGATTCTCGTCAGAAAAAAATACGTTTTTTACGAAATTATTATCATTAATACATTTGCATTTGCTCGCAGAATTGATTTCGCCGATCAAAGTCGTCTTCAGATAGCTCATGAACAAGGCATACCTTATAAGGATGAGACTTTGCTATTTTCATAATTTTGTGAACTGTGGACGCTGCCATATTGAAATAAGAAGCCAATTGGTTAAGTGTTGAGTGATGATTTTTCCTGTATTGCCAACAAAACATTAAGTTGATCTTCTTCTGATTATGAAGGTCGAACACATTTAAGAAGATCACGAACATGCCCAAAGTTACGGTATTTAGACTCAATATTGCTTACCATGTTTTGGCTATCGCAGATCACGTGACGTCGAGCACAGCACTGCGTACAGCGCCTTCTGGACACATATGGGACCATGACACCGAACGACTTCGATCTCCTTAGTTCTAGTCTTTTTATGTACTACTTATTGTTTTTTCTTCTTCTGATTGAGGTGAAGAGGCCCAAGTTGAAGGTGATATGTCGATTGTGTGAAAAGATATCGCTAAAAAAAGTAAAATCGTATTGTTTTCAAAAAATCGTTAATAACTCCGAAAATATCCTTCCTTGAAAATATCCTTATCAACGTTCTTGAACTCACATTAAACGGAAATCTTCAGACTATCTATCTGACTAATTGAGCCATTTTGAAAAAAAAATTCCTATACATGAAAAAGTTGAACCAAAAATATCATAAAAAATCAAAACAGCCTTGCACAGAGTAAAACAGGATTCATCAGTCCACAGTATGTTGGATAAGAAATCTCTATTATTTTGAATGGAGTTAAGAACCCACCTACAATAATAAAGTCTTCTTTCGGCGTCACCTTGACATAAACCTTGAACAGGTTGAAAATGATATGGGCGTCTGTGATCCCCTTTTTAAAACCCGGTAAATTTTACTTTGGAAAATACCAAGAGCAACAGCAGTACGTCGAGTACTTGTCGTTGGGTTCCTATTAAATTCACGCAATATACCCTCTCCAATTCTATCTCGTCCACGGTTGTTCTGTCGGCCCCCATGTACATTTTTCAAACCCTGGTTAACAAATCGACGGTGGATACTCACAAAAACGGAATGATGAGGTTGTCGTCTATTTGGAAATCTTGAATTCCCATTTGCCATCAATAAAATGAAGTCGTCTTGTTCGCTATTTGTCAATGTAAACGGCATGTTTACTAATTAAAAGCTGACAAATCAAATGAAATAACTTTTTAAACTTAAAACAATAATTAATAACAGTGAAAATATTCAAGATGAAGCAAAAGTGTTTGTAGATAAACTTGTAATAAGTCAAACTCTCGTCATGTCAAAATGTCAAAATATGACATTTAATACTTACTTGTTTTCCAAGCAGTATAATATTTTATTGCAATACTACATACGTACAGTTGTGTTAATTGTTATAAATTCAAAAATTTTCTCCATAAACATTAACATCAATGTTCATTCAATATTTTTTTTTTATTTTTTTTTTTTTTTTTGTAAATTAGGTGCAGTACATTAGTATTTACGCAGCGCGTAATAAATAAGGATTGTTAAAATTAGGGTACTGAACAGATTTCAACTTATAAAAGTCTTGTATTTGAGTATGGCTTCATATAACAAATATTTATTTTCACTAGATTGGAAAAAGATAAAGAATGAGAGATTTCGGCTTTTTAAATCCTTAACAAACCATATTTAAGTAGGTTTCGTTGAAAGAATTAAATATTTAGCCGATAATTGATAATAAATAAATTACTTAATTTAGTACCACATCAAACACTAAAAATCAAAATAACTCGGAAACGCACAGGAATTTCGAAACAGAAAAATGGACATTATATTTGGTAAACTGTTTTTTTTTTAAATAGTCATTGACGTAGAAGTTCTGTTTAAGAAAGGGGTTGAGCACCCCTTCCACTCCGCCACTGTGCAAGTTTTTGAACATTCTTATCGCTTGTTTTATACCCCTTAATTATTAGGAATTATCCCCCAAACATGAAAAAAAAATCTAAGCATTCGTTTATAAGTTATAATGAAAATTCGAAAAAAAAAAAATATATTCACCACCCATCTTGGAAACGAAGCCTTCTACGACATATGTTTATAGGAACCTTTCTTTTTAAAAACATGTGTTCTATCTTCTGTTAAAGTTTGTCTACCAAAACACTGACACACCCTGTATAAGTACCAGAGACCTGCACCAGTAACTACGTAAAACATGCGATTATAGATACAAATGCTCATTGACGATTACAACGACGCTTATCTGAAATCGCATAATTGTGTACGTATGTGACGAGTATTAATCGGAATAATGATATCGTGGCGATCAGTAATCGGCGTCATTATCATTTAAGAAATAAATATAAATAAACAAGCCTCATCATGAGGTACGTTCTAAATTTGGAAAATATGTAGGATATTGTAAATTATATAAGAAATAAACATGTCTAGAATATCCAATTAGATAAAAAAAGTATAACCGAGGAACTGTTAGAGGTTGGTTAGGTTGATATCCATATAATAAGTATGTCAATAATACAATAAGTATAATATATACAAAAATATAATAAGTATGTCAACAAAACATTATTTTCAGATTTACTAATCCAAGAATCCATAAAAATATATTTTAGTTTGGACTAACTTTTTGGTAGGTATCTGCGATTACCAAGGAGAATGAGTAAAATCGTTACTATGCCCGCGATGCTGTCTTCACGATTACATACTCGCATCGCTGTCTTAGGTAATCGGCGATTATTAATTGATTACATTTTTACTTACTCGTGCAAAACTCTAGTAGGTCCTCTACGTATTAAGAGAATACAAATTAATTATTATATAAATTACATAGTACCAACCAGTTTAAAAAAAGTGTAAGATTTCCTCGTAAACATAGCTGCACTAACCTAGAACACGTGCGATCCATAGGCGCATGTAACTTTAAAGTTTCTTCTGTATGAAATAAACTACTCGTCAAAAGTAGCGTAACACTTTTTAGATTAACGCCATTTGCGCTCTATTGAGTTAGAGACTTGCGGTTTACAATTTTCGGTAGCCTATAGGATTGGTTTTAATGCGCCGAGGTCGCTACGCTGTGACTTAAATGCTTCGCCGTCCACATCCTAAAAATCAACCCCATGTCGAAATTTGAATTCGCAAGATTTTGATGGCAATTTCAGAGACCCAAAGAATGGATTAAAAAGGACGCTGTCAGGTAAAAACTCTATCCCGGCACACACTACGAACTAATCAATAAGTTCTGTGTATTTAGTCGCTGTCCCATCTATTCAACCCATTTCCAGGCCCCGTAAGTCACCCCTTTGCATTTACGCTGGGTTTTGCGTGGTTTGACCTCTGTTGGGCGAATCCATTGATCCTAATACTGCCAAATAAATTAGTGTAGGGTGCCACAACTCACTTTCTCCATTTGACAGTCCAAGCACCCCTTCAAGCCACACCTACACCGACCCCCACCTACCCCCACCTACCCCCTCTAGTTCCGCCCCTGAAGAAGGCTGCGTAGGATGTCTATTCTATTCGTCTCTAATTCATGGCTTGGCATTACTTGAAGGTTCTTGAAGATGTCGGGACCCGCTGCGAACGGCTGATTGAGCGCCAAAAAAGATATTCCATCTCCAACCCACCCCCTGAAAATTTACCGCTCTGAAGGGTTGTAAGCAGGCTTGATGTGCGTGGTGACTCAGAAAGTCTTCCTAAGGATACGCGAACCCTTTTCGACCCACCCCGAGTCGTCCGTCTCCTCCAAATCCTCTTTTGCGTCTCATCACCCTCTTCTTTTTGACCTCTCCAAAACATTTTTGAGTGGATAAAAATTCCTGAAAGAAGGCTCGTGGGTAGGCGGGACTTTTTTTTGCACGTGTATAAATCGACAATCGTGAAATTTGCGAGAGATTCTCGCGTGGCAAGTATTCACTGTGACTTGAGCTCATGAACTTTCGACTGGGCTAGCGCCTGCGGGGTATGTTTGGGTGGCCCCCAAACATGCTTTCACTCGTAAAATTAGTGGAAAAAGGTGCTATTTGGGTGTCTTGCCTCGCAGGTGCTAGCCCAGTCGAGAGTTCATGAGCCCAAGCCACAATGAACACTTGTCGCGCGTACCAAGCTAGACATACCAAAAAGTTAGGATTCAAACTAAAATATATTTTTGTGGATTCTTCTTTAGTATAGAATACAAAACAAGCCTTGGACAACTACTATTTTACAACTGGTCATTCCGAGCATCAGTTTGTATTCTATCGGCTGCCCGCGCCGACGCAGTTATACATATGCACGCTGTCCTTTAAAATT
Organism: Aromia moschata; assembly: GCA_029963805.1. Taxonomy (NCBI): domain Eukaryota; kingdom Metazoa; phylum Arthropoda; class Insecta; order Coleoptera; family Cerambycidae; genus Aromia; species Aromia moschata. The sequence goes on from JAPWTK010000464.1 coordinate 40,026, forward strand.
GCTTTTATGATTTTTCCAGATCTTCCAATCTAATTTTCCAATTTATTTTTTCCGTCGTTCTGGACTACCTACCTACCTAATTTCGTTAGACGGAAAACCGGAAAATTCTTCAAATGTTGAGCATCAATAATATAGTAAACAATTCCAAATTAGGTTGTACTGATTATGGAAAGTGTATTATTGATTACTTTAAGTATAGGCGTGAATTTGTTTAACGAGCTTATTCATCTAACTAATAGTTTTACATATTAATTTCTTTATAACCTATTCTTTTTTCACTTTTATTTTTATAAAATCAGTTTCTCTGAAAAAACAGTTTCTATTGTTTTGTTTAATGGAACATTGAGTGGTAGTTTATATACGCTATATTAAATTATTTTTTTAATTAACTGAAGGTGAATTCTGTACGCTTTGTGTACCTTGAAAGTGCAATTTTTAAGTCATCTTGCACGTTTATTTCTGATCCTGATCCAGATTAAACAAAAAGATACCAGATACCACGTAGAAAGCTATCGAGTTCGCATTATTCACGTTCGTATAAATTTCCATCGTTTTTTCTTCCGGACAAAATGAGTAAAACAATATGGATACACTATGAAAAATATTACAGAACAAAACAGAGTAAACGAATTTCCCTTTCATATTTTCGATTTCCCTTTCAATTTGCACTTTGTATAACCCTCAGACGGAGGATTTCCACGATACCTACGCAATATGGCTCGTATGTTATGGGAAATGAAATTTTCTTAGGTATACCTTATACGGATTTTTTTCGCGATAAATTTGACACAAACAGGAAACGCATTTGCTCCGGTAAATTTATCCTGACGTGAATCGAATATTTGACATTCTATAAATATATATATATTTTTTTGTGCCTTGATATTTTACGGGGGCGAGGTTCGCCACTCGGCGCTCTTCCACCTAACCCCCGATACACTCACACCGTAACACCCATGTCCTAATAGAGTTGCCAAATCTATTGGCGATTTCGACTACCGGTGAGAGCGCTGGCAAACGTAAACAAACACGGAGAAAGCGAGTAATCAACTGTCAGACGTGCTTAGCATCGTTACCGTTTCCCGGTATTTTTACCTGCCTTGGTTCGTTTAGTGTGGTTTAGTGCCTAATTTAGTTGGAGTTTGACCTTGAAGCGAAGTGTTCGTACTGTGATTTCTTGTGTCTTCATTTGTGTAATGCTTGGAACAGACACACATATTTTCTGTTACGGGTTTTCCCGTTACTATAGCCCTCTCCCAAGCCTTCCTTTTGTCAAGTTCCTCCTCTTGTCCTAAGAGATTCACTACCCTAGGGGGCACGGGTAGCCGAGTGGGTTAAAGCACCGTCTTTCCAGTCGCGATATCTCTGTGCGCGTTGTTCGAGTCCAGGCCGGGGTAGCGGTTTTTAATTGTCTCGCTTTCTCCGTCAGGGCTTGATATGCAACCACTAATACACTAGTGTATAGATTTGGATGCATAGATGCCAATCCAACCGCACATGCCCTAGATTTGGTAATGTTCTGAGTTTTCTGGGTTTCCTCAGAACTGTAAAGCAAATGCGTTACCGAAATAATCTTAAGTCGCTCCCAGTGCGCCGTGATAAATAATAATAGCCTCCCCTTCCCCGCACAGATCCCTGAGAGGACCTAAGGGGTTACTCTTCGGAGTAATTATAGGGTGAGTATTATTATTATTATTATCTTCACTTTAATTCCACTATTATTTTTGGGAAAATAGTGAAAATGGATATTTCTGTCGACACCTTTTCTAGAATGGCAACCATAAACAGCACAGTTTGTATTAGGTTTTTGATTTTCCAGTTGACGTGGATTGTGTTTTCAGCGACATTTTGCATAAAAACAAACTTTTCACCTTTTCATTAACAAAATGAAATGTAAACTCGCGAAAACCACAAAATATGTACACAGAAACAGTAAAATCCGACGTAAACAAGTCGGCAATTGATAAATGGTTACTCGCTTACAGGGTTTGCATATTTTCCGCCCAGGGGGGCGCATTATTATCTGAAATCGCCAATTAGGCGGGACTCGAACCCACTGACAGGTTCAGCAGATGGCTCAGATTGCCACCTCTGGCACCACCTACTATATGCATATGTCCGACAAACTTTCACAGAGCAGATACGGTGACCCATCTGAAACGCAACACGACCGAGCGTTGCTGCACTCGCATTATCGGAGTTTAGCGTTCAGACGAATTACCATATGTTGCATTTCAGTATTAGATCACTTTAATCTCTTATAAGTATCACTTTAATCTCCTATTTAAACAAGATTTTCATGCTCTTATTTCTCAAAAACATCTTTCGTCGTTATTTACGACTGTTGTATTAAACCGCTAGAAGGTGAACAGTGTGACATATTTAAAACTAGATAATCTGAAAAATATTTATTTATTGTTCGATGGTGACCGGAAATACGAGTATAGGGTAACTAGGGTATCAATTTAGGTACAATTAGGATATAATTGGCAGTATATCATGTTTTTATGTATGTGGTTCAAGAAACCGTATTAACAATTTTTATACAAAATATCTGAATGCCAGTGATTTCAGTGTGCTCTGAAATATGTCTTTCAGTCAGGTTTAAGAAACTAACTTTGTTAGACACCTCGAAACTTGTGCTATTCCAATTTGTGTACACTAGAGGGTGATACTTATGTTTCACCACTTATATAGGCAGGTATATTCTTAGGGATGTCACTTACGTTTCATGCGTTATTATTAAAATATAACAGAGTCGCATTTGAATTCAAAAATATTAATATCAGATAGACGGGGAGGTTACCTATATATGTAGTACATATATAAATATTTGTGCACATAGTACGAGTATATGAAAAAAGATCCCAGATTTTGATATGGAGTTACTATTGTGGAGTAGGAGTTACGGTACTATGTATAGCCCTTGTCCGTACATGTTAGCCGCTGTTTTTTGTCAAAATTTGAATTTGTGAATTTACCTGCGTACAACCCAGGTCCTGGATTGTACGTATGTACGCAGATCACCAAGAGGGGACCTATAGGTTGTACGTAGGTAAATTCATCTAATTGACAGGTTTATGAAGCATTTTATATACGCCTATGTATTACGTATACAGTTTGTGTAAAGTCGACATCGGCCATTTGTGAAAAAGGACAAATACTACACTTCTTTGTCTAAAAACAAGCACAGTTGGTGAGAGGGCCGGGCCGGTCTTATTCCCTCACTACCTTCGATGCGTATGCGGTTGTTTCTTATCTGCCTACTCACTTCTGTTTGTCCTTTTTCATAACTGGCCGATGTCGGCTTTACACACATGGTATATGTAGTAAGTTGGAGATTAAAACGGCAAAGTAAAGTAGCGCCCATTACACACAACCAATATTTCTGAGTATTCTCTATTGCATTTCTGCACTTCAAAGTAAATTCCGTATTAATCTTTGTTCGTCCACTTATGTAATGTGGAAAATTAGAAGATAACGGGAGAAGATGTAAAGACGCCCCTGTCTACCGTTTACGCAAAGGGTCGAAAGCTGCAAGATGCGCAAGCGTGATGACAAGGGTGTTACGCAAGCTAAGCCGAAGACGCGCGACGCGGGGGCAGTTCCGAACATTTTGTCCACATGCAATAACGCCTAAACTTAACGTGCATTAAGGACTTTGTTCATTTTATTGTTATCGATATAGTTATATATTTTATGCCTGAATTCATTTTGTAAATACATGAGTTTATTACGATCCCAGGATTTTATTTTCCTAACGAGAATACAACGTCGTTGTTCTGCTTTCTTTCTATCTCTTTCGCTGCTCTTTTAAATATTTCGAAAATTAGTATCCGAGATCTGCAGGGTCCTTTTAATATTTTTTTAGCCTTACATATACTCAGTAATATGGGGTTATAAGTGTGTTGAAGGTCAAGTTTGCAGTATTTCTCAAAATAAATTTTAGATTAGGGAAATATTTTTTTCTCGGCCTAGAGAAAATAAATTTCATAGTCGAATTTATTTATTTTAATAGTTTCAGAATCTCTTTATTGGGTAATTTTTCCCAACTAATGATCCAGTTTCATGGAATTTTCAACGCAAATGTACAGTCTATGTGTTAGTGGTTACAATAATAGGGAACTGTTGAAGGAACTCCTGTGTTCACTGATTAATTGGGTAAACATTGGTTTTCTAACCTACTACTTCGAAAATAACTTTCAGGAAGAAATGAAAAGGCTATTAAAATTTTAAATAAATGCCTCAAAATTGACTTTTATTAATTTAAACTAATTTGACAGCTGTCAGTGATAAATCTACCAACTTTTAATAGAGAAAATATATCAATCACAACCTACCCTAATGGTTGGACAATAATTTATTTGAAGACACAGTTTTATCTGTAGAGTAGCCGGATTAAAATCTGACTTTTTCTCAAGTAAAATTAATGTCTTACATCTTACCTATTCATTAGAAGTAACGGGAATTTTATGAATTTCTGTTGAACAGCCTTTGTAGTTATCGATCCTACGGCAACATAATCGGAGGGCTTTATATCCAATCAATTTTACTTTTAAATCAATTTCCTTTATGTTTCAAGCTTATTATTTGTCTTGGGTTTCGGCTCACAGGAAAACATAAAATTTGTTTTTACTCCTCTCGCCGGTTTTACAACGCCGTTATAATTATTACAGCAGCGCCCTATTGTGTCGAATAATTGAATATTTTCATAAAAAATACGCTTTTATATAGGGGGGAATTTCTATTCGAATAATACTGGAGTTTTTAATAATTTTGTTGACATGTCTTTGGTTGCTGTAGGGAATAGAGATTTTACAATATAGGAGTCTTGAAAATAAGTGTAATTATTTCGCTGAAAGTAGTGTCTAAGCAAGGTGCGTCTATCTTCAGTGGACGTTCCACTAGCTTTCGAAAAACGTCAGAAAATATAAATATCAATGAGCCTCAATTGAGTGTAACTCCAAGTAGCAGGTAAAGAGCAAAAGGTGTAAGGATTTGATAACTGTTTAACTAGGACAAATTTTGGCTTGAGCAATTTTCGTATTTCACAATCAAATGGGAAATTCAATACTTTTAACGAATGGTTTCGATCTATCACCATGTATAGGTATTATACAGATTATTTTACGTCACTGCATGTGTCATTACTTATGGGCGAAATCACCGTAATACGATAGGATATCAAAAATATTTACATATCTCCTAATAGTCCTAAACAAGTTTTTAATGTTCTTTATAAAACGACATATGCGACAAGGAGGTGTATGTATATGTTTTATTTTTATAGCGTTGACGTAAAAGCTGATAATGTAATCAATAGCTGTCGAATTATGCCGCTATAGATATTTTCCTACGCATTAAAAATAATATTGGTGAAACGTAGAAGAATATGTAATCTAATTTCAACGTTGCCAGTATCGTAATCGCTTTCCGACACCACCCCTTGTCATACAGGCTCAAGTCATCAACGAACCGTCACCATATTTAAGAGCTGATTTTAAGTTTTCATTTTGCGTTTCAATATTTTTCGTTCGTCACACAAAACGTCTGCCGTCGCAACCGAAAACTTCATAACATAGTATAAAACAAAGTCGCTTCCCGCTGACTGTCCCTATCTACTACCTATGTATGCTTAGATCTTTAAAACTACGCAACGGATTTTGATGCGTTTTTTTTTAATAGATAGAGTTATTCAAGAGGAAGGTTTATATGTATAATACATGCATAATATAGTAGAGAAACACTGATAATTTTAGAGGTTTAGAATGTGATGTCGTAAAGCGTGCGAAGCCAGGGCGGGTCGCTAGTTAATTATAATCTCGGACAGCGAAAAAAAAAAACTCGATTCCGACCTAACTTCAAATGAATAACTTAAAATCAACGGCCAAATATGGTGGTGGTTGGTTGATGACTTGGGCTTGTATGGCAAAACGTTGGGCTTGTATGACTAGATGGTACATCTAAACACTCGACATAAAAATCTCGCACCAAGCGCCGCAACATTAGAGCTACAAGGAAAATATGATTTTCAACCTGACATAGACCCGAAATAGTGAGCCAGTTGTTGGAACAATGACCGTTGTATAACAGTTCACAGCAGCTTCGTATGCCACCTTAAAGTTACCACGTTAACCTAGTTAAACATTCTGTGGTCTGAAATTGAATCACTGCCCATAGTGGGGCCAAATCTCAAAAACCTGGCCAAAAGTCAAAAAGTGTATGAATCGATCTGAAAATCTTTACTCTGGGGTTTTTGAGGCCGCTGATTACAAATCCGTATCAGATTTACAAAATCTCAAAATGGCGGAGAGATACCGCGCGTGCGCACATGGAAAATCAACAGAAAGTCAAGCAATGCTCTGAATTTTGTTACTCGGGGGTTTTCGGTGTCGCCGATTACGAATTCTGTATCGGAATTTGAAAATTCCTATGGCGAGTCCGACACGGCGGAAAATTTTAAGGCGGCAATTTAACTATTCTCCATTTTTTTCCTGATCAGCTGAATGTAATTTGCCTCTAATCTTAGAAATTAAGGAAGTAAAATATTTTTTAAGGTCATTCGGTATACAATATTTTGACCCACTTCTCGAGGAAAGATAATTTTCAATTTTTAGTAGCGGATTCTCATCCATATTATCTTTAATTAAGTTAAATACTTATTTTCTTGTGATGGAAATATCGTGTGAAGTACTAATATTTACAAAAAAACATTGCAATCTGTGAATAATAATAATTATTAATATCAGATGAGTAAATCTTGAAGAAAATTTGTTTTTGAAAAAACAGAAATCTGGAAAAATGCGAAAAATCTTGAAATGGTGAAAAATGTTAATATTTTGCGTATTTGAATATTTTCTATTATATTCAGGCCCAATGTACTATAGCAATTTACATATGACCAAGTTTTTCAACATTTATCGCATAGTACAACCCACACTATACAGGAGACCTTTCCAAAAAAAAATTCAAAAAACGCAGAGGGGCAGCTAGGTGCAGCTGAAATTTGTTCTATATAATAAGTTATAGTCTGATATACAATTCCTAATAAGTTTTATGGCGGTGTCGCGCGGTGCCACGGACTTAACCAACAAATAAGTGAGCTTTTTGTCTGCTTCAGCGTGTAAAAGTTTAATTTAATGATTATTCTCTCATAATATAGATTGCACAATATTTCATTATTTTCTACTCACCTTTAGAAGTAGAATCCATTTGGTTTTATTTAAATTTGCCGTATTTTTAAGATTTCTCAACTATTGAAACACTTGGGTTTATTTTCTTTACGACTACACAATGCGTATGGCTTCAGAGAAGGCGAGTTTTCGAATGCTTTACCGGAGTCTATACAAGCAATAAAGGACTAATAGTAGTGAATACATAAAGTACAAGGGTCCCTATTGTCAACTCAACAATAAAAAATTCAAAACTATAAAAATTTTTTGGGGGTTTTGGCTAGGTTTTTGGGAATTGGCCCCACTGTGCGGCCCCATAAAATTTATATTTCAAGTAAACACATGGTAAAGAAGAAAATCTTGGAGATTGGGAATTGTATGTCCCCTGTTATCACTCAAAACGTACTAGATATTATGCCAACCCATTTAAATGCTATAATTAATCATTGCACGCGGTGAACTTAAAGAATATTGACTTATACTTTGAACTTTTATTTCTATTAATAGGTATATAGGGTACAAATAATTTTGTGACCCATTTTTTGTACTTCTTTTAGTAAAATATGTTTTTTTAATTTTTGTTCAGTGATTTCCAAATTGGTGCGTTTCATTGCTTAAGACTTAATAATTTTACCCTCAAGAAATTTTAGTGCTTCCAAGTTCTGTCGTTAAGATTGTTCATGTTAATTTTAATCTTTGGAAGGGTACGAATAATTTTATGATTAATATATATTTTTCTACGCATTAAAAATAATATTGGCGAAACGTAGAAGAACATGTAATCTAATTCCAACTTTGCCAGTGTCATAATCATCTACAACCCGGCTTTTATTTATATCCTTTCTAGATACAGAGTGCGCAATGAATATGTAATACCTATATTTTGTATCTGCTTATACGAACAATACTAAACAGATAAATAATACATAATAATATAGTGAATCATAAGATAAGGAAAACAATATTAAAGCCGAAACTTAAAATGAAAACATAATTTTTTTAAATAGATATCACTGAGAACAAACTGTTTTTTTTTTATAAGAATAACATACTTTAATATATACTATGTATAATACTCGTAATAACAGTTATAATGTATACGAATAACATACTCTACTGGGTACACCTGCTATATGATAAACGTTTATAGAAGTAAAAAAAAGAATCTGTGGGGAATTTGGCGACCTTCTTCTCTGTTAGTTTTTTTTTTGGTTGGTTGGATTAGGTCCAGGAACAACCTTCATCAGGGCAACATCAATCAAAAATATTGATTGAGCCCTGATGAAGGAGAAATAAAGCCCCGAAACGTTGGCAAAAATCGAATAGTTTGTTATTTATTCCTGGACCTAATCCAACCAACCAAAAAAAAAAACTAAAAAAAAGAATATCTGCCAGTATATATAAGAAAAATCATTTGACAATATTTTTTTTTCATCAAAAGGTCATATGATTTGACCTTTTAGATTAGATATTGTAGTAATCTCCACTAGTGGTTGAAATTATTCATTAAGAAATTTATTGTTGTTTATACAATTTTTGTTAAAGAGGTTATTTGTGGTTTGGCTAATTTAGACATCAATTTCTTGACTTTTTGGAGTGAAAATTTCAAATAGAATAATTATGTTTCATTTTTGTTTTTATAATGGTTAATTTTAGATAATAAATGTTTTACATATTATGGTTATATTCAGAAAAAATATTCATTGTATTGCCCATTCAAAAAGTGAAGGGTTACAATTTAAAAAAAAAAATAACTCGAAAAAGGTGGGGTATTTTTCAAATATATTAATTTCAAAAAATAAAATGGACCTCTTTCGGTGTTTTTTTTTCCTTCATCTATTAGGCTATTATGAATTTTATTTTAGACGTTTACCTCACACTCTTACATATTAGAGTTTACTTATCTTTTTATAAATAATGCGAATCACCTAATATGTGAAGTCGCTAATTAATTATTAATTAAATATGTATGTGCCTGTGTATAGTTTAATTCATAGTTTTTTTTTTACTACATGTATAATAATAATAATAAATCACACCACAGAAATTGACATTCTCCCTCTAAGAGTCATTACAACTGTGCAGAGGGAGAATACACATGGAAAAGACGTAGGACACACAACCAAACCCTGTGACAGGTGCCAATTGCCACAGGCGGGATTCGAACCCGCGCGGATAATAGCTCTCGGAGTAATCGCCATCTACTCACCTGGCGCTTTACCCACTGAGCTATCGCCGCGGTATGTATGCATTTTTTACATATTTATTTTGTTAACGAAATTTTGCACTTTTTTTCAATATTTACCGAAGTAGACATATAGGTATATACGAGTAGATACGTATACATATATGTAAATTGCGGTGATTAATCAATAATCATTAAAGTTAATCACAATCACTGTTTGATATGCGATTTTTTTGCATAATAGATACATACAGGGTCCGTAAAGTAGCAGATAAAATTTATAAAATCGTGACGGTTTTTGCTCCATATCCGATCCTTTTTTTCTGATTTAGGTGAGGTATTTCCTTGGGTTTTTCAAAATCGTTCGAAACCCCGAGGTTTACGTTACGTTACATTACCCACGTTATTCGACTCATGAACTTGGATTTAAAAGTTGAATTGTAAAATGTGACGAATACCTCTAGTGATTAGTTTCACTAATGTTCAACGAGATTTTCTTGAGCGTCTTGCATGCTGTCAAGCAGTCAATACCGCATAGTTTGAAGATTGTAATGATGTAATTATTTCTGTTAATTAGCTTTATTTTCTAGTAAATTTAGTTTTTTAACGATCTGTGTCGATTTTTACGAAAATCGATACCTTACTATACATGAAAAAAAGTGCTATTTCCAATTATGTCATAAAAAATAGGGGTTGTCTGTAAATATATATCGATGACGTCATAGCTACCCTTTTGACCAGTTGCTGAAAAAATTAGAGACCCATATAAAAAAAAAAGGAATAATTCGTATCTATCTTTTGACGAGTCCAAGCTATATTTTCTAAATATATAATATTATACGAGTATATATAATAATTTATATAAGAAAATATGTGATATGTTTTTCATAACTTTACGAAAGCACTGAATAAACATGTGTTTTGGCTATGTTTACTGCAGTGCACACCGATTCTTCAAGCAAAAAACAAATTTATTTCTGACGTATTATATTATAATCAAATAAATTAAAAATAAGTTGTTTATGACATGACAAGCGCGACCATGTTCTCTGTTCGTTGATTTCGGGTCTCAACCGAAAGTAGATACTCACAATCTGTGTATCCATCTTCCCATGCAGAATAACATCGTCAAAGTTCTACGTATTGTTGCCTATTATGTATGTACACCTGTATAACCAAGTATATATGTACTGTTACTATTCTTGGCGTTTCACCGATCAAACTGTCTTCATTTCATTCTTCAGACGTGATTCTGAGCACTGTTGTTGTCTTGCGCTGCTCCTCGTTATATCTTTTCGTTTCCTCGTTTCGCTGGTCAACTGTGTCCGTCATGATTATGACTGATTGGTCACGTGCATCAGTCATGATTATCATCGGGTGACTAGGTGCATCGGTCACGGAAATGCTCCGCTGGTTTCTTCCGGGTTCGCACAATGCTAACTTCCATTTATTGCTTATGTGGCAACCATCCTCCCTTCTGAAACTGTTCGATGTTTTCATAATTTCGATGGACTCCCGTATAACTCTTGGATAGTGTCACTCAGCAACTATTTTTACCTCATCAAATTTGATTTTGTGGTTACTCTGTTGGTGTAAATGTTTGGCCACAGCTAATCTGTCGGTGTCCTAATCTTGTATATTCTTGGTGCTCCTTTATTCTGCATTGGATGCTGCGTCCCGTTTGACCAATGTATGTTTTTCCACATGTACATTATAATTTGTAAACCCCTTTCACTGATGCCCTTGGTAGTCCATCTTTATTCGAAAGAAGTAATTTTATCTTCCACACCGTTACAAAACGAACACTGATGTTTTTTTCCAAAGCTTTTTTAAATTGCTCTGTCACTCTGGCGATATATGGTAGGCATGTGTAGGTTATATCTGGCTAATTCTCTATGTCGAGTAGATGTAGCTCTTTCCGTTGGTTGTAGCCATTCTTCTGTAAGGCTTCTTTCACGTGATTAATTTCTTCCTGTTTGTTATCTTTATCACACTTTTTTTGCTATATGAAACTTATTAGTTATCTATCTATATATATATCTTAATAGTTATATAGCTATTGCCAACCGTTGATTACGAATATTATAAAATGGTAAGTAGGTGTATTATTAAAGTTTATTATAGTCTTATTGACATCGCTATCCAAACACCAATTTTAATCGTATGTAAACTAGTTTGTACATAATTGGAGATTTTCTGTAGAGAAAAGAATTCTATTTTATAATTTTGATTAACATAGCCTGTGAGGTGGAACCACGCTTCTTCGATAAAAATGTCAAGTCCACTAAATAAACCGTTCAAATTTTCATCGAATCATTCGCAATACGGCACTTTTTTTCCATAATCCAGAGAATATAATGCCTGTACAACGGTTACCATTTATAACCAATATATGCATTCGTTTTTTAAAGCCTTATGTACGTTTCAATGGAGAGTCCTACCCAATAAAAAACACTTTATTTGAAATAAAACATAAACTTGAATATGGAATAAAGAAAAAAGAGCTTTAATACAGATTTTGTCAGACTTTGATCCCTGTTTGCTGAATATCATCGATAATATTCTCGGTTAACATAGTTCGCCTACCAGTTGATTTCACTTTGTAAAGTCAATGTTTCGATTCAAAACGTTTAACAAGTACACATTTGCTATTTGAAAATGTCTCGTAGTCGATATTTGCCTCAGGATATTCCAACACCAATTATTTTTCGATACAACGAATATGTCTACGAACTATCATTTATGATTCACTCCGAAAGTGGTCCATTAAAATAAATGAGTCTTATCAGATGTAACAACCGTCATAACAATGAAAAATTACATTAACTTATGGATGCTTTTAACTTGATCAAATCATATTCTCAACAATGAAATATCCAAATGTAGCTTTGACAAAAACTAATCAATCTCAGAAAAGAAATTAAGCATAAAAACGAATCAACCATAGCAATAGGAAGAGTAGACAATACTATGAAATCAAAATTCGATGGACGGACGGCAATGAACAATAAAACACAAAATGTCAAATATACTGTTATGCAACGTTTCCAATAACGCGGGGTCAACGTATGAGCGGACGTTGATTGGCGAACTGTCACATTTAGATGACCAATGACCAGTCAGCATATAGTTAAGTTCTGCACTACATTGCATGCAGGAAAATGCGTTTTAATGTGACTATTACCTATGTATTATGGTATATTGCTTAATAGTTACTAACCGGTAATGTTTCCAATGTAAAATAACTACATAAAAAGAACTAACTGGTCACATGGTTTGTGAACAATAATGAAGCCTCTGTATCTTATAAAACAAGTAGTAAGTGCATTAAGTTCTACAACAGGTGCGTCGTTCATGATACAACACAATCTCTCCTCCAACATAAGTCAATAATAGTATAATGAAATTTTTATCAGCGTTTTATTATTATTTTTATCTGGCGCCCATTAAGTGCTATCAAATAAAAAATATAATAATTTTGTTTGTAAGAGGTTTTCATATAAGCTGGCGTCATAAACTAATACATTTTTTTCAGGGGCGTCGAGTAGATTATTTATATTTTACTTTGTAGTCACAATTTGTTTGAAAATCAATGTTCTGAGTTTATTTGTCAATGTCAATGTTTCTCTTGAGACCTACGACAATAAATTATGATTACTATTATTATAGTATTATTAAATGTATGCGAATTTTGTTTGATTTTTGTAAACTGAGATTTAGGATAAACTAGAATGAGTGCATCACAGCCCTCTTAGAAATTCCATAATTTTTGGTGGCGTCGACGACACTGGGATGTTTATGTTACGCAATGCCTTTGCCACCACAATAAGTTAGTCTGCCTGTGAGCCTCGCAGGGTAGCAGGTATATACGTATGTGAGTGTTATGTTAATAAATTGTTTGGTTTGGTAGCTTTTGGCATTTCATTAAGAACATTAAGTCACCAAAATATCCACTATTTTGCTGACCTAATGTTCGTCGTAAGATATCCCCCACATAATGGTCCTTCGAGTCACGGATTCGAGTTTCGTGGTGTAATAATAATAAAACATTGACCATTGAGAATACATACAAACATACATACGTGAAAATCATTCTAAAAAGGTGGTGAAGTGGATAACGATTACAAGACCTGCATACAGTTATTGAGACTGGTGTAATATTGTAAATTGCAAGCAATAGTTAAAAACTGTGTTAAAAACAATATGTGGCTGCTGTGAAAATCGAGCTTTGCACTTAGAGTTTAAAATACCGTTAAAGTAAGCGAGTTTGGTGGTGAATTCTCAACGGTCGGTACGAGCGACGGTCAACTCAGGCATCTAGTTTCGAGCGTTCAAGCCGGGGACTGACGCAACAAAATTTAAGGGAGACTTCCAGTTTGAAAATTTGAAAAAATCGATTTTTTTTATTTTGCATATTTCTAGTCTAGACATAAGTATAAACCACCGTGTAAAAGGATTTTCCGAAATTCGATCATCTTCGGTACGAAAAATGCTTTGGAATGTGGCGCGGTCAGCCACGTGCATTCCCGGGACGAGAGCAGAGTGCTTCACTCTGCTCTGCGCGGAGAGTAAAGCGGCCTACTCACTATTCGTTGATGCGTCCATTCGTCGCAATGATTCACGAATTATTGCCTAGTGGGTATGATGCGATACGCCGATGTGATTCGTTGTGCGGCGCTTCGCTGTGTTGTCGGTTTTTGGACGAATCATCAAAGAAAAAGTGAACGAAGTGACCGAAGTCGACGAATCGGTCTCAGCTCGCATTCGTGATTCATTCGTTGATTAAAGCAGTGCGTCTTGCGTGTTTTGTCGAGATGTAATGGAATGATGATAGTGTTTTCTCATTTGTGAAAAAAATACAATCGCATCCGTGTTTATGGAATCCAAGTGATAAAAATACAAAAAAAAATCGAAATAAGGTGCATGATGCTTTCAAAAGCATTGCTAAAGCAAATGGGAACTGATAACATCGGCGAATTAAAAAAGAAAAAAGAAACTCTCTTTCAAACTTATCGAGGCTATCATTTCAGCACTGTTTGAAGCTTCGTGGTCGCAGTTCGCACAATGGACGAATTTCCATGCACCATCGAAGCGAAGTGAATCAACGCATACTGAGTAGGATGTAATGCGTGTTCGTCGATGCGCGTTTTAAACGAAGTGAACCGACGAATCGCATCAACGAATCGCATCAACGCATAGTGAGTAGCCGCCTTAAGGTGAGCGACGCGACGCGGCAAAACAGGCGAGAATCGACCAACGGGAAAGGCGAGTGGAACACAATGAACAGCAACAGGAAGCGGACGGTTGTCTCTATGGACCGGGCATAGCCGATTAATGGTAACTATAATTACTTCACAATACGCACATTGCAAAACTTCAAACGCGTTTTTCTCAAAAACACGACGTATAGACGACTGTATTTGACCGATCGACTTGAAATTTTGCATAGATCTTCTTAAAGCATTTCTACAGGTAGTGACGTTTGAGTTATTGGATAACTTAAAAATTATATTTGATATTACAGTTTTTGTACGAAAAAAAAAACGAAAAAAAATCGTTTTTTTTTTCAAATTTGCGCCATTTTTTGTATTTTTGAAGTAATCAACAGACTCATACGTCATTACCTGCAGCAAAGGTCCCTTTTTAATAAACTGTATCAAAATTTTGTTTCAGACCAACGGGGTGAAATCTGTGACGTGGGCCGTTTGTCTCTTTCTGTTCGCAGGCGCATTTTCTCGAAGCTTTAGCGGCCGCCATTTTGTTATTTTTTTTTACGAAAAAAATGTTTTTGTTGTAAATAAATATTGAATAACAATTACCAATAAAAAACGCAGTTGTCTATGTTTGTTCATTTCCACAAAAAAATATAAAATGTGAGCACCTAAAAAATGGTGCTCCAAACTAGAAGTCTCCCTTAAACATCAAATATCAAGTGGAAGTCGCTAGGTATTTCTAAACCTAGACTCGTACATAAACCTCGTCGTACTCGTGTACGACGTATGTACAGCAGAGGTACATACATCGCTAGCAGCGGCGGGCAGTGCAATAGATTGGTAATTGGTATTTTGTTTGTTTAAGTTTTGCCTTGTATTAGCAGCAACGGAAAAAATATTTGATTGGAAATTTTAATTACATGTTAAATTGGTTTTGGGTAAACATAAACTTTGTTAAATTTAAATAAATAAAAAATGGCAGATCTCAAAGCTTATATCGTAAACGTGGCTCAATAAAAGCGAGGCTCACACATTTCAAAATTATATTGGTTTGGGTTCAAATGACAAATTCGATAAGCAGGTTCTTATTCAATAAGAGGTGAGAATGAGCAAAATTTAGAATATCTTATCGGAATTTGATGATGTTCAACAAATCATAGAATGAAATGTTGATGATGACAACTTTCAAGCGCAACTTCGTCCACGCTTAAAGTTTGAAAATTATTTTCAAAATACAATGGCAATTTGTAAAATGTTTTTTGGCTGACAATACAGAGCATCTGATAATTTTAGTATCAGAAGCGTTGGCAGTAGTGATGTGTTAGATATCCTGATAATTGGCTGGAGTTTAGGGACACATTTTCGTCACTGATTCATAAAAATAAAGGAATTAGTGATATAACCAAGGAATCAACTACAAAATTTAATGGATTCAATGACAAAACATTTGCATGCCTTGGAAAAATTATAAATATCGATAGCTTCTTGGGATCCGATTATAATATACATTATGACAGAAAAATTAGATTCAGTAACACATCGAGTATGGGAAGAACAAAAGACAAGGAACACTTTACCTACATTACAACAATTCAAGGATTTCTTAGAATCACACGTTGGCATGTTAGTCACATTGCAAAGAAATAAGGTAAATCGAGTCCTAAGGATCGAAAATCAAAATCTCAAAACATCAAACTCAGATGTGTGTTTTGTGGAAGAATAATTATTGTATCAGTAATTGTGAAAACTTCTTAGAATTAAACACTCGTTCACGATTTGAACAAGCAAAAAGTTGAGGCTCTGTTTAAATTATCTCAGAAGGGGCAATCACGTAAGAAAATCTAGTGAATTAAGTGAGTGCAGGAAATATGATGCAAAACGTAAAACGTTATTTTATTACCAAAAACGAAATGGTGGTTCATCATCCGAACCTGAAAGGTACCTCAGGATACCAGGTTAATTTAGGTCATGCCAATACAAGAGAACAGGTTGCAGCTAGCAGTGGGTAAACAGCACCTAGTCGCCATTCACCAGCTACAGCATTAATTAGGTATCTGCCAAGATAGACATGAAGAGGTCAGTTTTGTCCGACGATTCGTGGATTTATGATCCACTTGGTTTGCTAGGACCGTGTGTTATTTTGGCAAAGATAATTTTACAAAAATTGTGGAGTGAAAATCTCGCATGGGATGAGTCGTTACCTTTGGAACTCAATCAAAATTGGTTCAATTGAAAGATCAATTTTACTGTTTGAACAATTTAATGATTTGGTCAACCAGTGATTATTAACATTTTTTTTTTCAGACCCATCTATGGAAGCATACGGTGTTTCTGAGTATATTCGTGTCTCAGTTGATCGGAAGTGTCATATAAGTGTCTCAGTTGATGGGGAAGTAAGGGTTTCTTTATTATTTTGAAAGATTATAGTTGCACCTCTTAAATCATTGACTATTCACAGATTGGAGTTATGTGGTGTACTTCTAGAAAAATTGGTAGCAAGTACCAAACAGTCCACAGAAATAACTTGTTGCCTTATGCATTTATGGTGTGATTTAACATTCGTCTTGGATTGGATCAATATGTCAACTATTACACTTCAGACTTTCGATAGGAATAGGGTAGGCCAAATTCAAGAACTGTAGGCCAACTCAAGAACATAAAATGATTGTTGGTACTATGTAAATTCAGCGGACAACCCAACTGAAATTTTGTCGCGAGGATTGGCACCGATTAAAATGGTTACTGTCTTTGGATTGTCCGGTTAAGATGGTTCAAAGGGTTATTCCAGAGATATTTCATTTCGAAAATTTTAGTTATATGAATTAGCTCACAAGAGCAATTGGCTTCTGTTTTATGTTTGTTCGACTCTTTAAACCTGACCAAGTAAGTTTTTTTTAGGGTATTTAAGGGCATGTGAATTGGAACAAGTGTTGAATGCAGTAATCAAAATTTATCAAATATAATCTTTTTCTCAAAAAAGGTATTGTTTTAAGAACAAAACTCAAGTGTCTGGAAAAAGTATCACAAGTCTCAATTCCTTTATTGATGATAATGGACTTCTCAGGGTGGGGAGGCAGGGGGGATTGGGATGATTGCAATTGCCGGATTTGGGCTATGCACAAAAATATCCCATTTTGTTGTCAGCAAGGCATAGGTTTACCTTGTTGCTACTCGAAGCAGAACACAAAAAACTTTTGCATGCAGGGCCTCAATAATTGCCGTGTTCATTTTGTGAAGGTTATTGGAATCTTGAAAAAAAAGTCACACGTCAATGTGTGAAATACTTTCGAGGCAATCCTAATCCAATAAATCAGATGGGAGTTTTACCAAAACAGGGAGTATGTCCTCAACCTCCATTTTATACAACTGGCATCGACTATTCTGGTCCGTTTTTTATTAAAAGTAGATGTGGTCGAGGAGCCAAATTATCGAAGAGCTATTTATGCATTTCTATGTTTTGCTACAAAGACGGTTCACTTGGAAGTGGTATCGGATTTAACCACTGACACCTTTACCTGACCTACCGGGAGCGACCATGGAATGGGCAAAATGGTGTAACTTTATGAAAAATCAGTCAAACTCTTGGGCCGAGTAGGCTGAAAATGAGGGTGTGTCGTGGAAGTTTAGTCCCGTAGCATTTCTTGGTTGAAAGAAGATTTCTACGTTACATGATCCCAATGTGCTGACCTTTTTTTTATTTAATAAATGTTCATAGGACACCATTGTTATTTACCATAAGCACAACTCGTAACCTTTTCTCAGTTCATTATAAATTACTTTTCTGAAAATAGTTCCACTTAATTCACACAGGCAACAGTGATTTTTTTTCTTCAAAGCAAAACACAAATTGTTTTGTGCACAACCCATTCGAATTTGAGGAATAATAAAAAAAACTGGACGTTTTCCACGAAACACCGAACTACTATACTTTTCTCGACGCGCGTTTCGCCAACTAAGTTGGCATCTTCAGGAGAAGATTAAAACTAAATTCTAACCTACACACTTGCACTATTTATACTATACCGTAACTGTCTTTGTTTATCAGAGCAAACAGTGGACTGGTGGGTATCGGACCATTGTCCTTATTCACACTACTGACTGTTACACTTAATGATTTCTAAACTTTTCAAAGTCTAGTCAAAATAGATCTTTTTGTTTGCCCAATATACTTTTGATCACAATCTTATTAACTTATCTATTAAATGGACTGAGTAACCGTTATTCTTAGCTATATTCTTAATTAATGTTTCTCATGTTCAAACTTCTCTTTACTGAGGGGGAAATTTAACAAACGGTGAATTAGAAAATTAAAACTTGCCATTTTATGTTGAAAAGGGTGGTGTGAATCGTTGGGAATATATCTAAGAGTCGCGGTTTCTTTCCTATATACATCAAATTAACTTATTTTCACTATTTCTAATAACTAATACATTTAAAAATGGTAGCTGTTCATTGTGTTCCATTTCAACATTGTCAAACAATTACGAGAGAAGGATTGTTTTTATTTAAAATCTGACAAGGGAAATAAGGTTGTTATCTTAGACAAAAGTGATTATTTTGAAAGAATCGACAATTTAATTAATAGTGGTCCTTATAATAAATTGTCAAAAAAATCCTTTGCCAAAAATGACAACGGAAGTTCAAAAATCTTTAAAAGAATGTAACAACCTTATTACTCCTTCACTGAGACAAAAATTACAATTGTCAAATCCAGTAATACCTAAATTGTATTGTTTACCAAAAATACATAAACCAGGAAAATATGTAAGACCAATTGTCTCAGCGGTAGGATCCCCAACTTACAATTTGTCAAAATGAATTGCACAAACAAGTTTTTCAGTTAACAATTCTAGTAAGTTCATTGACAATATTAAAAATATCCAATTGCAAGAAGGTGAAATTTGATGTTTCGTTTGATGTATGCTCATTGTTTCCAAGTGTCCCAATCCCGCAAACTTTGGACTACATCAGGGAATTACTCGAATTAAACGGTTTAGACGATAAAAATATTAAGGAATACATTCGGTTTACTAGTATTTGTATGAATCAAAATTGTTTTCAGTATAATGGTGAATATTTTCAACAGCATGAGAGATAACCGCGACTCTTAGATATATTCCCAACGATTCACACCACCCTTTTCAACATAAAATGGCAGGTTTTAATTTTCTAATTCACCGTTTGTTAAATTTCCCCCTCAGTAAAGAGAGGTTTGAACATGAGAAATAATGAATTAAGAATATAGCTACGAATAACGGTTACTCAGTCCATTTAATAGATAAGTTAATAAGGAAGCATACATTTAAGGGAAATCTGAACAATTCCACGACTTTTCATAGAGATACTGACAATTCGAAATTTGCTTCGTTACCCTATGAACCTAAATTCACCCGCGGACTAGATACAATTTTTAAAAATATTAATATCAATTTGATTTATAATTCTAAAAATAAACTACAGACGCTTTTGGGTAACCCCAAAGACAAAATCGACAATAACGAAAAGTCAGGAATATACGAAATAAGTTGTAACGATTGTGCTCAAAAGTATATTGGGCAAACATAAAGATCTATTTTGACTAGATTTAAAGAACACATGGCTCATTCGAAATATGGCAGAACAGAAAAATATTGTGTTGCCCAACACGCTTTTGACAACAACCATAGGATAGACATATATAATTCAAAATTAATTACAAATGTAACAAACAGTAGACAGTTCGATGCTTTTGAAAGTTTAGAATTCATTAAGTATAACCGTAGTATTAATAAGGACAACGGTCCGATACCCACCAGTCCACTGTTTGCTCTGATAAACAAAGGCAGTTACGGTTCAGTGAACCGTGGCAACAAATTTAGTATAAATAGTGCAAGTGTGCAAGTTAGAATTTAGTTTTAATCTTCTCCTGAAGATGCCAACTTAGTTGGCGAAACGCGCGTCGAGAAAAGTATAGTAAGTATAGTGTTTCGTGGAAAACGTCTTGTTTTTTGTTTCTACGCCGAAGGTTCCAGTACCCACTCGAGGTACAATTACTTTAATAAATAGGTGTGTTTATTTTTTTCACCAAAAAGTTATCACACACTTATCCAAAAGTAACTATCACATATTTTTAAAACGTAATAAAGTAATTAAAAAACGCTGAACAGTCAAGAGTTAAATCCTGGGAGTTTTTAAAGTTTATTATGATTTATTACTCAGTTCTTATTTGCATTAGAATATGTCAATGGAGTGAAATTGGTAGGTTATGTATACAGTTTGTGTAAAACCAACATTGGCCAGTTGTGAAAAAGGACAAATGCCACACTTCTCTTTCTAACGAATAGCGCAGGTTGTGAGAGGTCTTATTCCCTCACATCTTCGATGCATGTGCGGTTGCTTCTTATCTGTCGTCTCACTTCTGTTTGTCCGTTTTCATAACTGGCCGATGTCGGCTTTACACACACGGTATAGTTGGGAATCGGCCATAACTTTTGAAATAATGGAGATATAAAAAAAATATAAACCTTATAAAAGATGTTTTACTAAAAAATCGAGGCATTGCGATGCTTAGCATAGTTAAGCTGTATTTTTTTATTTCTGTGTTAAAAGGCAGAAGCTTCAGACTTTAGTAAAGACAAGTAAATCGATATACTGTTCAGAGAAATTATATTCATTTAGCAAGCACTTTACGAGAAAAACATGTAGTGCACTCTACAATAAATCGACCATAACTTTAAATAGTCAAATTACAAAAAAATGTTAGAATAGAAAAATAACTCATAATTAACACATTTTTAAAACGATAAAGTAGAAAAGGTAGGTTGCTGAAAAATTTTCAGCAACTTCAGCATTTTGCAGAGGATTGAAGTGGGAAAAATACTTCGTAAACCATATATCGTATGTACATTTCAGACACCTTTTTTTGTGCGGCGGTGTTCTTCAGCGCTTTGCCGAAAATTGAAGGTGAATGGTGGAATTCTGATGCCGGATCTGTGTTCAGCGGGAAAAAATACTTCGTAAACCATGTACGAGTATCACATGTAAAGCATGGCTCGTAAGCACAGTCTTCACTTTTCAGAAGATTCTTCAGCATTTTGCTGAATATTGAAAGGTGATGGAGCAGTTCTGATTCGTGTTTAGTGGGAAAAAATCCTTTGGAAACCATATATCGCATGTACATTTCAGACAACTTCTTTTTTGTGTAGCGGTGTTTTTTATCGCGATGACAAAATAATTTGAGATTTATGTGTGCCTTTTACTGACAGAAGGATAACTTATAATACAATTTTTATTTTCTTATCCACCCATAAGGGGTTGAAACAACCCCTATTATTTTTTTTGTCATCACTTTTTTGTGGATTAGTTTTTAACACTACAAAAATATGCATAATATAGCACAGTCTTTTGAAGGCCTCTTTTTATTTTTTCGAATATGTAACAAAAAAATTAAAATCATTTTATTGTCGTATTTAAGCTGTGAATGTAAATTAGTAAAAACGATAATAGTAGACTTTGCAAAGTATTTGGCATTTGTCCAATGTAAGTTAGTAAGTTAATTCTGAGGAATTCAATTTATTTTCATGATTTTCATTAACAGTACAAAAAATAAAGATGGATCAAATAAAACTGATGTTCAAAATCAGAAATTAAAGAAGAATTGATAGACTGATTAGTGATAGCTTAATTGATAGACTGATTAGTTTTTGTCGTTAAAATTATCTAAAAACGCAACTGACCCTCAAAAATAGTATAAAGCCAGCTAGTTTCACACTTCACTGTTGAAAGTTCAAGATTTTTAAAATTCTGATGCAATGGCAACATTCTAAGGTCAGATTTCAGCCCATCAAGTTCCTTTGTGTTTTTGTTTTTACGAAGATAGAGAACCTTTAATTTGTAGACCTGTGTTGTCCCTAATTGAGGCTATTAGTCAAGCCTCAAAGGTGGTTTTTATTAGGCATCTACTTGTAAGATCCTAGAATTGCTTGGGATATTTAAGGAAATAATAAAATAAAACTTTAATGTGTTATTATTGTTTCTATTGTCTGTTTTATTTATACAGGTAACTAGGAACTACCAACAATCTACTAACATCTAGTCTTATTTGTACCTAGTGTAAAATTCGTCGCAAAGCGTAAACTTGTTTAAAACAAAAGGTATTGAGTGACAGACCTCATTTTGTAAGATACGTAGGCTGTTTGATATTTTTAAATATCTTGAGAGCGATTTGTACCATTTTTTGTTACACTTAAAAATAACCGAGTTGTTTTCATCTGTATTTGTGTCTGAACCGCAAGCTTCAAAGTGTGTCAATTTTATAGTAAAAATACGCTAATGGAAATTCAAAACAAATCATCTCGTAGTTGGTTAAATATTTTGCATTCTCAAGTTTGTACAACTGATTTTGTAAAAATTCTTGCTTGAATAATTTTCCTTGATATGATAAATATTTGTAACTATCTACTATTTACTCATTACACTCGTTACACATAATACATTTTTTTAGCTCATCGAAACAACAGAGTGAATTTTTTTAAACATGTGTTAGAGACATATGCAGGTAAACTTTTGGGCTATTTTGTGGAACAGTTTTCAAATGTAACGAAACATTATTTTATTAAGTACCTATGTTAAAAATTTTAATGCACCAATTAGCCTAACAGATGGTGAAGTTTCATTCATTGACGTTTCCTACTAGTATTAATAATCGTAGAATTTTACAAGCGATGCATTACGCAAAGTTCTGTTACATGGTGGCAAGTTGTTACCTAAATATTATACAGTGCCCTGCAAAAGACTTGGAACCGTCAGATATCTCGCAAATAAAGCCTTTTACAACAAACAATATTATTTAAAGGCGATCCTGATGTTGAACTCATCTTCAGATCAACTTTAGCTTTGCAAATGGAATAACGACTTTTGACAAAAACCTTTAAAATCCACGCTTCTTAAAAACTGTTATAAGCAATAAAACGGATAAAACATGTGTCTGTTTTTAGTATTTGTGTAGTGAACTAATAAGTTATTGCTTTTATGGCAGAATATTAAAGCCAAACATTTCATAGTTTTAAGTGGCTTTTAAACAAACCTCTGGATTATTTTTTTTCTGGTAGGTATACTACAGTTCTGGGACTTAGATGGACTTTATATGTTGTAAATGTAAGAATGAAGTACACCGTGTCCTTTTGTTTTGTTACACTTTGAATACTAAGAAATGTTATTTTTTAGGTCAAAAATTGGCAAAAAATCAGCTTTGTGTCTTTTATTTTCTATTTAATCTGCTCCAGATTGATTAAAACTCCGTTACACGGCAATTTTTGTTTGTAGGGCAACTCTTCGCCTAAAATGCACCGAATAAAAAAAACAATTGTCATTCACTTTCAAAATTGAAAATCCTAAACACTTACGTCGACTCTATACTGGACAGGAACCAGTAGTGTCTGGTGGAATTTGAAATTCTCGTATTTTCGTAACGAAGCATGGGACCTACATCAGATTTTAGGAGGCAATACGTAGAAGGTTGTAATAACAAACATTCACAGATCTTGCATCTTATGCAATTATCGTAGGGGTATTGAAGATACCAGACACAGCTGGTAGAAATTTCTAAAGTAAATTATAATAAAAATAAAACACAGTTTGGTTACGATTTTTGGCGGTTTGACCCTGAAGGTCTTATCGTTTTAAAAGGGTTATCTTGCATGTGATATTCAGTCAGGTTTGCGATTTCTTCGCCGTGCATATCCTAACAAAAATGTTTTCGTTTAGTAGATCGTTATCATGTGCCTTTACAATGGCCTTGCTGCCGTGGACTACCTGCAATGTACCGAGAATGTAGATGCAGTTGCGATGAATTTGGCCCGTCGTATTCTTGAAAACCATTTGGGGCAGGGATATGCTCTAAGAGACTATTACTTAGTTTCACAAACAGGCAGAAATCCACATCCACACCGATGGATAGCAGAATACCGGCGTGTGGATAACATACACGTGTGGAACTTTAATTTGGAAGCATAGGAGATTCTATTACATGCATTTCAAATGCATGGTATATTGGTAGGGCAAGATAGGCGGAGCAGACGTCATACGTAATGTATTCTCCTACAATGCCGGCCGCCGACAATCGCTGAGATACTGGACGGGGCAAGGAGAGTGCATTAGTGGGTGGAGCTTAGATTGGATCTTTGTTTATGTTCGGTGCTGCCGCATTAGATTAGTTCAGTTGCAGATCGTTCGTAAGTGGTGGATGTACTCGGTTAAGCACAAGGCACAACAGTAGAATTGCGTAATCATAAGTGCATGTTCTTTTAAGTCTTTTAAGTCTTATAAACGGATCTCAATCTCAGACTCAAGTTAACTTTATGTCATTTTTTATTTATTACAACAAATAGAAAAATGACGTAAAACCGGCTTAATAAGACAGGGATTGATTGAGAATTGTTTATAAATACGGACCTTAAGTCCATGGATTTGATCCCTCTCTTTTGCCGCCTGATGCGAAATAAAACTCTTTGGTAAATAAAATAAAAATAACAAAATACCATAAGTAAAATAAATAAAAAAATATAAAATAAATAAAGTAATGAAATTCTAATAAAATAAAAATAAAATTGTAATAAAAATCTTAAAAACCATTTAAAAAGGACCTGGAATAGGCCACCACACTGCGCCAAACAATATCCCAGCCTGTTGTAGAACTCTTGATGAGTGTTTTCTAACATTTCGACTAGAATATTGTTTGTTGTGTCGACTATTTTTCCTCGACGGTATAAGCGGTCATTTTTAAGGAGTATTAAACGAGACACCAGTTACTTACGCTTAGACGGTTGGGAGGTTCGGCAAGGTTGCCGAACCTTGCCGAATCTAGACGCGGAAGGCGGAGCTTTACGATAGGGGAATACAGCCCTGTTATTTCTGATAGGTGAGGCTTTGGCAATATTTTGTGGAAGGTATTATTTTAGGTATTATCTTAGCATTTTATATGCTTCCAAATTAAAGTTCCACACGTGTTTACCGACAAGATTGTGAATATCTTGTAAATGTGAGATCGGCGTTTAAGCAACATTGTCCACCAGGATGTGAGATTTCACAAGTGTTGGTGTCTGATAGTCCTAATCAGCAGTTTATACAAATACAAATTTTGGTGAATTGTAGATGCCAAAAAGTCCCGAGGCAAAGAAGAGGACTGTTCGCAGTAGACTCCTCAAAGCATTGTCAATCCTCAACTTCGTTCAATGGGGCATTCGTAAGAGAAGCCGCCTCTACCAGCTAGTCTAGCTCTTAAGAAGTTAGATATTCAATGCCTTGTTGACCTGATACAATTTCTTGTCAATTGTTTAATATAGTGCTTACATAACGTAACGCATAAATTTTCAGCCACGTTTTCATGCAAAATCCGAAAACAAGTCAATGTTTAATTTAATTTGTTAGGGACTGCAAAAGTGTGTATCTACCATGTTGTAAACAATAATCTAACTACTTTAACAAAACTTGAATGGACCTTGTCAAAATTCAACAAAGGCTTAATAATAATAATAATAATTAGGCTTGCATTCTAAGAATCCATCCACTCAGCAACCTTGAATTTGAACGTCAGATGATTTCAAAACACAGCCAGATGATTTCAAAATTGTTTACAATGTAAACAATTAACGTTAGATGAATAGCTTCCTTTTCATTTTCTAAAACATTGCATTTTCGTTTCTTTAATGGCAACATTATTTCCTCCATAATTTCTCAAATGCAGGTTGCGTGAGCCTAAAACTATTATACAGAGTGTGATACCAAAACCTTTCATTTGATGTATCTAGAAAACTATGTAAATCTTCCAGTTTAGAGATTACTTATTCTTAATGAATCACCCTGTACCTATATATGTTAGTGTAAGTTAATAAAATAACAAATCTGCTCATCCTATTACAACGATCAGTAAATATCAATTGTTTATTTTACATTCAACATCAGTTCATAAAATACGCAGGCAAATTTTCACTAAATGGTGTACTGCTGGGAATTTTTTTATCCAACGTACTCGAATAAAATTATAAGCGCCCTGCATCTCGGAGGAGTCGGGGAAGTCGTTTTGCCATTTCAGCAAATCACCAAATCTCGGGCATCTGACGGTGGCCTTGTATCCCTTGAATAGTCATGTCATCAAAATTGTGGATGACTACACATGTAACCCAAACATAAACATAGACAAACAGCTAGGTCGTTACGTGACCATGACGAGGTCGCTGCATGTCGCTCGCGTTAATATTTCGCAAGAAAGCTCCCATTAATACGCGCCCAGTAGTATTTTCAATACTAAAAAAAATCAAATGAAACTTGTGAAAAAAAAAGATTTCAAAAAATGTTTGCCTCACCTGATTATCTTGGAAACGATTTCCAAAATATTTGCGATTTTTTTTTTCAAATGATCAAATAAATACAAAACCTTTTTGTGATTTTTTATATTCAGTTGATTCTGAAAAAAATATTTCGTAAATATTTTGCAGACCGTTTTCAAGGTCTTTTTTTTCATGCTTCATTTGAAGTTTTTTTTGCTACACATTTTTACTCCTGTCTTTGATCTCTCATATGTCATCTTTCATCAATAACATGACGGATTGCGAGTCCGGCCCTGTGTTATAGCACACTTTCCGAGCCTTTTTATCAATATGTTGGTATTAAGTGAAACAAGAGAATAATTTCGCATAATACCACATATTCATTAATATACTGATTACGATGAGGACCTCTATTCAACGATCTAAAAAAATACAAGGTGTTCCATTAGAAAAAACTATGTTATATCAATAACTTTAACATTTGACAGCTTTCAAAATGTTTGAAATTATAGCGTAAAACTTTACAAAAAAACTATAAAATATTGTTGATTTTTTAATGAATTCTTTAGCTCAAAAAATAACATGTCTATAGCCATTTAAGAGCGGAACAAAATAAAATGAACATAGTATATTACATAGTGTAGACAATTCGTAGGTTAGTTCGTTAGTGCGGAAATTTTACTATTTCTAATTTTTCACTTTCAATGAGTTTAATTTACATAGATATGAAACTGTAAGAAATACAATATAGCGGAGCATATTAAAATAGAACTGCATATTATTAACTTATCGTTTTGCTATTTTCTGTATTGCATGCGAAGTATCGAGTAGATAGTAAACAAACAAACTTTAAATTAACCAGCAGAATAAATTTAAATAAAAAGACAAACTCGATGCTCTAAAATTAGAAACGAATGCAGTAACGTTGGTAACTAGATATGTATTTTAAATTAAATTAAATTTCAGAAGTAGATAATAACATCGCTAAAACAGTATGTATTTCTGTTTAATATAATAAATAACTCCTTATTGACAATCCGAATAATAGCGAGGTTGTACTGTACTGATATACAGTATGTATGTAGGGAATTCGAACCAAAATTCGAAATTCAAAGTTGGGTAACTCGGTTAGGAGTCGACATGGAACAATAATGATTAAGTTTTTTAGTTATTTCACCTGTACTACTACATTCATTTATTCATTTTACAGTCCCTATGTGTATGATACCAACATATGTAGGTAGTTGATTAATGATTAGAGTACCTCTAAAGCCATAATACATACATATGCAAATATACTAGTAAAGCAACCAGTAATATATAGAACAGTAAGAGTAAAGAGCAAAATTTGAAAAACCTGATTATGTGTGCTAAAAGTACACATAATCTGAAAAAAAAAAACACAGAATTTCAATCAGAATTACAAATATGTAAGACGTTTAAATTCAAATCAAAGCAACAATTTAAGGATGCGTTGGACACGAAAGTAACTAGTGTCCTTTCGCACGATTGTCATATTTTATTATGAAATTACATCATACTACTCAACGTATTGCATATAACGGAAGTTGTACAATAGCTACAGCTGTCACAGGACTACTGCAATCCCCATCACATGCTACATGAGTTGCCTATGTGTTGCGTTTCCGTATGCCAACTTCAATAATAAGTTACATAATGATTTTTTATTATTAGTATAATTAATCCCTTTTGTTTCAGTTCATTAATGATAAAAAATATTCGTATATTTCCGTTATTCTACTTATATGTCTGTGTACAGACCAGTTGCGGCCGGTGGAATTTGACATGCTCGTATTTCCGTAAGGAGGCATGGGACCCACACCATATTTTAGGGGGTGGTTACTAGACCTAAGTAGAAGGTGATAATGGAAAAATATCTTTGGGAAAAAAAAGGGAAAACGCGTTTTTTTTCTTCCAAAAAATGGTTGCCTCCGGGCAGATCTTCAAAACAGCTTGCAACATATTTGCGAAATATTTTTCGCAAATATATCACCAAATACAGTGCTTTCGAAAAGTAACGAATAAATTCATTATTCCTGAAATTGAGTTTTTTCGAAAAAAATCCTCTGACACGCCGATTTTGTTATAAACAAAGACACTGTTTAAGAGAAGAATAAAGACCCAATTTCGATCACGCCATTTGAAAGAGCGTGTCATTCTACTTTCACATCTTCAAAAATTATGGTTGCTTGACAGTAGCCTAAGCGACCGAGAATGTTTTTTATTGCTGTCCGATAAAAACTTGAAATCGTACTTCGGTAAATAGTTTATTTGGTTTTTTGAGTTATTTCTTTAGTTCTTATTTTTTGTTTGGCAAAAGCGGTGTCTTTGAAGTGTTTGAGTAGTGACTTTTGTCATTTTATAAAAAAATGGTTAAATTAACTGAAAGAGAACGAATTGAAATTATTTGCATGATCGGATTTGGAGACAGGATGCGCACCCAAAAAGAAGTAGTTGAATTGTTCAATGAAACTCATCCTGATCGGCATCCCATTAGCCAAAGCATGGTAAGCAATATTGAGTCTAAATACCGTAACTTTGGGCATGTTCCTGAACTTCCTAAATCTGGTCGACCTTCAAAATCAGAAGAAGATCAACTTAATGTTTTGTTGGCAATACAGGAAAATTAGCACTCAACACTTAACCAATTGGCTTCTTATTTCAATATGGCAGCGTCTACAGTTCACAAAATTATGAAAAAAGCAAAGTATCATCCTTATAAGATATGCCTAATAAGAGCTATCTGAAGACGACTTTGATCGGCGAAATCAATTCTGCGAGCAAATGCAAGAGCTATGCACTAATGATAATAATTTTGTGAAATACGTATTTTTTTCTGACGAGGCTACGTTTATTTTGAACGGCCATGTCAATAGGCAAAACTGCCGTTATTGGGCTACCGAAAATCCCCAATGGATGATGGAGTATCACACTCAACGTCCTAAGAAAGTGAATGTGTGGTGCGGCATAGTCGGCGGAAGAATTCTGGCGCATGAAATAGAGAGAACTTTAATAAAGGTAAATTTCTTGTTTGATTTTTCAGATGCAGAGTAGATGTAAAAAACTGTTGCGTATTTTACATAAAATGAAACATAAATAAGATGTAGCAATTTTGGTTACTTGTTCAAATTGCATACAATTTCATTTACGTCTTATGGAGATCAGTTACAGAAATAATTTTTTGACGCTGAAATGAATCTGGTCACAGAAATTCAGTAGCATATTGAATCCCTATATAAGGGAAGAGTCTAGAATCAAAGAAATATCCCTATTTCTTTGACGTGAACCTTACTGGTGCAAGCTATTTGGATTTTCTTCGAGACGACCTTATTCTTGAACTAATAAACTTTATATCCAGATATAGAGGAACGTGATCGCCCGAGAAATGACACTTTCTTTCAACAAGATGGTGCATGTCCCCATGATGCAGCACCTTGGCCGTGCTTATTTAGATGAGGTGTTTCCGAATCGTTGGATAAGGAGAGTGGCCAGCCAAATCGCAAGATTTGACACCTCTAGATTACTTCTTGTGGGGATACTTAAAAAGCAAAGTGTACGTTACTAGACCGGAGAATTTAGAAGATTTAAAAGCAAGAATTCGTCACGAGATAATGAATGAATAAGGAATTTATTCGTCACTTTTCGACAGCACTATATAATCGTTAGATTAGCCATGGGGACAATAAAAGTATTAATCTTTAACGTTTGGCTATATTTTGCATGATGTTATTAATATACTTACAGATTTGTGAATAATAACATACAGACAATGTTATGTCATATAAAGCTTTTGTCAATGTCTAAATTTAGAACGAGTCTATTTTTGACATACAGTTGTCCCAAAATGATTTATACAAGACATAACTCCTATATTAACGCATTAAAAATGCTTCGAATGGTAAAAGAGACCCTGTACTGACAACCCCATTTTTTTTTCAAATATTTATGAGGACACCACAGAATATTTTTTATGATACCAGGGTATACTTGTCCTAACTTATAAATCTCCTTATTCTCTTTAAATGCTTTTTTAAAACTAAAATCGTTTCCTAAATAACGAAAATATTGAAAATTATTTATTTTGTGTAATAAATCTAATTGACGTGAAGCTTTGTAGGTCAATAGTTACAGTCTGTACAAGTCTTTAGTTTATACAGTTTGTGTAAAACCGACATCGGCCAGTTATGAAAAAGGACCAACAGAAGTGAGACGACAGATAAGAAGCAACCGCATACGCATCGAAGGTAGTGAGGAAGTAAGACCGGCACTCTCACCACGTTAGAACGAGAAGTGTAGACTTTGTCCTTTTTCATAACCGGCCGATGTCGGCTTTACACATACTGTATATGTATATTAACTATACATGTATCTATGTTACCAAAAAATAAGAATACTCCATACCTAATAATAATAATGTATGCAACGAAATTATTATTATTTCGCAGATTTTTTAGTCACACTTCTCAGCGTACACTGGGAAACATTATTATTTCGCCGACTTTATGGTCACACTTCTCAGCGTACACGCACATTGCCGAGGTTACGTCCTCTTCTGTAATAATTCTGTTGTTTTCTTTTTGTCAGCTTTTGTCAGCTCGTCGATGTTCATCTCAAGCTTCTTCCTCCACATTGGGACATCACTGTCCCTGTTCCTTCGGTTGGGGTTCGGCGTATATACTTGCTGTCCATTCAGTTCAAGAATGAGTGCTGATGCACAATACACACCCAAATGTGCCTTTTGTAGATCATTTGTGCCGTCCAAATTTTGTTGAAGAATACTGTTGGCACTGGATATTATGTCACGTGCTTTGTTGACATTTCTGAGTTTAGGTATTATTCTGAGCCTATTTATTGGATTCATGAGCTCATAGTGGGTCACTAGTTGTAGAAATCGTTCTCGTCGTTCTTCATGCTAGCTTCTCGATAGGTGTACATCGCTAATCTTTCCCTGTGATCTAGACGGCGATGACGATGGGGTAATAAGTGTTTGCGGTGGTTGGATTTCTTCTTCCGCACGTTCTTACGGTTGAATTTGGAACTTTTCTTGTTGGTATAGGATCTGACCGACTTCTCTCTTGACTTCCTGTAGTTGAAGATCTGTGAGGTAGCGCTTCCTAACGATGACGTTTTTCCTGTTGATTTTGTTCAGAGATGTTAAAAGTGGGATTTCTGTGGAATGTCTCCATCCAGGGAGCGGCTCGTCTCTGCAGCGGTTGATGATGTAGAACGTCCTCATAACTTCTATGTTCATTTCGACGGTCCACTTCAACCTTCTGGTATCTTGTCTCCTTCGGGCAGCCCTCCGTCGTATGGCAGGCGAACCCTAGGGTAGAGTAGCTTCCTAGTCTTCGGCCCTTCTCGTGTCGTCCACTCCTCTGTTTGGCTGTAACTTTGAATATGTGTTTGGGTTTAGGGTTTTTGTAGCTTCTTGAAGGACATTATTATTATTAATATTATTATTATTTTGTAGCAAGTGGTTTACATAGTTGATACGCATAAAGACTTAATTTTGACATAACACATAACGTTTGTCAGCAGGTACACAGTATCTATTGCAATAAAAAAATATTTTCCATTCCTATTTGTGGACCGATTTTAAAAAAGGTGTCAATAGAGAATAAATAAATGAGTAAAGTTAGTACAAAAAAATATACTAGGTATCGTTTGACAGACATAATGTTTCCAGTAGAATTTGTAAATTATGTTTTCCGTCGATGTTACATGCAACATAAAGGGCACTCAAAAAGCGTACGAACAATAATTTACCAAGAAAGTAAAATGTGTTCGTCTACTAATTGAGTCGACTTTATTCTCGTCGGCGTATTAAAATTTATATTTCCAGTACTCGGTAGTAAATAGAAAAGGTGTCGCAGAACATCTTTTATTAATATTTTTCTTAATCAGTATTAGAATAATACAAAATTGGCCCAATGTCACGCTACGTGCCAGTGATATTTGCCATTCTTCTAAATTAAGTGATATTGAGGTTGCACGGTATGAATACTGATACTACAGAATGTAACAAAATTTGCAGTATCATCGAGTGAAACAGGGTATAACAGGTCGGACATAATAGGTACTAATAACCGTCTTTAACATCATCAAAAATAGTGAAACTATCTCGAAGAATTTTTTTATTGACAAAAGGATTTTTTGGGGATGTTGGATAAATAACGAACCACTAATTTTTCGTTATTTGTCCAACATCCCCAAAAAATCGTTGTCAATTTATATTTTATGGACGCAATCGATAACTAATTTTTTTTTACTGTACCCAACTTCATTTTATATTTTATGTACTGCAAAAAATAATAATCACATAATTGTAAGACAAATAATTGAACTTTAATGCAACCTTTAATAAAACTTTAAAATGAATTGATTTATTTTTATTGATTGATTTTTTAATTTGCCAATTAATTAATACAGTTTTAAAAGTATACTTTTTAATGCATACACACTGATTTTTTTTTGTTAGATAATGTTCACCTAGTGTCCCGAATAGGCCTTAATACATACTTTGACCTTATAATCTTTGATCTCAACAAACCCGGAACCAACAGAAATAGAAGAGTCAAGAAGACATACACCTCTTGAGATGATAGTCATAACTAAAGTTGGCTTACGGCGAAGCGACACATAGGCAACTCGTGTAGCACGTGATTGTGGTTGCCTCAATTTAATTTGATCGCAATAGTCCCGTGTCAGTTGGTGCTGTTTTACAACCTCCGCTATATGCAATATGTTGAATAGTGTCATATAGTTCCATAATAAAATATGGAAAACGTGTGAAACAGTATTAGTTACTTTCGTGTGTTGCATTTATAATCCGTAAGTCTCTTGCGGCACGTCCCGTTTCTACAATTTCTCTCAGGCAGACAACGCCAAATGGGACGAAGCTAGACAATCAGATGACTAGCTGCACATAATTATATAACAACGAACTATTCTGCAGGTATTCTTTCACCATCAGAAACCGCAGATCCGGATTTTCATCTTGTTAGGTCTCATCGAGGTAGTATGTCTAACTGTAAAGGACAATGAACGAACAAAGAGTATTGGCTTATTGTTGCACCAGAAGAATATGGCCTATACAGTATCCTTCTGCTTCGGCCTTCTGTTGTGGATAAAAAAGAATTGGAAAAATTACAATTTGTCAGAATCATCATCCAGTAGTTCAGTGAAATTAGACATTGCACTTTTTTTTCATTGCAAAAAATTTTCCGAAAGCTGGCTTTTGGTATGAACCTTGATAATGGTTCTTAATAAAATGTCAAAAGACCATATCGATCCGTGTGCTGCTAAAAATTTTACGGGGGGTCAAGGGTCACAAAAAAAAGGTAACGGTAGTTTTTTATTTTTTGTATGATTTTTTGCTCTTATAACCTTTTATTTAGGTTTAATAACTACTCTTTAAAATATGATATGGGCCTCATAATTTTTTACATAAATATGAGAATGTTTAATCCACCGCTACCGCTACCGCTATCTGCTTAAGATGGCCTCAAGATGGTTCTATAAGTGTCCGCGATTTCACGAGTCTACTGATATTCCAGAGAAATTAGATATAGAAAGAGCCTAACTTCGGAAAAATCCTGGAAAGCTGGATTTCAGTATGAACCTTGATAATGCGGTTCTAAATAAAATGTCAAAAGTCCTGATCGATCCGAGTGCCGCTAAATTTTTCGCGGTCAAAGGTCACCAAAAACGGTTTCTCGTAAATTTATCTTTAACCCCCACTTTTACAGAACAAATAGGTACGTTTATTTAATTTATAGCTTACAAGGAGAGGCCACGCCCTTTGGGTCACCGATTTGGTCGATCCTCTGGTTGGTTGGTACTGAAAGAGACTTACTAGTGTAGTATATCCCCAAAGCCCTAGGGTGCACAACTCGAAAATAAGGGAGACATTTTTCTCGAAAGTGTTAAGACTACCATTTGTACAAGTTCCAAAAATACGATTTTACGAATGTTGTCGTTTTAAAATGGGCGGCTTGTAGGACTCTTAGCGTAGCGATTCGGGTTCGAGACTTTACCTGTGGAACTATTTTTTCTCTTCCATCCTTCTCTTTCTTCATAAAAGATATTTATTTGTCAGCATAGGTTAATTATAAATAACAGAATTACGGAATCGGTGTTGTTATTTTTTAAATTAACGGTTAAATGATACAATGCGGTGGTCATTCAGGAATGAATCGCTATGCTAAGAAACCTACAAGCCGCCCATTTTACCACGAAAACATCCATAAAATCGTATTTTTGGAACTTGTACAAATGGTAGGCCTAACACTTTCGAGAAAAATTTCTCCCTTATTTTCGAGTTGTTCACCCTAGGGCTTTGGGGATATACTACACTAGTAAGTCTCTTTCAGTACCGAGAAGCTCGGTCAAATCGGCGACCCGAAGGGCGTGGCCTCTCCTTGTTAGACAATTAAATGTACAAAAATATTTTTTATATTATTATTTTGACTTTATTCATAAGAGCAACAAATTCGATTTATAGAATTGTAACATTTATGTTTCTCATGTAACATGCACTCCTTTCCACACCGTCATTAAGGTAGAGTACAAGTTGTGTTTTATACGGGGTGTCCCCATTAGGCCTAATATATATTTGTTTTTGTTTGAAAAATTTGTTTGATTTTTAAAGAAGTACGAAAAAGTACTGAATTGTTCATTAATTCATTTTTGTTCAGAACAGGAGTTATTAATCTCAATGGTTCATCTTTAGAATATTTGATGTGTATGCTAATTTATTTGCCGAGCAGTAATAGATGTCGGCGAAAGAATAGATAATTGGACAGGCTTTTTTGAGCTGTGCAGATTTTAATTTCATAAAAGCTGAATAGCTGTATCAAGAGAAACTTATTGTCCTTGGGCTTTATACGTGGTCGGTATACGGCTTTATACTGGGGCTTTATATACGGCGGACGAAAACAAATTCCATTAGTGAAAATCACTTCTGGAGAATAATGTCTTATTGTTAGTAAAGATCCGATTGATTAATTCTTTTTTTTTAGTTCAAATAATTTGAAGACATTAATTTTAATTATCTTAAAATTTGCTGATGTTTCGCACCCTATCATTGCATGTAAACATAAAATATCTTGGCATATAGGGTATGAGTTTAAACTGTCAAGATCATATTTAATTTTTACATGCAATGACAGGTTGCAACACAACATCAACAATTTTTAAGAAAGGTAAAATTGCAAAATGTCTTCAAATTATTTAAAAAATGATAAAAAAGATTTAATTATCCAGAAATAACTATACCCGAAATTGTGTTCATTTTGAGAAGTACAGTCTGTTATTGTTCATTATGTTATTTAATGCGCCGTTCAGCGAGAGGACACATTTTATTATAAAATAAAATAGTTTGTAGTTTTAGTAGTTTAGTAGTTTTATACGTCTTTGAGGCACTTAGATGAATTAAAATATCACACTTTCAAATGAATGTATGTACATAATTGTACATTATATACCTTAATGCACCTTTTTTAGTGCACCTTAAAAAATGTGGAAAATTGTTAGTGGAAGCAATAATTTGTTAGATATCGTTTTTTAGAAATGTTTTTGTTGTGATGGATTTAGATAATTTTGAAGTATTTTTTTAATTTTTATCTTTTCTACTTATTTTAATTTTTACCAGCCTTATACCAGCAATGGCACATGATTGTCTACGCCATTATCATGGTCTTCTTTACACCGAATTCAGTTTAGCACTTTAGCACAAAATGTACTTTAAGTGGAGCTTTTTGCCTAAGTGATCCCCTGTACCAACTCATTCCGTACATGTCACTGAGATACTGCGAGGGAAAATAAGGTGGTTTGTCGTAGGAGCTTTTTTTCTTAACGTGCGTTTCAATTACCCCACGTGCGCATTATTGGCGCTAAGTCCATAACAGGAAATTAACTCCTCGCTCACGTTCCGCAGAAGTTTGATGCCGTTCGCTTAAGTAATTTTCGCAACACGCCAAGAATTAAAACATTTTTACTACGTGGTCAAGGCGCGGAATTCAGAAGCGATCTGCATAATTGCGGGCGTCGGGTCGGGTTGTCGAACT
Source organism: Aromia moschata (assembly GCA_029963805.1). NCBI lineage: Eukaryota > Metazoa > Arthropoda > Insecta > Coleoptera > Cerambycidae > Aromia > Aromia moschata. The sequence goes on from JAPWTK010000464.1 coordinate 76,989, forward strand.
TTTTATTGCAACAGCGACCGCGTACAATTCACCGGTTTGGTTACTAATATTGCATTAACATTGCATTATGCGACTGTTATACATATAATAAACCATATGCAGCAGTTTTGCATATTTAAGTTCCCATATTACATACGCTAGTGTGACTATAGCCTAAACAAGAATCAATGGACTGAGTCATCCATGTGTATAAATTTGTCACTCCATTTTTGAAAATTTGAAATGTGTTTTAGTTGACGGTCATTTTCAAAGGTTTGCGATTACACTCTTTTCATTTGCGATCGATTTAAAAAAAACTAGTCAAAAATATCGGAGAAGAATTCAGGCTTGCACCATAGTCAGGGTTGGGTAAAATTTGGGTTATCAAAAAAATCAACAATCATTGACCAAAATAAAAAAGCACGATTTTTATGATTTGTTGAGTGATGGCAAAACCGTGGAACCAAGTAAATATCTCTGAATTTAATAGAGATATTAATACAAAATTTTAAACGTGAAAATTAGCGTTAAAAAGCGTGTAAAAAGGAATGGGTATATTGAACGCAGCTTGGAATATACAGAGTCTTACAAAAAATGGTGATGTACCAGTTATGTTTTTTGATGAGCTAATTTTAACAAACTCGCATGTGTGTGTGTCGCATCGCAAGTGATCTATTTTGGGAATTACACACAAATGAAAATCGTGTTTTTAAAGTCTTTACATAAAACGTTTATAAAGAATTGTGATAAAACCTATTATTATTAAATATTGCAACAAAAAATAATTTCGGTATTCACTAATTAAGCCCTCAAAAAGTGAGTACATTAGACGAAAGATCGACAAAAATTTCGTGTGTGTTTTTTTGTCCAAAACTCACTGGGCTCATTGTAAGAAGCTCGTACGTAGCACCCTTAAAAGTTGACCGTTCGGGCTGGTATTTACAGAAATTGAATCATAATTCTAGTTTTATATGAACATTTAACCAGGTCTACGTATTTCGAGCTTTTGAATAACTAAATAATTCTTGCATAAGCGGAAAAGGGGCAACTTACAGATAATATATGGTTTCAACAGGATGAGACACTCATGTTCGTATTGTTCGAGATCGACTAAACTAAGACTTTCTTCAAATACGTATTTGACGAAGGAATTTGTGAAGTTAAATGGCCTACGCATTTCCCCGACCTTAATCAACTGGATAACTTCCTATAAGTTTATTTTCAGAGACCTAATAGGTTGCCACTATTGTCTCAGAGAATAACAAAAGAAATTCAAAAAATTACACCGGAAGTAGCGAAAGTTAGACAATTTACATTTAAATTAGTTTACTGTCGTTCTACTACGTATATCTAGCTTAATGACACATCTTACCATTAATAAATTAAGTGTAATTGTTCGTTGGTCTATTTTGTCCCTTATGATTTATTTTCCATTTTTATATACCTACTAATCAGTTTTACGATTTGTTACTCTATTGTTTGTTTTTTCAAAAAATCATAAAAAAAAACTATTTTATGTCGTGAAATCTAATAATAATTAGACTTTATGACAATTCTTCTTTAAGCTTTTCTCTGTAGTTCCCAAAATATTCACTTTAAATACCAAGTATGCCAGTTCGTTAAAATCAGCTCATCAAAGATTATCAGAAAATGTAAAAATATACAGGGCATTAAAAATAAACAAAAAATACTTTGGTACGTTATCATTTTCTGGAACACTGTATTTTTCAAGTTGAGTTCAAGTTATGGCTTTTTAACGCAAAATTTCACATTTAAAACTTCGTATCAATCTATTAATTTCAGAGATATTTACGTGGTTCCACTCTTTTGTCCATCACTGTACAGAAAAAAAAAACCTTTTGTGTAGTTATTTCGCTATGTGTGAATGTACTATGTATATTACAGAGAACATAAAATACATTACCAAGTGTGGCACTTAATGAGCTAGTAAAATTGCGTAAATTATTTAAAAAAAAAATGCTAATTTATTAAATATAAATTTCTTTATTTACGTATTAAAACATAGGCAAACGTAAGATACCTACGCAATATTTTGTTAATGGAATTCTCTGTTGGTGTAACTCATTGATATAAATTTGTGAATGAAGGAAAAATCTCTAAATTAAACTTTTAATTTATTAATTGTATACGTTTGCTACTGAGTATGCTAAATAAAATGGTAATTAATCGCCTTGTACAAATTTAGCAATTTTATTACTTTGCTAAAAAATCAATGTAAAAAGATGATGCAAATAAACGCGAAGGTTTTATCCGGTTTTATCTGCGTTATATCGTATTAGAAAATGGTGAAATCTGTATAGTTTATCTAAATAATAATTTTTAGAGTATCCACTACAAAATCAGTGCGACCAATTTTGATACTATTTACTCCGTTGCGTCTTAATTAATATTACAGACTAAAGTACTTTACATATATGGAACAGAGTTAACATATTGGGAAGTTTCAAGTTAGGTGCTCTTTAAATAGTACAAAATATTAAAGCTGGTTAATTTTGAAAAGTCGGTTAGTATAAAGTGTGGAACCAACTTCAAATCTTTACAGTGGTTATATCTTTGTGGATAAAATTGGGCATCCGTATATAAAAGAATTCAAGGATTCTAGAAATCATTACAGTTTTACTGTTGAACGGTTGAACCGAAAGTGACGTGCAACTATATATATTTGCATTTTTTATTTTCTTGTAAAATTCTGAATAAAATAGATCCTTATATTGATAGCTTCGTATACAGGGTATTCCACCTGTTTGTTGACAAATGACAGTTTCTTCAATAACTCTGTTACTGTAAATTTAAGAAAAAAATTTTTTCAAATACAGGGTGATTTTTCGAAACCATTCGTTAAAAGTATTACGGCTTGTAGAAATGACTTTGATTGAATTGATTTTTGAAAATTTGGACTTAAGCTAACTTGGCCTATGGCTACACTTCCGGTTATACCGGAAGTTGACATCAACTTCCTTATTTTAAATGGAATGGTACCATGGAATGATGTTTTGTTTCATATTTCGATTCGCATAATTATTTTAGACAGATTTTTATGAGATTTCTGTATAACTATCTTTTTACTGTTTTTGCGTTATTTCCGGTTTTTTTTAAATTTTTTTTCATTAATGTATAAATATATTAGTATATAAGTATAATTCGTGTCATCTTCGAGTCAATCAAGCGGTGTGCTTTCTGTGTTCGTTAACATGAAAAATCAAGAATATTCAGATATGGATGGATGTTAACCATAATCATAACATCATAACATAGTATAAAACAAAGTCGCTTCCCGCTGTCTGTCCCTACCTATGTATGCTTAAATCTTTAAAAGTACGCAACGGATTTTGATGCGTTTTTTTTAATAGATAGAGTGATTCAAGAGGAAGATTTATATGTATAATACATGCATAATATAGTAGAGAAACACTGATCATTTTAGAGGTTTGTAATGTGATGTCGTAAACCGTGCGAAGCCGGGGCGGGTCGCTAGTTTATTATACGCCGAAAATGCTTGTTAAGTCAAAATGAGGCTATTTTTTTAATAATAACGATTGAAAATAAAGAAACTATAAAAAACATAATAATCAGTATTATTAGTAACATTTAATAATCAGTATTATTAGTAACATTACCATCATTAATAGGTAATATAATTTCCATTAGACGCTAGTGAAAAAGCAAACGATTTGTTAGAAGTTATAAGCAATTTTTTAAAAAACGCTGAGTAACTAAATAACTATTAAATATGGGTAAAGGGAATGCTAATATAGGTGGATTTAGAATTTAATTCTACATTAAATAAATATGTAAATTAAAATATGGGGCATCGTATTTAGAACAATTGAGTTTGGATGGTTTGAAGTTGTGCTAAATGATATTCTTTTAAACACTCTGTACATAATTGAAAAATAATAAAAGCATTGCTGCATAGCTTTAGGGTTCCTCTAAGCACAATGCTAATACCGATACTTAATTTTCTAAAATGACCACTACAGGTAGGTTCAAAGGTTGTGGCTCTAATGAAAAAACATTTCAAAAAACCGGAAATAACTCAAATTCAGTAAAATATAGGTATAGGAAAATATCATGAAGATATATACCAAAAATAATGTAGAATTAGAGTCTCGAATAAAAAAAGGACCATATGCTCAAATATTTCTAAATATACCGTCTAAACCAAAAGAGTTATGACTTATGTGACGTGCGGTTTGGACAGTTCGGTTCGTTACAAATTACTGTATCATTTTCATTGTTGCAAAATGTTGAACGTTATTCGGTGTCACAAATATTGGGACTTATAACTGACAATTTTTCAAAAGCAGTTACTTTTTTTCAAATGGAATGACCCACATTAACTTATACCGTTGAATGTGAAATTAAATTACCTTTTAACTGATATACTTATAGGTATTGTCCACATATATCCCCAACAGTTAAAAATTGTTTTTCTAGAAATTTGTAAAAAAGAGATTGAAAAGAAGCAAGCTGGCTTTGACAACATTATTTACACTATTTACTGACAAAACTGAACACAAAATTTTGTAGGAATAAAACACAAACGAAAATAATAACTTATATATATACCCCTAAAATTTTAGATTTTTTGACCCACAAGGGGAGGAATGGGGAGGGTGAGAAAATACAAATTTTCGTTTCAACTCTAAACTTTCAATTGTTCTCGGTAAACAAATGAAAAACATTTAAAAACATGCAATGGTTTTCGATGTGTTTTTTTTTGCGTAGAATACGATAAAAATATTTTCAAGATTATTGGGGGTAGTTTTCACCCTTATTTTGAGGATTGAAAGTTTAAAATCGAAATTTCGAAAACTATGACACGATATTTTTTCAATATTTTTTATTTAATGTCTTTCTTTGTTTTTGTACTTTCGATTAATTTTTAATTCATAATGGGCGTCGACCAGGAACTGGCCCAAAAAACGGCCCATAGGTGAAAAAACGTGGTTTTAGCGTATTTTCTCATCCGGTGAGATAGTAAATGGCAAGTGAATAATTAATTCCAAGGTTTTTGGGGTCGCTGATTACGAATATAACGTCAGATTTTCAAAAAACAAAATGGCGGATCCAGTATGGCAGTCAACTTTTAAAAAATGGCTAAATTTTGAAATTTAAAAAATGCCATCGTATTCTACGGGAAATTTTAAGTCGAAAATGTATGTGACGAATTTTTGTCAAGAGCCAAAAACCTTGGTTAAAAAACCTTTTTTTATCAAGAAAAAATTCATAAAGTTGAAATGGTGGTAATACATTATTTACTATTGAAGGTTTAAATAATTCTTTTTAACTGGGTTTAAGATCTTTATTATCTACTATAAATATGAAATACATAAAAAAAGTTAACGTATAACACAATTTATATAAATTTAAACAATTTATAGTTTATGTATGAGTTGGAATCGGAGTAAGCTTCTGCTCTTATGCAACCATCATTTAAAGCAATGAAACAATGTTTTTGCTGTAAGTTTTTTATTCTTTTATTGCACTCGAATCTTTTATTTAATTTTTCCACGCGTTCGGGCATACAAGTTAGTCACCTTCAACGGCTAGTTTATTTACATGAAGAATTACGTATTGTTAAATCCTCTACGTATAGATAACTAGCCTAGATAAGTATATGTTTATAGTAGTCTGTATTTACTATTTTTGTTAAAAATATTAGATTAAAAAACAAACAAAGAAAACTATATCATGTGAGAACTTAATATACATATTTTTAGAGCAGAATTGGGCACTTCTTGAAAGGTTCGACCTTTTGCATCGACATATTATCTTTGAAACTCATGTCGATTTGTACCAGCTCTAAGGACAAAGATCGTTTAATTGATTTAAAACAGGTTAAACCGAGTTAAAAAGACGTCAGTTTAAACACTTTAATAGTAAATATGAATATTACCAAGTAATAACAACTTAATATATCTTCCGATAACGTGGCCATGACAAAAAATCGATACAGACATGTTCAACTTAAAATTTCCCCTACAATACGTACGCGTCTCTTTTTAAATTTCAAAATTTAGCCATTTTTTAAAATTCGACTGCCTACTGGTCCGCCTTGTGTGTTTTGAAAATCTGACGTTAGTTCCGTAATCGCCCTCAAAACCTGGAGTGTTACCTTGCCCACATATCACAGGATGAGAAAATACGCTAAAAGTTTTATCCTAAGGGCCTTATTGGGCAGTTCCTGGTAAAGACTCACCTTAAACATCCCTCTCCTCGTACTAAAAAACTAAAATTGTAGGAAGTTAGTTCTTAGCGAGTACAACGATTCTAATATGTTCCAAACACAACTCTAATCACACGGCGTGAATGCCCCATATTATAAAAATAAAAAAAAAACACACCTAACAAAAAAACAGACATTCTTACGTGGTGACATTCACATCTCGAAAGTCTGCATTTTAGGTTCCCCGGAAGGATCTTACAGTTGTAACTTTTTTTATGGGGATTATAAGATGTTTACAATTTACATATAAATTTAGCAATATTCCACTGAAAGAGTAGGGAAAATATGCGTTAAAGTATTGGAATACCTCCACGGGTAACTATTTCGGAGAATTACTCCAGATATACCAGCCATTTGTACTACATAGTGCATAAGGACGTACAGAGACTGTACTAGATTAATGTAGAACAGTCATTTAAAAATCGGATTAGGTATGTATTGATCAAAACAGAAGAAATTTCGAGCTCTGAATGTAAAATGGTTTAAACATATAGATATGGACAACCTTTTGTCAATTAAAGGGTAATTTAAATTCGCCTTCAACGGAATAAGTTATGTGTTATTTACAAATACGGAACAATATCTATAAATAAGTATCACTTTTACAAATTTTGGACAACTTTTATTTGAAACATTTTTTTCTTAAATTTACGAAATGGAATTATAAAGAAGCCGTTTTAGTTGGAAAACCCTGTATACAAAGCTAACACTATAAGAATCTATTGAATGTAAAATTTTACCATAAAATTCTAAAAAGTTAAAATATACAAGATGTTCTGTTTTAAAAAAAAAATTGCATGGCACTTCCAGTTGAACCGGTAGTGAGATAATAAAACTACAATGATTTCTGAAGCCCTTGGACGTTTGTGCATTGGATGACCAATTTTATCCAAAAAGAAACCACTGCAAAGAATGTTCCATACTTTTTACTAACCGTGTATAAGTGCGTAACTGACTGTAAAGGGTCTAACCGGAAAAATTATCGCCGCAGTTGCATCGGATATACGCATGATATATTCTTTAAATAAACAACTTGATAATGCATGTTATGTTATTTTTATTATTAGAATTATGAATTGAAAGACTTGTGTATTTTTTTGTTCCGTTTATACAATATATTAACAAAATCAATGACTTCAAATTTATATTTGTACTTGTTTGTCATTTACAAATTACTGATTTTCGTTTTAATTATTTGAAATATTTTTAAAAATTCCTAGTACAACCCTAATGGTAAATATGCCTCCTTTGGTTGAAAATCGTCAGTGCACGTGCACCTGGCTCATAATCCGAGATCTCGAAAGCTGGATTACTCACAAGCTCCGACAGTGGAGTGATTTTTTCTGGTCCTCCTTATGCTGTCGAAGTACCCGAGAAATACCTATTTTTAAATATTACTGATTAATTATTTTATTAATACAAAAATAAAGTGTAACCTCAAAGAGTGTTAGCTCTGCTGTCTAAATGTGTCAGTTCTGCTGCCGTAGGTAGGTACATATGTAAAAGTACTCCATTAATAGTTTTATGTTAAATTCATAAAACTGCTTGTATTTCTACCCTCTGTAGGTACGTATATAGGTATATTTTTTTGGTGAAAATTGGATTTCTTATTTCGGTAAATCGAATTCTGAATGCTCGCATTTCCCCGCAACATTTCCTTCTAATATCAGTTTTTATGCTAGTCGATAATGACATCGAGTGATATAAATTGCTACTGTCAAATTTTCGAGAGGCGATTGTATGCGTAAATCTAAAAACTTGAGGGTAAGCGCCATAAAGATAAATTATTTTACGACGTTTCTCGACGGTTTCGGTTTGCGTCGTATATAAATATCGCCTCGCCCTCGGAAAACGCACCACGTCTAAATGAGATTTTATTAGTCTTCACGTAGAGGCTGAGTTTTAGGAGTTATCGTAAATAATTTGTATGCATGATTATAGAATAATGCAATGCAACAAATTTTCTAAACAGGACTTTTCAAAATACATATTACATTTTATTTTAATCCTAAACAATGGAATTTAAACATTACTTCTGTATACCGCATGCGTCAAGGTACTGGGAATATTACAGAATCTAGTGGGTTAGGAAAGTGCACTTTCTGTCTCAGATGAAGCGAACCAAATATGAAACTGAGGGGTACCAATCGCTAATGAGATGATGACTTTTTAACTAGCGTATCATGCTATGATCCATATGATATAAAAGTAATATTACATTTTAATACCAAAAAATCTTCTATAAATAGTACTCTTACTGATTTTATATTTGGAACTTCTTGAAATATCTTTTTCGTCTCTTTTTTTAGAAAATCGCTGTTTTTTAAAAAAAAAAAAAGAATTGGCTTGATTTAATTAATGAGTCTTACTTTTAAACCGACGATTTATATAAGTAAGTCTGTATGTACTAGAAAATTCGTATTTGCTTTGTGCAACTATAATGACATCACCAGTTAAGTTTTATTGTATAGTGCCCTGGCCAGTTTTATAATTAAGAATTAAAAGTTTAATTAAGTAATTGCAATCTTATAATTTGTGTATTAAGTTTTTTATGGGTAAGTTAATTTTTATAATATTTTTCGTAACACTGATGCTACCGCACCTAAGTACGGCTCCGTCATGCAATAGTTAACCTACTGGTTCGATTTACGGTTAACCTCCCGGTTTATTCGAGTATTCATTACTGTATTGTATTCAGTGGCGGCTGGTGGAATTTGACATTTTCGTATTTTAGTAAAGAGGTGTGGGACCCACATTATATTTTAAGGGGTGATTACTAGACTTAACACGGCTAAAATAGCAAAAAAATTTTAAATATGCAACTTTTTTTTCAAAAGCCAACCCAGAAGATCTTGGAAACATCTTGCAAAATATTTGCGAAATATTTTTTTCGCAATTACCAAATGAATATAAGAAATTTTTATTTTTGCGATTTCATTTTGCTTAAAGATGCAGCAATTTTGAAATCTCCAAAAAGAAATATTGGAATGAAATAAAAATGCAATTTACCGTAATTTTACCACTTTTACAGATTTACAAATTTCGAGACAATACCAGGTATAAAAAGACTGTATTTACTCGGTGATTACGAAAAAAAAAATCGCAAATATTTTGCAAGCCGTTTCAAAGATCTTCTGGTGAGGCAACCATTTTTTTGAAAATAATTTTCGTAAACGAAACTTCATTTGAAGATTTTTTGATATTATAACTTTCAACTTAAGTCTAGTAACCATTCCCTAAAATATTACGTAGGTCCCATGCCTTCTTACGAAAATACGACAATGTCAAAATCCACCATCCGCCACTAATTGTGATGTATTTTCTGGGAACTACCGCGTAGCCGACTCTGTTGCGACTCGCCGGAATCTACTCTATCGATGCGACTCTATCCATTAGTATAGAGATCAGTGGTGGGCGCCCCCCACCTAAACAGAATGGTATCGCCCAACTGTGAAGAAGAATAGTACGCAAAAGGTCCGCTTAAAAACACATCAGGGTGCACATGCATTTTTCGTTTATCTTTTTTTGTAATAAATTATAGTGACAACAAAAAAAGTGATTTTATTTGTTCATCATCGCAATTAAGAAATCAGAACCGAATAAAAGGCACAAGACACACCAGTGTGGTAAAGCTAAAAGTGCACTTCTGATGTAATTGCAGAACTTATCAGTGACTACACAAAATAATTTGGGGTACGAAATGTTTCATTTTTTTTTTTTGTTATCGTCATATCCTTGTTTTTATGTATGTACGTGTCACGGCGGTTGACCTTTTACTTGGTAGAGAATTCTCACAGTTCAGGCGTACGAAACATGTTTATCCTATTTATTTTCGTCGCGTTCTAATCTTCAGTTCGTTCACTTTTTGCAACCTTTCGACCCCCCTTTTAAGGCTTTATCCTCTTTCATCTATGACTGACGGTTTTATACTTTCTCGTTTGGCCGCGGATTATTTATGAGGATGCCGTATTTAGTCGAGATAAACCCCGCGCGACGCGGAGCTATCCAGTTTTGCCTAAAGTGTAGGATAATGGCCCGTGTGGCCTCGGCAATGAAATTTCCGATTTCGCCTCGTTTAGAACAACTGTTGTCCTTTCAGTGGCATATTATCGATCCGGGTGTCGTTAAAAATTTTATGCGGGGTCAAAGCTCACCAAATGGTCTTTCGTGAATATCTCGTTAAATGTCACATATACAAAAAACATCGGTTATCAGATTTGCAGCTTAGGAATTTATGGCCTTTATTCATAAAAGTAAGCATTTTAAGTTGTAACCTTAATGATGGAGTGGGTACAAAAAACCGGACGTTTTCCACGAAACACGGAACTACTATACTTTTCTCAAGTAGTATACAGGGTGTCTCAGCTTTTAGTTTACAGACGTTATCTGCTCACCCAGGATAGTTAGCAAAAGCCTTAAATAATTAATATATAAAAGTTACTTGAAAGTTACTCATGAGGCCTATAAAATGACATATTCCGTTTGACATGTGCTAGTGACCTTGAGGTTATGTCAGTGTCAATATAAATTTTGTAAATACAACACCCTGTATTTTTCGACATTTTTGTATTTACCGAACAATTCTACACATATTTCATGTAACACCCTATACCTATCTTCAACCGTTTTCGAGATTTTCAAAATCAAACAGCTATTATCTTACAATACAAAGAATTTTCAGTTTACCTTGTCAGTTTTCAAACAATTGAGATGCGCAATTTATTAATTGTGAACTTGTCGAAAACGAAAAGTCGCGATTTGTCACTCGGTTTAATACCTAAAAATTAGATTTGTATTATATTTTTTAAAGTAGCGCTTGTTAGCTTTTTGATATGCCGTTTACATACAGTTCTAATGAATATGTAGATGTTAATAATATATGGAGAATGCAGACGGAATTCACGAGAAGCTGCAAATTTGTATCGAGAAAGATTTCCGGAACATACTTCTCCATCACATACAACATTTAGAAAAGTAGAGGCACCGTTACGAACTGGTTCATTTCCTTCAACTGTAAAAAATGCCAGCCATAATACTCCTGCTAGAAATGAAGAGAACGTGATCAACATTTTGGAATATGTAGCTGTAAACCCGCACGTTTCCCTTCGAGTTTTGGGAAGAGCAATTGGAGTTAGTAAAGATACAGTACATGGAATTTTAAAAGCACATCGATATCACCCATTTAAAATTCATTTATCCCAACGATTAAGTTCCTGGAGTGGGTACTGGAACCTTCGGCGTAGAAACAAAAACAACGATTAAGGCCAAACGACTTACAAAGACGACTGGATTTCATTGCACGATTACGAGTTTTAGAAGGTGGTAATCCAAATCGTCGCTTGGATGCAGAAGTAGCCTAAGTCACAAAATGTTAATTTTACACGAGAGCATTTTTCTTGTTTTTTCCCTAAATATTATAAAATCCTGTTATCAGAAAATTGAATGACAATGTTGAATAAGTTGCGTTCCCTACAGATTATTGCTTTCACGATAAAAGCCACGTTCTGAAAAAAAATGGACATAGAATAGTAAAGTCAACTGATGTAGCCTATGTCCAAATTTGGACAGAATATACTTTCATGAAAGTACTTAGGCTAGTTCTGATTAATCCGTAATATTAATAATCTAATCATGTAGTAGGTATAGGGATAAATTCTTTTAACAAAAACAGTGCACTTGCTCATAAATCATGTATTGCGGCTTTTATGTTTTTAAAATAAGTTTCTGAAATAACAACTGGGCCGTGCTTTTTAAGATAAAGAAGACAAAGAATATTATTAGTTTTAAAAAATCGAACAGATGGAACAAAATAGTAAATAAATCGAACAAGTTTAACTTAAACTTAAGAACTAAAAGTAAACAATTATGTATGTTTAAGCATCGCTATCTGAATCTTGGGCTGCTCTTTTTTTGTCATAAGGTAGGTTTTTAAAAAAGTCATGATATTGACATGAAATAACTTACTTCTGGCAAAGAAATTGCAAATGGTCGTATTTCTTTTTTCGCTAATGGAATTTTTCCAGTATATTTTGGCTTCAGTTCAATATCTTCTATGTTAATTTGGATTGTCTTTCTACCCTTTTTTGGTCAGATTATTTTTTTTTAAATTCAGTATCCTCAAAATTGTATTTAAACAAACACATATTTGGATAGTCTGGCCGGGTTTGTACGAGGCGCGTTCATAAAGTAAGGGCCGTTTGGTCACAGAAAAAAATGTACTCATAAAAAACAAATTTTATTGTCATATTTAGTTAGGTACAATCTTACTTTACTTCTCTACATAATCGCCGTTCACTTCTAAGCATTTTTCGTACCGCTGCACCAGCTTCTTTAACCTCTCTGCATAGAAGCTTGCCGCCTGAGAGTTGAACCAGTTGACAACGCCGTTTTTGAGTCCCTCTTCGGTTTCAAAACGTTGTCCACTGAGCCACTGTTTAAAATGCAAGAAGAGGAAGTAGTCGCTAGGTGCAAGGTCGGGACTGTACGGTGGGTGGTCAAAAAGTTCCCAACGAAAATCTTGAATTTTCTCATTGGTTTTGGCAGCAGTGTGAGGTCGCGCGTTATCGTGGAGGAGGATTATGCCAGATGACAGTTTCCCGCGACGTTTGTTTTGGATCGCACGTCTCAATTTTTTGAGCGTTTCGCAGTACACGTCAGCTGTAATTGTTGTCCCACGTTCCAAGAAATCAACCAAAAGAACACCGTCTTTGTCCCAAAAAACTGTAGCCATCAATTTTCGACTTGTGTACTGAGTTTGCTTAAACTTTTTCGGTTTTGGTGAATATGAGTGTCGCCACTGCATCGATTGCAGTTTTGTTTCTGGGTTGGCGTAGGATACCCACGTCTCGTCCCCAGTAACAATGTGAGAAAACAAATCATGTCCATCTTGTTGATAACGGGCCAACAACTTTAGTCCACTAGACATTCTTTGCTCTTTGTGGTGGTCGATGAGCATTTTTGGTACCCACCTTGCACACAATTTGCGGCATGCGAGGTTTTCTGTGACAATATTGTAAACAGTAGTGCGTCCAAGTTGAGGAAATTTGTTAGCCAGGCCACTAATCGTCAATCGACGATCAGATCGCAGTGTTTGGTCCACTTGTGAAACGATTTCATCGGTCTGGATACTGGGCCTGCCACTCCGCTCTTCGTCATGGACATTTGTTCGGCCATTTTTAAAATCGCAGCACCATTGTCTAACCTTTCCTTCACTCATGACTGTAGGTCCGTAAACCAGGCATAACTCCCGATGAATTTCAGCAGCCGACGATCCTTTTGCACATAAGAAACGAATCACAGAACGCACTTCACAGTTGGCGGGATCAACGATTTTCGCGGCCATTGTTCTTTGCATTCACGGACAACAATACGAATTCAGAATCAAAACAAATGACACTGTAGCTTCGCAATGAGTGAGTAGATGGCGCTGCAGTAGTAAAACTGTGCTTCGAAGCGCCAATATTTATATATAAGCAAACGGCCCTTAGTTTATGAACGCGCCTCGTAGAATTCTTAATTTGTTCCAGTAAACTTTCTCATTATATTCATCCTTGTCCCAATTGATGGATGTTTTTCTTTGAAGATCTTTCAAATCAAATATACTTGTATTTTCTTGCTCCAGTTCAACGACATTATACGGGTTGTTCTTCTTTACAGTTCTGACAACTACTGTGTACCATTGATCAGGAGAATATAATAAATAATAATAAATAAATCACACCACATAAATTGACATTCTCCCTCTAAGAGTCATTACAACTGTGCAGAGGGAGAATACACATGGAAAAGACGTAGGACACACAACCAAACCCTGTGACAGGTGCCAATTGCCACAGGCGGAATTCGAACCCGCGCGGATAATAGCTCTCGGAGTAATCGCCATCTACTCACCTGGCGCTTTGCCCACTGAGCTATCGCCGCGGCTAGCTTAATTAGCAGAAGAGACTGGGATATTACGGCATGCTCTTTCAATCACACTATGAATCTTCCTCTTTTTTTGTATGCCCTCGTTCCAGAAAGATATGCCAGATTGTTACCTTATATAATTGAGAAATGTAATTGTATAGCGAAAATTAGTATTTATTTCTATTTTGTCCGGCACAATTGTCAATAAAATTCAAAATTTATTTAACTTTAATTTTAGCTTATAATACGCTAATCCAACTTCCGACTTTGGGACCAGAAGTATTTGTTGTAAATCGAAAACTGCACACCAAATCTGTCGATTCTCCTCAGCTCTTTTTTTCTGCATCTTTGAATTTTCTGGCTAAATTCTTGTTTTTCAAGTGCAGTTGATATGTTTCTTCAGCTGTTAATTTCTCTTCAGCAGACGATCGTTCGAATCCGTGGCAAATATCGCACAAGTCTTTCTTTGGCCGAAAGAATGACATATTAAAATCTGAGTTGAAGACGGCCCTATATATACTTTCAGTTGCTACTTCAGTAATATTCCTGTCGGAACAGTATTCCTGATATAAAGAGATGCTGAGAAGAGATTTAGAGTTGCAGGTAAATACAAGCGCGACGTATTTTTTCTGCAATAATGACATTCAACTGTCTGAAAGGAATTTATATGTTCTCGAACTGATTCTTTGACAGATTCATTAAGTAATGAGTTTTTGCATGCCTTTCCTCTTCTATCTTCGGAAACCACACCAGTGGAACCAGTTTTATTAAACACAGTTTTAACAACCTGGGCACTTATACATGGAGTATTTAAAAAGAAAATCTTACACAGGTACTTTGATTTTATCTTTTATGAAAGAATAATCATATGTGAACGTTCTTATACTCTCTGTTGGTCTGGAGACGGCGATTCTTCATTTCTCTCTGCAGCAATATTTACATTCTTTCTTTTAATTTTTGTTCTTTCTTTATTTTTTCTTTTGCACTAATTTTGAAATGAAATCTCGCTGTCTGTTGACGTCTCCAAAATTCCAATAATGACCAAATATCGATTGTCTTTCATTTTCAGAAATCTTCTCGTTACATTTCGTTCTACAATTACATGGATTTTTTATTTTACGGGATGGTTGAAGTTTATCTTTCCAGGTTTTAGATTCCTTGTCGCTATTTCGAGATGCCTTTATTACATTTCTTCTCCAAGCAATCGGATTTCTTTTTCTTTTGCGTGACTTTCTTGTGACTTCTTCTTGATCAGGTTCCTGATCTGACAAAACAAATTCGGGATCATTTTCATCGTTATCAGAAGCATAAGGACCAGACTCAGAGAATGACATGTACAAATAATTTTCCAATACATTCGTATTAACCGATTTGACAG